>JACDJE010002424.1:1309032-1634160 GCA_016647715.1 Pavo muticus
AAAAAAAAAAAAACCAAAACTGTTTCCCATATTTTATTTTACTTATCTGTTAATAGCAATATGTGAAAACATTACTACATTCGTTTTCTGGAGTTCTGCGTGATTGAGATACCCATATTGCAATAGGCTGAAAGGCTCTAACTGGTTTAGCACATGAGGTTCTAGCACTTCCCAAGGAAAGGTCAAAGGATAGGTAAAACTTTCCCTACAAAAGCAAAATAAGCCAAAAATTTTGTGAAAATGGAGCTTGGTATTAAAAGTGTTTTGGATTTTTCTATGCAGAAATGGTAATGAAAGACACCGATATGCAAGATATGTTCAGATAAAATTTACATATATAAGTGGATACACATGGAGAGCAAAAGCAGCCCAACTAAACATTTGGGCCATGAAAGATAACAGAGCATAAGGAAAGCAACATTCAAGAGCAAAGGGAGAACATAAATCAGTTGGATTTGTGTATACTGAACATACTGGAGAGGCTGTGGGCTATTGGGTAGGACATCTTTTCCTCACTTCATTCAGATCTAGACTGACTGCAATGCTAGCTGGTAACAATGCCAATCTTCAAAAAATGTAAGCTGTTCCTGGCTTGAACTACTTCAGTGCCTGATCATCACCATACAAGACCTGATGATGAATGCAGCCACGTTGGTATTATAACAGAATAGCTTAGAATGGATCTGTGGAGCTTCATGCTGCTAGAACTGTGACCAAATAAACCCAATGTCAAAGAATAGGGAAAATTGGAGAGTAAGCCAAAAAAAGTAACCTAGACAATACCTGACAATATCAGATCATCAAAGACAGTGACTGTGCAATTCTCCTGAAGTCAACATGATGACACAGAGGTTTCAATAGGGCAGCATTTAAATATCTTGCTGACTAAAGAATAAACACATTGATTTTGGTAATGTGATGCTGACTCTGTGCTCCCTTGTGTGTGTGTAAGCTCACTCAATGTGCACAGACTTCTGCTGTATTGCTCTACAGCTAGTAGGTGTAGTAAATTTATAGAGAAACAATAAGACAGTGAAATTCATTGTTAAATGGTCCAAGATTTGGTTCATGACAGGCACTTTAATATCTTTCTCTTCTTTGAAGTAAATCTGGATAAGCTCACATGATTTAGAAGTGCACAATAAAATATTCAATGCAGGCTTGTAAGATATGCAGAATTGCAGTGAGATGTTGGTAGTGAATCATCAATTAAAATCTCTTACAGGCTTACCTCAGAAGTAAGCTTGAACTGAAGACTAAAACAGTGAGAATAGAAGAGAGGAAGCTCCATCTCCCTGCTAAATTTCTCCATGAAGCTACAAGCATGATAGAAGTGTTGATTAATCTAAGTCCGGATGGTATAAACACATGAAGTTATTTGGCCAAACCAGCCAAACTGAAAGTACTCCATTGTCACTGCTAACTACGCACATGCAGAGAGGTTGGAGTAATGGAGAAGGTCACTAAAGGCCACCAAAATAAAGCTCTCCAGTTCTCCATGTGGCAGTTCTCAGACAATCATGACCTTACCATTTTTAAGATTATCAGCCAGAATGACTTACAGGAAACAGTAAGCAGCTGCTGCTATTTCCAAACTAGTCTCATAAAGGGAATCCCAAGTTCTAAGAATAGTACTAATTATTATTCCAAATAATTAGCTGAGTAAAAGAGAAAAAGTAAACATGGCCTTATTCAACCCCATGGTTACTATTCTTATCTCAACTGAAACCCACATTGATGAAATGCCAGCAGAAACACTTTGAATTAATGGCATTCATTTGATCAGAAGCTTTGTTTTGGTCTTCAGCTTTAAACCTCAGGCTAGACTTGGGAGCTGCTTATCCAATGTGTGCTAAAGAGCTCACTGAGCAGACAGGAGGAATTTGCAGGTTAGAAAGGAGGGAGAGGAAGGCTCACATACAGGTACAGCCCACCATTTAATGGCGCAGCTCAGATATTACAGTGTTACAAGCAGCCCATGAGCTCCAGTCCTCGAGTCAAACTGAGCTCTTAGCTCAACTGATCTTCAGTCAGAAGGTTATTTATGATGTTTACCCCAGGAGGAGAATCCCGATTCCTCAAGTAGGCAGCCTGGCTGGGAAAACTGTGGTATGGGCAGAATTTTACTTTGATCATCAGTACCAGTTGAACAGAATAGCCACCAGTTACTTGTGCCACAGTCAAAAAGCTTTCCATAAATTTCTACTGTCTCTCACAGAAAGACCAGGAAGTCTCAGCCCACTGACCATATACATATCAGATCAGAGGCTTGTTCCATTTCACATGTCCACAGGTGATGAATCAATACTGAAAATTTGTGAGGCAGTACCCTACCACAGCTAGCACAGCTTTCAATTAAAATAACTGAAAAACTGTCAGGGCAACAGCTTTATGAATTGCTCTTGTACTCTCAGCAACAAAGGATGGAGAGAAAGAGCTACAGGTTAGCAGATAGGAACCCTCGCTGATAAATATACATAGCTGAAAACATGCCCTTGCTACTTGCTTCTCTGCAGCCTCCACAGCATGCTAGTCACTCTATTTAGGATGTTTTAAGAGTACATCTGAAATGAGACATATTTTCACTAGCAACAACAAAAATAATACATCGTCTCATCTTTAACCTGACCATGCCATAAGCAATTAATTTCTTTTCTTTCCAAATGAAAGGGTAAACAAACATGACATAAATATTTAATCTGCAGTGCTTCCCTCTTGCCAGTGCGTGGTTGGTTTCTCATAGCAACAACAGCCATGCCATTTTCAACAGCGGGCCACTTGCATTACAGCAACCCTGGAGTAATTCCACTGAACATAACAGTACTACATCTGTCCTTCATCCTAGCTGTTTGCCTGGTGCCAGCTGGAAAGGATTGCTCATGGTGGTTCTGTGAGCCAAAGGTCGATAAATAATCCTAGTCAAAGTCCCACCCACCTCCTCTGGCACATCTTAGTTGGATGCTTCTCCCACAGCAATGCAGGAACAAGTGGCATTAAACACACAGATAGACACGTGCTCTCCAGGCAGCACAGAGAGCAGAAATAGCTCTACAGCAGAGAAGAGAAAGCAGAGGGAGCAGTAACTCAGGCTGGTTCAGCAGTTTCAGAAGTTTGTCCAGATTCGAAGTAATGTGTCAAGCAGCACCCAACACACCACCATCTCACTAAGCTGGAATAAATCATGATCCCGTGGACCACACTTGAATTCATACTTCTGGCAATTAGTCACACAAAGTCCCTGATTTAATTTAGCAGACGATCATTCTATTTATCTGAGAACCAATTTTCTGCACAATGGCCATCTTCTTAATCTCCACTTGGCCTTGGTGAAATTCCCAATTAAGGATTATCTCATCTCATCATGTTTATATACCACTCTTAGCATAACAGCACATAAGTCAAAATGACAGCAGTCACTACAACAAGATTTTATGCTCCATTCTAGCTAGCTGTTATTTTCTCAAACTGCCTGTAAATTTCACAGTTCAACTAATAATGCAGCTAGATGTGAGGAAAATTGCAACAAACTGAACTATAATAGCTTTTTATTACCATTTATGTTGCCAGTGTCTAGAATCTTGGAAATATTACTGATCAAATCACTATTATTGTAAATAATTGCACATAACAGTGAATGATTCCCTCATAATACGTGACTGCAAAAGAAACTATCTATATAGTTCAGTGGGAACATTTCAGAAGAAAAGAAAAAAAAGAAAATCAACCAAGATACACACATTTTGTATTGAATAATAAGGAACTGTCAGCACAGGCAGGAAATATCCCAAGTTAGATTTCACCATAGTTGCTAGCCTCTTGAAAGAATTTGAAATATGATTTTAAAAATCCCTGTAACCAATGGACTACATGCGTCAACTTGCCTTGAAAGATTAACTTAATTATGTTGAAAGAGGGAAGCAGAGACGGTAGGATTGGTAGGATTTAAAACTCTTTGATGTATGTTTCTTAAGTGCTGAGATAGGGCAGTTGAAACCACATAAAACACCATGAAAATGCGCTTTTTAATGTAAATGTCATGCACACATTTTCTTTGAATGGAAAGCGTTATTAGAATCTTTGACCAGGCTGGAAGTTATCTCAAAGAGGTCTTACTAAAGGATGTTTTCTAACATACTGTAATTTCCTGTTATTGTAGGACTAATAAATCTCATCAAAGTTAGTGGGAATTCAGCTTGGGTTGAAAATCTAGCACTAGCTCTCATTTTCCTGAATTGACATGTATGTGTTTTCTATTTCTCTTTACCTAATAAACAAAACTTCCATTGTATTCCCTGATTCACGAGGCCAGGTCCAGAGGTCCAAGACAACACACGTGACACCATGTTTTAGCAGGGAAGTTGGGAATCGATGAACTCTTCAGGTCCCTTCCAACCCCTGCAATTCTGTATTTCTGCGAAAACACCAAAGCTGAGGTTTAGAAAAGCTTCCATCTACATCACCAGAGTTTGGAAGTGCTCCAAATTAACAGCTGACTCCTCACTGCTTCCTTATAATTTTCTGAGCGTAGTGAGATCTGTACATCCTCCTTACTCACAGCATCCTCCTTTGGGTAATTTCACCATAGATTTCAAGGACTCCATTAAGCTGACTGAGGCTCCAGACAGTAGATGTTCTCTCACATTTACAGCATGTTCTCACCAAATTCCTACCATCTAGTCTCTTTTTACAGACAGTGGAGAGAGTCAGCAAATTTAAAGTATAACTCGTCTGAACCATAAAGAGATCTCCTGTAGAACTGAATCAAGGACATGAAAGCGTGCATTTGCCTCTGTGAATCATGAAAGAAGCCCAGTGAACAACACTGTGAGATCATAGAATCATAGAATCATTAAGGCTGGAGTCCAACATTTGAGCAGATGACTCCCATCTTTGTATCAAATGCACTCAGGATGCTAATACTGTGGAACAACTTGTAGAAATTTCCTATGCAGAGAGTAGATTCCTTGAGACAAGAGTTTGATAATGACAGACAGTCTAGTTAGATCTGCTAGGCTTCAGTTACACTTTGAGGAGAAGGAAAAGAGAGGCATAGATACAAAATTCATATAATGCGAGGACCATCTGATATGTTAAATTTGATATTTTACGTTGCAGAGAAAATTCAAACTTATTGAATGTTTATGGAATTCTGAAAATTGACTCAAAAAATACCAAACCGAGGTGATTATTTTTCCCTCTGATGCATTTTATTATGAATAAATAGCATTAAATTCTTTATGCCCTATTAAATTCTTGAATGCCCTTTAAATTTTTTCACTTTCAAATCAAAATATTTGTTTCAGACCCTGAAGCACAATAGAATAGTTTCTGCTGTTCTGTTGTTTCAGCCATTTGTAGCTGTAAAATTGTGTCAAAAGAAAGATTTCTGTTAAGTGAGGCAGTAAAGGGAACTGGAATAGAAGGGCAGGTTTTAAAAGATTTTTTTTGTTAAAGCCAGATCAGAATAAATTTTTATCAAAAGAATAACATTGCAATTTTATCAGGCCATAAAACAAATGTGCTTTCTTAATGTGACCTTCAAAAACATTCTATTTGGTTGAATGACTGGCCGTTTACTCCTAAAACACAGATCAACAGCCTGGGGTCAAAAAACAATCAGCAAAGGAATACGGGAAATCTACAAATGAACTTTTATGTAAGTGACAAAGTACTGTTAATAAACAAAGCCTCTCATTTTAAATGCAAATTAAGAAATATTTTTCTCTAAAGAAACTGCACACAGGAAAGTTTGAGAGAAAAACTTTTTTTCCCGTAGTTTCATTTAAAGAGTGCTTACAGCCCTTGGGACAAGTGATATTTCCTTTGACACTGGCACATTTTTATGTAAAGGGAGCAGAGCTGGATTCATTTGCTACAGTTCAAGCTAGATATTATGACTCAGAGAACTTGAGTTTTGAGGGTCTTCCCATAGACTACCAACAAAACTGGTTTTAAAAATTAAGAAACTGAGGCTTAATGCAGTCAAATGGGATTAGTTAGAAGAGGACAGAGTAATACTTTGCTCCCTTCCTATGCCGTGGCTCCACAGATCAACGTAGTACCCTCTCTAGTCATTTTTCTGAAGAATGTCACTAAATTACTGATACTGCCATCACATTTTCTGGCTTACCCAAAACCAGCTTAATGGTTTCGCTGCTTCCCACTTTGGCTGACTACCTGGGCAGCCAGTATAGTCTAATCTTCCCGTGTGTTCCCAGATAAAACGCCACTGAATTCAAAGACAAGGAAAGGAACTACAGCCCAAGCAATTTGTTTATGTGAGAGGGAAAAAAAAAAAAAAGTNAAAAAAAAAAAAAAAAGCATTGGTCAACAAGCCAGTCAGAATCTTGTAAAGAGTTACATATTTTTAAAATGGATGGGTTAAAATATATGTAGTTTACTTGCACTTTTCAATCATAAAATTCCTTTTACCTCCGCCTCCAAGGATGCAGCTGTGATCACTCAACTGAAATGAGAAAGGGAACAAGAAAAAGAAAAGCCACCAGTACAACAGCTATTAGGACACTCAGACAACTGTGACGTTCAAAGTCCTGTTCAAAGCAGACACTTGAACTGAGATGAACAATGGTTCAACTCCCTCTCTCAACCCTGGGAGAAGCATGCTTAAGTGAATGAAAACGATTACAGAAGTTTATGAAAGGGATTTTATGACTTCAGAGCTGTGATAATGGAGAATTGGATTGAATGACCAAGAGGTTCCTCCAGCCCTCTGTCCACATGAATATTTCCAAATCCAATTTACACATTTATTTAATACATAGATTATGTTCTAAGCCATTGCCCTTGCAAGCATTAGCACTGAAGCTGTACACAGCACCATTTCAAAGGAATTTCTGTTATTAAAATGCATCTGCATTGCCAACTTTATTTAGCTTAAACATTATCTTAGAGCTTTGTCACCAGTTTGCCCTAGAGGCTGACACTAATCCTTATACTCAGGGCTGGACTAATTAACACAATGACAAATACCCCTGATGTTGTGCACAGGCCATCATGCTGCTGAAGATTTCTTTACATGGGAGCTTGTTAGCGATGAGAGGGAGCTGCAAGGAGCAGAGCGGACCGTATGCATCTTGCCCCATGACCCCAGGAGAGCCAAGGAATTAATTCCCGTGTCCATCAGTACAGCATAGCACATATTTCTTCAGAACCAGAAGGCTTCCCAAATTGCTGAAAGGCACTGACTGCTTCTACTTTGCACAATGAGTCCTCCTCCTTAAAACGCGTAACAGTTATTCAGAAAAATACATATCTATCTTTATCCTTTCTCATGTGATTCTAAATCCCGCTTATTTATTTCCTTTACTTACATTAATAGCTTACTTATGGAAAATAAATAGTAGAATATACAGTGGATCTTTTTTATTAAACTCTCCACACATAGGGGGTGTGGGTAGAAATATAAACCTAGATAAACATGTGGATACCTCAGATGGCTAAAATTCATCTGCAGTAGAGCAGCCAGCAATGTGAATACATATATTCCCATCCCGACCATCCTCAGCTCCCCAGGTGCCTATGCGAAATAGGTTTGAGGCCCTGGAACTCGAGGGAGAGGTGAGTGAGGGTGTGGAGGGAAGTCCATCCATGAGGCCGCCTCGGGTGAAGCAGTCGACCCCACACCTCAAGACTGCCTCTGCCCGGAAGGAAAGAAGGGTGGTTGTCGTAGGTGACTCCCTGCTGAGAGGAACGGAAGGCCCTATATGTTGGCCTGACCCTACCCGTAGGGAGGTGTGCTGCCTCCCTGGGGCACGGGTCAGGGACATTTCTAGGAAACTTCCTGGACTGATTCGCCCTTCTGATTATTACCCCTTATTGATAGTTCAGGCTGGCACTGATGAGGTTGCTGAGAAAAGCTTGAGGACTATCAAGAAAGACTTCAGGGGACTGGGGCGGGTAGCTGAAGGAGCAGGTGTGCAGGTGGTTTTTTCTTCTATACCTTCAGTGGCGGGGAAGAATACTGTGAAGATCCAAAAAACCCACCTCATAAATAAATGGCTTAAAAGTTGGTGCAAACACAGGAATTTTGGTTTTTTTGACCACGGGGCAATTTACTCAGCACTTGGCATGATGGCTGCAGATGGAAGTAGCCTGCCTTCAAGGGGTAAGAGGATCCTAGCCCAGGAACTGTCGGGACTCACTGAAAGGTCTTTAAACTAGGTATGAAGGGGGAGGGGGACAAAATGAGGGCCGCTGAGGTTGAGCGGGTAGTTTGAGGTTCAAAACGGAGCTTGATGGGTGAAGAGGGCGGAGTTCAAAGGGATGGAGAGGGGTGGGGGGATGCTGCTTCCCTAAAGTGTCTCTACACTAACGCGCACAGCATGGGAAATAAACAGGAAGAGTTGGAGATCTGCGTGAGGTCGCAAGGCCATGATCTCATCGCGATCACGGAGACATGGTGGGACAGCTCGCATGACTGGAATGTTGTCATGGAGGGCTATGTGCTTTTTAGGAAAGATCGGCTAGCAAGGTGGGGTGGTGGAGTTGCTCTTTATGTGAGAGGGCAGCTAGAATGTATTGAACTCCACCTGGGGGAGAGTGATGTAGCGGTGGAGAGCTTGCGGGTGAGAATCAAGGGGCAGGCTGGTATGGGTGACACTGCTGTGGGTGTGTACTACAGGCTCCCTGATCAGGAGGAGGAGGTTGATGAGGCCTTCCATAAGCAACTGGAAGTAGCGTCACAATCCCAGGCGCTGGTGCTTGTGGGGGACTTCAATTATCCAGATATTTGCTGGACAAACAACGTGGCCAGGCACGCGCGGTCCAGACGGTTCCTGCAATGTGTTGAAGACAACTTTCTGATGCAGATGGTGGAGGAACTGACGAGGGGAGGGGTGTTACCGGACCTTATTCTCACTAATAAGGAAGGGCTTGTTAAGGAAGTAAAGGTCGGGGGCAGCTTGGGTTGTACTGACCATGAGATGGTGGAGTTCAAGATCTTGAGTGGAAGAAGCAAAGCAAAAAGTAGGATTGCTACCCTGGACTTCAGGAGAGCCAACTTTGATCTCTTCTGGGACCTACTTGGAGCTATCCCGTGTTTGGGCTAGGGTGTTAGAAGCTAAGGGGGCCTGTGAGAGCTGGTTAGCATTTAAACAGCTCTTCTTCCAAGCTCAGGATTGGTGCGTCCCTGTGAGCAAGAAATCGGGAAAGGGTGGCAGGAGACATGGGTGGATGAGCAAGGAGCTCATGCACAAACTCAAAGGGAAGAAGGAGGTCCATGAAATGTGGAAAAAGGGTCTGACCGCTTGGGAAGAATATAGAAATGCCATCAGGGCCTGCAGGGATGCGACAAGGAAGGCTAAAGCCCGCCTGGAATTGAACCTGGCAAAGGAGATAAAGGATAATAAAAAAGGCTTTTTTAAGTATGTTAACAGTAAAAGGAAGACTAGGGAGAATGTGNTTTCATTTAAAGAGTGCTTACAGCCCTTGGGACAAGTGATATTTCCTTTGACACTGGCACATTTTTATGTAAAGGGAGCAGAGCTGGATTCATTTGCTACAGTTCAAGCTAGATATTATGACTCAGAGAACTTGAGTTTTGAGGGTCTTCCCATAGACTACCAACAAAACTGGTTTTAAAAATTAAGAAACTGAGGCTTAATGCAGTCAAATGGGATTAGTTAGAAGAGGACAGAGTAATACTTTGCTCCCTTCCTATGCCGTGGCTCCACAGATCAACGTAGTACCCTCTCTAGTCATTTTTCTGAAGAATGTCACTAAATTACTGATACTGCCATCACATTTTCTGGCTTACCCAAAACCAGCTTAATGGTTTCGCTGCTTCCCACTTTGGCTGACTACCTGGGCAGCCAGTATAGTCTAATCTTCCCGTGTGTTCCCAGATAAAACGCCACTGAATTCAAAGACAAGGAAAGGAACTACAGCCCAAGCAATTTGTTTATGTGAGAGGGAAAAAAAAAAAAAAGTTAAAAAATAATCTCCTTTTCAAAGTTATTCTTCATTTTTTCTCCATCATACCAATGCTTCGAAAATATACAGCACTACACAGATGCTATTACAATTACTGTATCTAAACACAAGCTAATCAGTCTTTCATAGAAATACTCATACAGGAGGAAAATGAAATCCCAATACTCTAGTCAAATAGAAATACATTCTTGAATGTTTTTTATGAACTGGTTTCACAAACTACATATGCGTTACTGTGATACACAGAGGGCAATTCAAGCAGTACATTAATATTCCCTTTCATAATATTTGATAAATGAGTCAGGAATATTCACAATCCAACTCCTATTCCCTTGATGTGTTACCAATGCTACATTTTCTTAAGACACATATATTTTACTGAGAAATATTTTGCATTTCTTGTTTCAGTTAAGCAGGTCTTTATATGGATCTACTAATAGCAAAAAAATACTTAGTTGGAAGATTACCACCTTTTTAATACAACCAAAAGAGATGGATGATTGTCATGTCGCTTGGTAAATTCTTCTTATGAAATTTATATTATAAACTAACGAGCAGATTTATAACCACTAACTGTAGGCATTATGTGAAATGTTGTCCCTACGGAGTAAAAAAACTATTTTTCAAATGGCTGACCTACAGTTTTGCTGGTATCTACCTCAATTTATACCTCTCAGTTTGCATCATATGAAGGAATACTTGGACCTTCTACGTGGCACATGCACCTCTGGACTCTCTGTTCTTGGTTTGGTTTTTTTTCTGAAATAAATGAAAGAAAATAATAATAGCAAAAGTTTAGAAGAAGTCAACATGGCATTCTAGATAGCTCTTAAATTTTCAAGGCTAATAAAGTATTAGCAATTAAGAATCAACATAATACATTTAAATAATAAAATGCATGGAGAAATCATGTATTTTATGCCAGTCTTTAAAGATATTACACAATTTCCTTCTCTAAGACTTAAACTGACTTGTCATACAATTAAAATTATTATTTACACCCTCATGAAAGATAATATTACATCCTCACTCTATGCATACAAAGACTGCATCATCTTCCCATGGACAAAACAAAACAAAACAAAACAAAACAAAGCAAAGCAAAGCAAAGCAAAGCAAAGCAAAGCAAAGCAATACACAATAAATGCTGCTTTCATTGAAGGAGGAAAACCAAAGAAAAATTCATTACCCGATGTATTCCATTCCCTACTGTTGTAAAAGTAAGAGCACACCACGTTAGAAAGCACACTGATTTCTCATTTAATTCAGCTGGAAAGCCTAACAAGGGGAAGCAATGTCTGACTTGCAAACCACTGCCTCAGGAGTTCTCAGAATTCCTGAAGTGTTTAGTTGCTTTACTCTCCTTGTCCTTCATCTTTCAGCTTCACGTAATAAAGTTAAAAAACAACCTGAGTCTTAACAGGCAGGTTCATGTGTGAGTTAAACTGCTATGACATTCACTTCTTGCTTTTCACATCGCAAATGAGGATTACTTCTCTACATCTTTAATACTGCTAACCTGCACTTAGAAATATCTGAAAAATGAGGCAGAAAATAACAGCTGGAACGCTGCTGCTCAGTGCTTTTCAGTTTTGCACACAAAAGCACTTACTGTAGTGACCTAGAAGGGACTTTATTTTTGAGGCTGATTTTTGCAGTAGTGCAACATTGTTGAGTCTGATTTTTAAACTTGCTTTGAAAAGATCTTACGTTCAGTGGTACTAATTACATTTTACTGGTGAAGTAATATTCTTATACTCACATCATCATTCTGTGATTTTTCTCCTGCAAGGGAAATTTTTCTTTACCTCCCTTGCCTCTTCTGTCTCCACCTGCTTACAAATCTGTAACAGTAATCAACAGAGAACAGAATACTAACTGCCTTCCTGCCTGCAGAACAGAAAATATGCAAAACATGTTCTTGCCCTTTGAGACGCTATAGGCCAAGAAAGCTTTTTGATCATGCTCAATGAACTAAGAAAATCACACGTATTCAGCTCTAAAAATTCCCATTAAGAGCTATTACATTTGCAACACCCCTTATTATTGTACTCTCATCTTTCTCAGGGTTTGTGGGGTTGAAGTTGGCATTTTTCGCTTGCCACTGAAACCGGCAGCGAGCCAATAGAAAGAAGTTTCCATTAAGCCTCCTACACTCATCTTGTAATGCTAAAAGAGCATCCCTCCCATTGTTTCACCTGGCACCACTCAGTAAAGGGCCGAAGAGTCTCTGTACTTCACTGTTCAAAGCTATGAAGACGATCAAGAGAAAGCCCTAGATGAACCTTCTCAGTTCTCTGTGAGGCAGAGAGCAAAATCATCTGTTGTCAGATGTAGTTATTTCTCCTCAACTTCAGACATCTTCTTCTTAAAATGTGGAAGAAAGAAGGAAAAAGTAACTTCCTTCAGCATTCAGCAAATGCCTCCGTTTTATACAGTCCACTCCAGAACTGCATGCTCCTTGCAGATCTTGATGAATCAGTGATGGCTGGTGGGTTGTGGGGCTGCAAAGGCCAGAGAAGCCAGGAACAAAGCAAAATGCAACAAAGAGAGCACTGCCAGGGAGCAGCAGGGTCTGAATGACAGCATAAGCCATGCAGGAGAGAACCTTACATAGAAAGAACAAGTGGCACGCAGTCTGGAGGCATGGGCAGTGAAAAGCATGTCCCATGGAGTAAGCACACAGGACGTGAGGCACACTTCAGCCTGTGAAATGCCTGCATGAATGCCCAATAATATGCTACCATAGCCCTGAAAGTACATTACTACAGGTGGTATAAACCTTCAGCAGGAAGGTTTATACTACACATAGGTGCTTCACAGCACAGACACAACACAGGCACGATATTGTGACACCAACTGTAACCCCCTGCGTAGGTACCATACTGGCAGGGAGGTCTCCATTCTTGAAGAAGAAACTGCAGTGAGGAGCTGAAACTTCACACCACCAGTTTGGATGAACAATGTAAATGAAAGAAAAACCAGAATGAACAGCAAAGGCATCTTGCTGATTTGTGGTACTGGTCTCATTTTAAAGTTGTGTGTAATTTGTTTTTGATTATCTGAAATCATTAATATCCATTTTATCTTCTAAGTGGCATGGCTGAAAAACATACCGTCTCATGTCTCAAGGCCAGGCTGGATGTGGCTCTGGGCAGCCTGGTCTAGTGGTTGACAACCCTGCACATAGCAGGGGTTGAAACTAGATGATCATTGTGGTCCTTTTCAACCCAGGCCATTCTGTGATTCTATGATTCTATGATTCAAGAACTATCATGATCAAATGCGTTTCCATTTGGTGTATCACATTTGCAGAAAGCTTTTCAGTCAATGCTGTTTGTTCAAATGCTTGAACACATCATTCAAGGGAAATCCCTTTGAGCTGATCACTGCCAGAGACGGCCATGAGTAGATTACCCAAACCCGTGTTTTAAGAGGAGACAGGGAAACATTTCTGCCATTGATTTGAAGGTTATGTACAAGATGCCCCTTAGAGAGAGCTTCAAATGACAACAGATGGTGTTTACATGATTTCAATCCTACTTGACTCTTTTATGGATACATCACTATCTATTGCTCCATTTGCCATACAAACAAAGATTAAAGGAAGAAGTTTAGACACTCATTTTGATTGTGCATTTTCTGTTTGGTGTTGAAATGGTTGCTTTTCATAATTTGATACTCTGGATGACTCATTGTGAAACTCATGAAATATAAAATAATGAAATTATAAAACTGTGAAGTAAAGAGTTACACAAAACATGTATTTCTGCAACCGTTCTTTAGGGCACATGCTTGGAGTTAAAATAAATAAAGCACCTTTCTGTTTAGAAGGCTTTGGTAGAATCAGATTTTAAGTTCTAAAAAATGTGAATGCTTTGCTTGTTACTGCACTGAGAGACACAGAACCAGAAGGGTTAGAATAGGAACACAGCATACCACTGTGACCACTTAGGAGTCCTGGTACGTCTCTGTTCTTTCCTCATTTCCTCTCTGCAGAAAATTCTGTAACGTATTTGAAGTGACAGCATGCATACCAACATATGCCAAATAATTTCAAATTGTATGTATATAGGCATATGTATACATGCAGAATTCACACTTCCAAAAAAACTTGCTATACATTCTGTTATAATAGTGTTTGAAATTCTAGAACACTGTCCCTTTCTACAAGAAACAATTTTCTCTCTCTCCTTCTGTTGTATTAGGACTGATACCATGTTAGAAAGAAGAGAAAGCAAAGCAAAGCAGAAGGAATGCTGCTAGCTGACTCAAAGTTCCTGAAGAACACTGACTAGGGCCAACCTGTAATTCTACCTACTGGGGAGATCCCACACAACCTCTGCAACACAAAGTCAAAAGCAGTTTTCCTTCCTAGCAACTGATGTCAAAATATGTCAAAGGAGTCTGATAACTGATTATGAGGAATAAAAGAGATAAGAAACAGCAGCTTCCTTCAGCTCCCTCTGACAGCCTTGGAAGGGCTGAATCCAAGGGCTCTCCACTGTGCTTCCAGCCAGGAAGGGCACATTCACAATCCCCTAACCTTGGAGGGCAGCTCAAAGCCACAGTTTATTTTTAAACATTTTAATAATAGAAGGCTGAAATAACCTTCTGATGTTTGCGTGGGACGGATCCAGTGTGCACATCTGACAGCCCGAGCATTCACACTGCCTGTACAGCTCAAATACCAGTCAGAGAGGCTTTGAAGGGAGCGTGACTGAAGCCTGACACCAAGCAATGGATGTGATTTGGAGGCAACTCAGTTTCCACAAAATACATGACCCTACATATCCTGTGAGCTTAGGAAAGCTTTTTAAAAAAACATATACATATTCATATCTGCAAGGAAGGGCACTTCACAGAATCATCTCAGGGCTCCTCTAAAAACATCACTCTACAAGGCCATTCCACACCATGCAAATCCCAGCTCCCTTCCATGTAGTGAAGTGAGCACTGTCCAGGAATCACACTTTCTCTCCACTATAAGGTGTAAGGTTCCTCAGAAGACTGTCCTCTGAATCTAGCTGTGGTTTCACATCTGTACCACCACTCTGATTTCAGTTTTTCCCAGCTCATATACTTCGTATGCCATCCACTTCCAAATCCAATTCACTGCACAGCTGCATAAAGCTTTGTGGTAAAACAGCAAAGGGAGCAATGTATGGAGTAGCAGGAGGGGAAATGACTCTGTGGTGACAGAGCAGGAATACCACAGGCCAATACTGTCCATACAGTATTGTCTTTGTTTTACAGCATCTTGGCTGCAGTTAAATAAGGAATTTGGGTCATGAAATCTCCTGTCTTCTCTCAACCCTTAGAGTTCAAGGGTGGAAAATAACACAACAAGCCTAATGGCTAAAAGGAACTCCTGCATTAGGAACCTTCTCCATACAATCCCCATGACTTTCTACACCCAGTAAACAGCAGAACACTAACAGTCATATTTCAGTGCTATTTACTGGAATAATCAATCTACCACAGAATGATTAGTACTTCTTGTGCAAAATAGTGAGCGTGTTACTCTTTCTATGCTGGTAGAGATGCTAAACACTGTACTTGCCCCTCCAACAAGCAGCCAATAATAGTAATTGTCAAAAGTAATATGAGAGAGGAGGGTATATGAATAAACAAACACAACAAGAGTCTTCCTCCCTCCAGGATAAACCAAATGTGATTGTGATCAGGAGTCACAGAGGTCTTAGTCTTGATTTAATATGGTGAAAGCATAATCATCTTGTCAGGCTCTGGGCAGGACAGATGGAAGGGACAGAAAGTCACAATGAAATTGCTTTGAAAGCCACTGCTTCCCACTGCTTCATACAAGATATATTTCTTCAGGTCTATATATATGGAGATAATGAACACTTACACAGCTGCTCTGAGCTTCAGTGCTAGCTGCCAAAACTCAGCAAGTTCAAATTGGAGTCTTTCAAATTGGAAATGGACAGCTAAAGGTACACCTTGTTCACTTCACACCTCCTCAAGCATCTAAGGTATCAGCCAGTGTTGTTGTCCATTAGCTGGACAGAGGAAAGGACTGTATAATTCTGTGCTGATCAAATCCAGCAAGCCCTTAACAACTTTTCATTGATAAATAAAGAGCAAATATTTAAACACAGAAACAATCCAGCTCAAGCAGCTTATTCCAGCAATGGAAAGTGACAGCATATGCACACATATAATCACATGGGAAATAATAATAGTACATCCCAGTGCACTGCATAGCATGAGAAAGCCAGCTGCCCAAGGGATATGTCAAGAATGATTTATTTGTATACAGTGCTCTCTTTCCATGTGTCACTGCCTGATTTCTTCAATGGAATCACCGAAACCTTGGTAGAAAAAAACATCTATACCTTTTTCACTCTCCTTATGGCATTTGAAAATAAATTAAGTAGCCCTTTTGAAAGAAATATGGGGTTTTCCTCAGTGGTTGAAAATTTGGAGGAAGCTCTTTAAAAATACTTTGCTTCTAACTTACATTGCCACACATACGCAGATAAAATGTTTGGATTTTAATGGAAGTATTAGCAATTTGATTTCAAAACAATAAAGCTAATTCAAAAACTGATTGATATCTTTTCTTGGTGCTTTCTGTAAATGTTTTTTTCATATAACCTTCTGTCTTAATACTATTGAAATTTTGCTTGTGGTTGTTTTGCTTCTGTATATCCACGATATTATTTCAAACTAGTCAGATGTGCAAGTAATGTATCCAAATCACAAAACTGCTGTCCTCTTCTCCTTACAAGTTTCAACTCTTCTTACTACTATCTTCTTTCATCTCCCCACTTCCCAAATCCTCCAGGACAACTTCCCTGGCAAATTTAAAGGAATCAGTATGCACTTGATAAGGAACTGAAAAACAGACAAAATAAATGACTAGTGGTATCATCTAACTTCCACTGCAAGAATCGCTTGTGGAAGAGCTTGTGGATCTACATCAACACTGCGTCATCCAGCGGTTGACAGGTGAATGGACTTTCTGTTCTCAAATCTTCAGTAGTATTAACACTTTAGAAATCAGAATTCATCCAAAGACAAAGGCAGTGCTCTTGGAAAGGAATTTAACTGTACCCATTACTGCTGGACTTCGGCAGGTAATCCACCTTCATTTTCATGTGTTTTACATGACACCAAAGCCCTGAGCAACATCGTCTTCACAGAATCACAAAACCACAGGGGTTGGAAGGAACCTCAAGTGATCATCAAGTCCAAAACCCCTGTTAAAGCAGGTACCCTACAATAGGTCATACAGGTAGGCTTCCACATGGGTCTTGAATATCTCCGTAGATGGAGACTCCACAACCTCTCTGGGCAGCCTGTTCCAGTGCTCCATCACCCTTACCGTAAAGAAGTTCTTCCACATGTTAGTATTGAACTTCCTATGTTCCAGTTTTAGGCCATTACTCCTTGCCCTATCGCTACACAACACCGAGAAGAGCTTGGCCTCATCCACTTGCCTCCTATCTCCCTTTAGATATTTATAAACATTTATCAGATCCCCAGATCATGTCTCTCATGATACTTCTGGCCTTAACAGAAATTCGAAAAAGTTCTTATAAAATTCTCAGGTAACTTTGGAAGATCTGTGAGCCACAACTATGGCCTGGCAAGCTTTTGGAAAAATTAACATAAACATTATGAAGTAAGACTACCTAATTGAGAAAGATGATGAGCTGAAAAGGGACAGCATTATGGCAATCAGATGCAGAGAACAGTTTACAAGATCTTCCCATTTTCAGTCAAGGTGGGTCTGTATGAAACATGCCTATCAATAACATTGAATGGCATAGATGATAAATGTATTAAACATCTTTGTTTTCACTGTTCTTGTTACTGTCAAGGGAAATGAAGACAGAGATTATATACAGATTCATAAGATAATATGGTATTGACCACATTTGACCTAATCATTATTCTAGGTGAATAGAAATGTTCAATACCTGATACTACACATCATTTTTAAATGGGATGCATTTGGAATTCCTATTGATGATCTGCCTACATTGTGCCAGACAGATCAGTAAACTGTTGCTATTGTTTGCTTGACAGCATCAAAAGTTGTCATAAAAAGAGACCCTGATCAGCAGATGACAGCAAATCTGGCAAAAGAGGCTGCATGTATTAAACCTGTTTCTGAATCACAAGGAAGCAGCAGTAGTGCTCTTCATGAAGTGATATATAGAGACACACAAGAAGCTGCAGTCCATGTATGACAAAGTGAGTGCCAGAGGTTCACGCCACAACACACATCAAAACATGGTCAGGTGTAAGCTACAGAAACTGCCGATTCCTGGCACAAAAGTTAAAGGTTTGTTCAGCTAAGAAGGAGGGCATGACATGCCAGAAAAAAACAAAGGCAGGAAAAAAAGAAAAAACAGCAAAAAGAGGAAGACACTGTCATGGTACTATTCAGAGAGGGACTGCAGAGACAGAGCTCTATGGATGTGAAAAGTAGAGGTGGGAATTTCCACATAAGCACCCACATCCAAAGAACTTCTAACATCAATTTAGCAGTATATTTGACACAGTATGATTAAGTAGTGACAAATTTATTTCAGCAGTAACAATTACCGTCATTCTCCTTGCTATTCTGCAGAAAAGAAACCAAAGACATAAACATTCAGTCAGGTTTACTGATGAGCTAAAGTTATGCAAGGTAAAGGACTTCGCGTCTTATACATTTTCAGTTTGCTTACAAAAAAAGTCACTGCATTCACTTATCATCAGCCAATTTGCATAAAGGAGAACAAAAACATAAACAATCATCAGGGTTTTTTATTTTCAAAATGTTGTGACCGCAAGTCTCTCTTGCAAGTTTCATAACCTGAGTTATTTTCCACCCATATTAGATAACTGAAGCAGGGATGATTATGCATTATACAAATTGCATTAGGCAAACCTCTAGAACAAACGATATGTTCCGAGCTAATGCCTTTTAATCACAGACCTGCATCAGCAACTAGAAAAGTCACCCTGCTGATGGAAATGGGGTACGTGTCAGGAGGCTTGGCTCCCAGATGTCACCTTGCCTCTTAGACTGCAGAAGCTGAGGGTGGGCAAACCTTCCCTGAGCCTGAGTTCCTTAAAAACGGGCTACTTGCTGATGTCAGCAGCAATTCATTTCTGCAGGGTTCCTGATGCTCTGCAGCCTCACAGCAATTGGTCTGGACTTGGTTTTGCCTCCCCTTTGTATAACTCCAAATAACCTGAAATGTTACCTGGAAGTCTGAAAATGAAAGAAATGTGAGCAGCTCTCAAACATGCCTACACCACAGAGATTAGAGCAAGAGCTAGAGCTATAAATGTGCCACAGTCAGGATGTAATCAAGAACAGGTTTGCTTTATACATAACAGAAACATCACCTCACTGTGCAAATGTGAGTCTATGTTGAAGAGAGTAGCTTCTGCAGCATTAGTTATGCTTAAGAAGTCATTTCCCCCTCTTCTTCAGCACTGTTTAAGAGGCTTGGGAGACATCTGTTCATTTTGTTATTTGACTGCTAAGCAGACAATAAGAGCTTGTAAATACACACAAATACTGCACTTGCCAGTTCCTTTAAATACAGTTATGAATTGCCATCAACTAAATATGAAAAACTTCAGAACCAACCATTCAACAATTTGAAGCTCAAGTTCCTTCTCTCCATAACTACCAGGATTCATTCAAATACAAAGATGTGTAAAGCTAGATTGTGACCCAAATGTCTTTAACCTTTAGTTTATTTTTATTGTCCTTGTATCTAAAAGAGCTTTTTATTTCTCTGAGAAATATGAAGTATTTTATATATGGAAGAAAAATAAGCATATATGAAAGTGATGCATTCATAAATGAGCCAATTTACGAATGTCATAGTTCTACAGTCCCTTCTATTACACAGGAAAACGCACATTAACATTGCAAGTTAATGAAGCACATGTTGAAATAAAAAAGTCTCATTTTTAAAAAAGCACCGATAACAGTTGTCAGATTCAGAAGAAGCAAAGCAGAGCCCTAAATAAATGATTTAATGCACATCCCTAATATATGAAATTAAAATATTCCTATCTTCTGCTATTAATTCAGTTGTGATACCAGAACCTTCAATTGCAATTAGAGCAGAATTTTGCAAACACTGAAGTGACAATTCCCTGCCCCAGAGAAACAACATTTGAATTTATGCAATCAGTTACAGCTAAACTGCTTCAGAATTTTTGAGGAAGAATATAAATATCTATTTGATGAAAGCACATACGAAATTCCTAAGTAAGATAATTGAAAATACTAATTGATTACTCCATTATAAAATATGGCATGGTGTATAGCTATTACTTATATTAACTTGGATAGTCAGTGCGCCTTAATTAGCTGCAGTTTTGACAGACCATAATCTTCAGGGACTGTAGAGTCATTTTACATTGCAGCCATTAATCTGTTAAGCCCTGTAGCTGTATCCTTAAAAGGTACGTAGTATTTATAACTCACGCAGAATGGAAGTAGATTGCACAGATTAGGTGAAAATGAAACAGTTATCCAGTAGTTCACTCTTTCTCTAAAACAGATATACATGGACATCTACCTTTGTCCCAGCTGCACAAGTCAGACAAATCAAGACTTTGCACAGGGCTCCAGCATAGCAGTTAAGCAGCAGGTCCTGTCACCCAGTTACTTCCTTTCCATCCTTAGACATCACCCATCAAATGATACAAGAACAGTGAATCTGCAAAACCAGCTCTTCTCCTTATTCTTGTAGCTGATTTCCCAGGTTCTCCAGGTCCCTGGGTTATTTTATACAGAACCAAAAAGATAAACAGCACAGGTAGCATTATGTAGGCATTAAAGATCAAATGTAGATGCTTGTCTCATGCATATACACATTCCTTCGTAGACAGTGGAGAGAAACAGACATTCTTAACAGGCATTGCATCTTAGCCCAAAGAGAAGATTTTCTCCTTCCATTGCAGCCCAGGTGGATGTGAGATCACAGTCTGGGAACAAATACATTGTTTGACATACTCAGTTCTACAGGGAGAAAAAAAAAAACAAATGGGAGAAGTGGGAATTTTTGCTGGAGACATCCTCTTATATGCACAAAAGGTACATAAAGATTAGCAAAAAGCAGCAGACATGAAGGAATAAACCAAAATGGCCTCAGTGTAAAACCTCACAGATAAACTCACACCCATAGAAACGCTGGAGAGGGCAGAGCATAATCTAGGTCCCAGGTGGCCTGACTTCATCAGCTGCACAGGCTGTTCTCCACCTCCTCAAAAGAAAATCCAATGCAAATACCCATAACCACCAGCCAATGTGGCTGCTGGAAGGAACCGAGGAATATACATATGATGATGAAAACAAAAACATTAGCACTTCCTTTCATTTTCTAGTAGATGGACCCTCTGAGGCTCTCTCCATTCCACACAAGATCTGACAAGCGCAAGGAGGATAATTCCACAAGTCCCCCGTGACTAAGCAATAAGAACACGAGCTATTTTGCCTTTTAATTCATCCTTGGGACTACTCAGCCATGACACGTGAGTGATAGGCATCTGGGGTACTGATATTAACATTGGCTTCCTAACTTTTATGGAGTGTGTTGCTAACAGATGCCCACGTGCAACTGTTATGCTACTTTTCTTCCATCATGTGAATTTGCTTCAAGTTCTCACTTCACATCACAAAGTTCAGTGCTGACCCTGAACTTCTCCAGAGTCCATGAGGTAACCAACTTCTGTCTAGATGCTTCTCTGCTCCATGTAACATGGACATTTCGATTAAACAGTAGTCTTAAGAATTAATTTACTGAAACTTCTTTGTTCATTTTACATGACCAATGCAGACAGGAATACTTGGAGATGCTGTGCATTAAGTTTCAGAGTGAAAAACTCAAAATCAAGAGGTAAGCATTGTATGGTTTCCACCTTCATTTATTCTTTAATCTACAAATAGGTGACATAAGACCATGTATTCTTTTCTCATGCCATACCAAGGAGACGAAATACACTTGGGAGCTCAAAGACCCAGTTAGTTTATTGCTGGATAAGTGCACTGTATGGCAGCTTCAAAAGAAGTACAAAATACTTGTTGTTAGCACACGGAAGTGCTCAAGGCCCTCTCTTTTTCCTCAGAGTATGTTCTAGCCTGGAGCATGGAGAGGTACCTTCTTGCTAATTCCTGCAGGATTTTGTCTAAAGGGTGGAAAAACTCTCACTAAACTCAACCAAGATTTCTTAGACGCTGTGCATTTTCTTCATGATTTCTCTCCCTGGCCAGTGAATAGGTTGGTCTATTGAAACACATTGTGAATATTCTAACCAGGAACATCAACACAACGTAAGCAGTCATGTGCACGAGCCATGAGTCAAACTGTTATTCAAGTATTTTCCCAAGTTGACTGCATACATTTATTGCATCAGCTCCTACATTTCTTCAGGCTGATTGGTACTTGATTCTTTATTAGTGCTCCACTCTGAAATTTTCCAAGTTCTCTCCACTTTATAAAAGGTCTGAAACTGTAGTCTCCGAGTCTGCAGATAGAATGGCACGGATTCCAATAAATTCTCAATGAGACAATTCCTAGCAATAAATATCCAATTTTGAAGTGTTTTCTTAGGGGAAAAAAATAGCTTAATTGCAATTTATGAAGCCTGCATGCACATATTTTTAACAAGTCCTCTCATTTCAGTGGCAATGTTTAGATACCAAGATGCAGTAGATCTGCGTCCTGAAACTTATACGTTCTGTAGGATTATCTGAGGGTGAACTAACATTTGGAATGGCAGAAAGAAACATTAAACCAGTTATTCACACGTAACATTTGCAGTTCAATAACATAAAATCTACAGAAGACAGTGAAAGTCACAGCTTCCATGTTTAACCCAAGCCTGAGCCTTGGAGCAGAATTCCTGCTAAAGTAGCACTACACTGCCAGTCCCTGTTTTCTTAGGAGGAAGATTTTCTAGCTAGCAGAAATCCCCAGCCATCATGTGTTTTTGCTTTAAGCTCAGATTTTCACAGGCAGCATCTCACTTTGAGTCTAACTTTAGCCGAGGGTTACCTTCTTTGTGTTCTAGTCAATCTTAGGTTTGCAACCATGAGGGCTGCAGGCAGCCTCTCTCCTCCAGCACTTATTGTCCTTATCAACTGTAGACAATTAACATTTGCTTAAGGGACTTCAAGAAAGCACTCAGTTGTTCCTCTTCTCGGCAGACTGCAGTTCAGCTAAATATCAGTACTAAGAAAAGTTTCATAAAAGTAAACACCAATTAAAACTTAAAGCAGAAGAAAAAAGTAATCCAGCTTGTTTGATAACCTTAATGATGCATTAAAGAATAATCCTCCATCTGATTACAAGGCTCCTGCATATCAAAGCTGTGGCTGAGCTTGGACACAGAATCACAGAATGGCCTGGGTTGGAAGGGACCTTGAAGATCATGAATCTCCAACCCCCCTGCCAGGCAGAGCCACCAACCTCCCCATTTAATACTAGACCAGGCTGCCCAGGGCCCCATCCAACCTGGCCTTGAACACCTCCAGGGACAGGAGCCTGTTCCAGCACTTCACCACTCTCATAGTAAAGAACTTCCCCCTGACATCCAACCTAAATCTTCCCTCCCTCAACTTAAAACCATTTCCCCTTGTCCTGCTGTTATCTACCCTTTCAAAGAGTTGAACCTTGGAGTTCTTCTGAGCTCATGGGTCCAGAAATTTGTTCTGACTTGCCCTGACACTGCTGTGTCCAAGATCCAGCCATGCAACATTTCCTTCTTTCCCCTGCTCCAGAAGTTTTCCCCAGGAAGGAAACCCAGACACACAAAGCTGGGAGTCCTGGGAGGAACTCGCAGATCCCAGATCTCTGCAGGCAGAAATTGTTCAGCCTCAACACAGCCTGAGGCACCCATCCAGCTCTCCAGAAAGAATGATTTAAATAGCTGAAATTATCACACTCTCAGCATGCTGAACCTCTTTTTCCTCTGGAACAGTGATTTCAATTCCTCCACAATCCTTGGGTTCACCTCAGTGCCATCAAATACCTTCATTCAAGTACCTAGTTAGGAACAAAACTTTCTCAATTTTTTGCATAGGCAATGGAAAAAGAGAGGCACCCCTCTGGCCTGCCTGGGGTCTAAGTACCGCCCAGAAGCCTCTGTTTAAATGGAGGGTGGCACTTTTTAAGAAGACTGACAATCTTCCCCGATGGAATTCTGAATTTCTCTAGAGATGCATACAAAAATGCAGCTACAGGCAACTACCTATGATTTCACAATCAGCCAGTTTTCAGTGCGTTTTCATACTAAGATGGTGCACATGGTTTTTCAAATCTTCCTGTCTGGAGAGTTTTCTACAGTTCTATGCAGGACAACATACAACCGGTGCAGTTTCACCTATACTTCAGAACTCTCAATCATTTTTAAAGGCAGGGCTTCTACAAAGCATTTCAGCTTTCATGTTTTTCCCAGTAAGTTGCTGCTGTCAAAAGAAGGTCAGTGTAAGAAACCATATATTCCCAGCTAATAGAAACTGCCTTGGTCAGATAAAGACTTCTATGTGCAAATAACACTTGCTTTTCTTTCAAGAACTACAGCTTTTCAAATTCATTTTGAAAAGCCAAATTGAAGTTTGTTTGTTTTTATTCGGCCTCAAATTAAATACTCATGATTTTCAAGTCAGTGCTAAACAAGACAGAAATAATTTTAATGCTAGAGTTTATGCAATTAGAATTACTGAAGTATGACTTTTAAGACACTTCTCTCTTTTGCACAGTTAGCCTTAAATATGTAAGAAAAAGAAGAAAGGAAAACATTTAGCCAAGTTAGCATTAACTTCTTTACAGAACTAAGACAAATGAACACAATTCTAAGTGCTCAAGGAACAGAGACGAAATATCTCTGTTATTTGTTCTCAATAAACATTTATTAAGGTAGAGAGCTACACAAACCATCATGTTTATTGTACTACTTACACTGTAAATCTTTATTTGATTCTACATTAGTTGCAGTTAGCAACTTAGCTCTGATAAGACAGAGGTCTTCCATCTATTAAACAATTCCTCTATCTGGCCAATACACCAAAACACATTTTGAAGTTGGAATGTAAAAACTATAACAAGAAGCAACAAAAGAAGCATGTAAGATGTTAACAAAATATGTGGCTAGGAAAAAGCCTCAAATCTTAGATCATTTTGATCAACACTTGATCATTTTTTCCTTTAAAAGCTGACAATGCTGACAACACAATAAACCAAACGTGTAGGAATGTCTTGCAAAATCTTAGATACGACATTCAAAGTCACATCTTCTAATCTAAAAAAAAATATTGGTGCAGTCCATCCTGGTTATCACCATTGTACTGGCTGGGCCAATTCACTGTACAGATTCATTCTGCATCTCTCACAATGTATAGGATAGGATCATATAACCTAAGACCCATTCAAAGCTAGTGCCAGGGATGGGAGAGTCTTCTATTTTCATACAAAGGCAGATTATCAAAAGGTGTGTCACCACTTATACAGGTTACTACCTCTTCCTGAAATTGGCAGCTGGATTTTTCATTCAGAAGGCCTCCATTTTCAAATGACCGTGTTTCTCTATTTTATTTTCTACCTTGCAATCAAGTGCCTCAGATGCTTGCAGACATGAAAAGAAATATTAAAAGCTTTTCCTTCTGGATCCTGAATTACTTTCTCCTTTCACCTGGTTTACCTGCTTCCTTCTTTACACCTGCTATGATAAACCATATGTTAAGAATAAGATTTTCATATATGCAGCATTTGCCTAACTCAATAAAACTTTATTATTTATTTAGAAGAAATTTAATTCCAGCATTTTCAGTATTTTTCCTAGACGAATAGATCTAGTTTCAATTTTTCTCCTTCAGTATTTGTTCCCTGTGAGGTTAGTCATGGCAAATATGGTATCTTCCCACTGGCTGATTTTCCACATCATCACTAGGAAAATATACAGAGCATTTCATTTTCTTTTCACTGAGGCAATAAACCCTTAGAGACTCTTTAACAAGTAATATGCATCACATTAATTTACTATTCACTTATTTTAGCTGTTTGTTTCATTTGCACAGACTGGTTCTTCAGTATTTCACCATGGGACAATAAATGTTCTAATTCAGAGTAAATCAAAAACAACAGTATGCTCAGTCTTAATGGGAGGAATATTTTAAAACATGGAGCTGTTTGACCATATAAAAATTACTTACTTGAAGACAGTTCTATTAAAAAACATTTACTTTCCACTTCATACACTGAGGTGAAATTAAAAGTGATTCAAATTTCAGACGCAAACCCTTTGCTTCAACTGCCTCAACCAAAGTGTCTCCAAAGAATTTCCATTCTCTGCTCCTCCAGATGACAGGACCTCTGGGGAACTCTAACAGCTATTCCAAAATCAAATAGCCATGATGGCCACGAAGGGACAGAGACAACCATCCATGAAAATCCTGTGCAAGTTAGCTGAATTCAGAGGTTTTCCATTAAACTTTCTGAGTTCAAGTAATCAGGATTTTGCTTTATTAGAAATTCTATGATCATTTATTTCCTTTGGATAACATCTGAGTATTCTTGCTGTTGCATATTCTTAGTAGAAATTCAAAATTATCTCAGAGATTGAATAAACTAAACAAAGACCATCAAACTAGTCTTTCTTGTACACCACGAAAATGAAAGTCATTTCCAGTTCTTCCATAATTTTCTAGAAGTTACTACTCTGATACACAAGTTATTCAGTAGTATGCTTTATGCTCTGCATAAAAATTAACTAGCATGGTAATGAATTTGATTTAAATAAGGTAAATTTCATACTGCAATAAGTTGCAGCTATTCCCCTCTAACACATCCGCAGGACTCCACATACTTTGCAGCCTTGCATTCACTCAGCCTCCCCATACACCTTTACTATGCCATTTTAGAGACAAAGAAACAAAGACAAGTAAAAAGATTAAACAGTTCGGTCTCCTAAGGCTTCTGCCAGCGCTGGAAATACAGACCATGCCTGACTCTTTATTTCTTTGCTGTAATTATGAGTCATTTTATGCTCTAAAATTCTTCTACATAATCACTTTCAGTATTTCCTGCCTTATCTCTCATTCCCTGTTAATGTTCCAGTTTGCCACTAGGTTTAGAATTCCTGTCTTGGGAGGCAGGAAGGAAAAAAAGAAAACCTGTACTATTAAAGAGACTTAGCCTGACAGTGCAGTAGTCTCACCAAAACATGGCAATTCACAGTAAAGGCACTGGAAGCAAACTGGCTCAGTACGTAGGGGAAAAGAACGGTTCACAAATATAAATTCAAGTATTTTAGTATAGCTTCTACTCACAGATTTGACATTACTGTATGTCTTTACTCTCTGGTTAGTCAGTGATAGCTAATACTGAGGCAGTTAGTAGTACACGTCAAATCTATGAAATTTTACTTGCCACTTATGCCTAAGAAGTACTCAGACACAATTAATTTATACAGGCTATTTCATCTTATCATAAAGATCTTCTGCAGTAATACTTTTTTTTTTTTTTTTTTTTACCATTATTTTGCCAATCATGTTACAAAAAGTACTGTGCAACGTATGCATAAGACCAGCAACAAAAAGCACCTGTTTGCAGCCATTAGATCAAAGCTAACTGACTCTATATGGACAAAGGCAGCGTAGTACATTCCTTCTTTTTGAGGTCACATTTAATAAGTTGAAATTTTATTTTGTCAGAGAAAAGAGGTGTTCAGTCTTCAAATCTTATTTCATAATAATACAAAGGCTTAATTGCAGCCTTGCTTGAGCCTAACATGCACAAGGTAAAGTATATGCTACATGAGCCATTGCAAAAACAGCTGCTTTTGCCCCTGCGCATATCTTAGCCTCTAAACCCGAAGAATAATCTGATACTCATGAACTGACACCTGTAACAGCCCTGATTATGATACTGTTATCCCATCTGCTGTTCTCCTAGGAGGGTTTAAATCCATGTACCTGCACTGAACCATAGTCATTTGGTTGGACTGGAGCTCCATAACACACGGAGCTAAGATTCCATACCCACAGCACAGCCCTGTAAAGAAACACTTTTTTTCTACAAGGAAATCAAATATTTTATATTTAAATATTGGTAGACAGGGTACTGTTCATGTCTGACTTTTCTTTCAACTAAAGCGCCATGTAAAAATGTTACCCACAGACCATAACACCAGTAAGTCATGTATCATTTAGGCATTTCAGTCAGAGGCTTGCTTTGATAGGGAAGAGAGATCTTTCACAGATAAAGTCATGGTAAAACAAGAGATGGGTTGTGAAGGCAAAGAAGCAGCAATAGCAGTTCTTATTAGCTGAAAAGCTCAGTACCGTTTAACATTATTTAAGAACTTCATTCATGCTTACATCATCAAATCTCTTAACTGCTAGAAGAAAACACTCTGAAGAAATGAAACTGATTGAACAGTTATACACAATATAATCCACAAGCAGAAGCAGTGAGGTGAAGCTGTGTGCTCTGCTTGAACTTTTCCGTCTCCCACCTTTCTTCTACACTCATACACCGCAGCAAGCCTGAACATCCCCCCGGGCTTCACACATCCCTTTGAAGCACTACAGACCTTTCTGCGCGGTGCTATTAATAGTTATCTTAGCACATCTCCAGCAGAGAGAATTAAAAATAAGCTCCCTACCGCTACGCGCAGGCTTTGTTAGAACAACTTGTTGAGCTCCAATGAATTCATCATACAGATGCTTCAACAGATCAGTTCTTTACCAAGAGAGCAGTGAGGCGCTGAACAGGCTGCCCAGAGAGGCTGTGGATGCTCCATCCCTGGAGGTGTTCAAGGCCAGGTTGGATGGGGCCCTGGGCAGCCTGGTCTGGTATTAGATATGGAGGTTGGTGGGCCTGCATGCGGTGGGGGGGTTGGAGTTTGACAGTCCATGGGGTCCCTTCCAACCAAAGCCATTCTATGATTTGATGATCAGGATGATGGTAAGAGCTCACCCTTTCGCTAATCTGAGTGATAATAATAATTAATACCAAGAGCTGTCAATTAGGTATGGCATCACACATCTCTTCCAGCACAGAACTCAGCCTGGGGAAGTTCCCCTTGATAAGTATCCGTGACAGTATTCTTGCAAGAGGATATGCATGTCTGCAGCTATTGTAATATTTCTGTGTGTACACATGAAATATATTTCATACATAAAAGTTGCTTTACATAAAAATTTTAAAAATACAGTTCCTCTCTGCTAGGGAAAAGGATATGACTGCTAAACTTTCCCTTCTGTGCACTGTAAAGTAGTTCTATTCTACTATGCAGTTAATTTTGCAAAAATAAAAGCAGCTGAGAAAAGGGATTTGTAATGAAAAATAACAGGCGATATAACTGCAGGTTACAACTGTGGATTGCTTTGATTCTCACCGTGTTCAGAAAAACTGAACTGATTCTGTCTTCAGAAAAACTACTGATAAATGAGAAGAAAGCATAAAGAAGACTGCAGTGAGAAAATCTGAGCCACTTTTGACCAGAACGAGGGGAAGAGTATAGAACATGCATGGGTGACTCTTCAAACTTTCATTGTACGCTCCATATTTTTTTCAGGCTGGAAAACATATAGCTGTTTCTAAGAGAGGGGTGCAAAAGCATCGACATGTAACATATATACATACATGTATATATACATATCATATAAAATTACAAGTTAAATTTACAGTATATTATCTATATTCCAAAATCTGGAAAGTCTCCAGATAGCAGAGTCATAGGTGAAATGCAGGAACTAAGAACGTCACCTGTCCTGCTGGTATTGTTTTGTATGTGTTTGTTTCCTCGCTTTCTACTTCTAGTCTAGCAAAAAGAAATTCTTAATCATTACAGAGCATCACATGCATTAACGTCAAAAACCAAATTCCTGTTTTCTGAGTTTAGAGGGGAAAAGAATTCTCTTGTGTAGGAACATCCACCAAAATAGTGCATGTGGAGTGTACACACAACAGAAGTTTAAAGCCAGTTTCTAAGTTCTTCTGTGTAAAAGTTCAGAGCTGGCTGTATATAGGAAGCAGAAATAGTTCCATTTCTCTCTCAGAATTAAGTACAGATTGTCTCCACAACTGCCAATTAAATAAAATATGATACATTATCACAATATTATTTTCAATATGCTATGAACAGCTGAAGAGGAGGGATTTGAATAAAACGTCCGCCTCAGCATTAATCACAGAGTCATTTCCTCAAAGCTGTAATAACATGCATTTTTGCAAAGCAGTTTTTCCCCCTTGCTTATTTTATCTCAGCAGCAAGTGCAAGATTAAACAGTTCTTAAAACTGCACCAAAAGTGACACGTTACAGAAAGATTTAACAAATCCTATGAATCGGTTCACAGGTGAAAATTAAGAGGGAAAGGAATAAATACAGAACACCAAAAATCATCACAAAAGAAGCTGTTCTGCTGTGAGCATTGTAAAAAAAAGACCACTCTTTCTCTATTTAATACTGGAAAAGTACTTGAAATATTTATTTCTAACTATGAATGTGACAAAATCACTTGGAGTGAAGGTACCTGCACATTTGGCACACAAGTGCATCTAACTACATGAGCACGTTCACAAATTGTTCACACGTCTATTTCAGCTGTTTCTTCCACATTTTTATCCTAAATCCTTTGCAAACAGCAAGTGAAAAAGGCATTGAATGGGCTAGAAATGTTCTGGATACTTTACAGATCCTTTACAGTCTGAATCACCATGCTCATAGTTTGGCTGAAGGTTTTCCATGAAGCAGACAGTGACAGAATGCCAGGAAAAAAACACCAAGAGTTGTTCACTTGTGTTGCTATTTTTTTTCTTTTCTCCTGCCAAGATAAGAGAACTATGTCCACTGAAACAGAATGAATCAGCAAAGACAATACGGAGTATGAGCCTGAGTGTGAACCTAAGCCCCAAGGTAGCACAAGAGAGACTACAAAGTACAGGCATTACAGTGTGGGCACAGTATCCACAGACCTCTTTAAGAGGGCATCATGCCCAATGTGATGTTGTAGACCAGTGTCAGTCAGCACCAATGCTAACCTGTGCTTTTGTCTGTTGATGCCTGAGGCTGATTTCCTGAGTCTGGAAAGAAGAGGTTAGCAGAAAGCACTGTTAGAACACACAGCTGCCCTCCAGCCTTCCTACCCCCCCCCCCCGCAAAGGCAAAGGATGGAATAAACAGGTCAGAGAGGGAGTTATGAAAAACCCAAAGAAAGATTTGGCAGCAAAATGTCAATATATATGTAAGTATACAGGAGTACAGTGATAAGGCTTCGTATCTCTTTGGTAGTAGAATCATAGCATCCTTACAGTTGGAAGGGACCTCTGAGAGCCATCTAGTCCAACTCCCCTGCAAAGAACACCACAGCTAGATCAGGTTGCCCAGGGCCTTATCCAGCCTCGCCTTGGAAGCAGGGACGGGGCATCAACCACATCACTAGGTAACCTGTTCCAGTGCCTCACCACTCTCATTGTAAAAGATTTTTTCCTTATCCCTAACCTAAATTTACCCTCTTTGAGCTTGCTTTAAATAGCAGGGAGAAGGACAAACAGGAGTCCACATTTGGGGCAGAACCCACTAATGTTTGCTGGTGTGGAACACTGAATCTGACCACAGTGAACAAACTGGGAGTGCTGTGTGTTAACACTGGAAATGACCCGACTATGGAACACCATAAGGAAAAATGGCCCTCTGGAGTGGAACTGAGAGCAACTCTACCAACTCTACACTCCTGTCCTCTTATTTCTGAAGCCTTTGAAGCAAAATCTGTAGTCTCAGACAACTGAGACTAAGGGGAAGCTACAATAAAAAACAGTGTTCTTTCTGCTTAGTTGAGTATTTGATGAAGTAAAGCTAAAAATATATTAAAAATTAAAATTATTGTTTCCTGGACACGTCATTTGGGTATCTGCCCACAAACTGTTCAAAGGTTTTTCTATAGCTTCATAAAACTGCAGACAGTTAAATTTTCTAAAGTACAGTCTGGCACAGTAGCTAATAAACATCACAAAACCACATGAAATCTCTTACTGGCTAATTTATTTCTCCAGGGGAAAAATTACACTCAACAAATATCTTTATATAGACGGTTATTTTCTTTTTATATTTAAGCTTTGACTAAACACACTAATTACAATTTGTATGGCCTGTGATAAGAACAGGCAGTATCGCACTGTGTTGCTGTCACTGTGGAGAAGCAAAACTTCAAGTACATGGGGTCTGGTTCCCAATTGCTTCCTGCCCTGGCCAAACAGCAGACACAGCCCTGCTTGTGCAGGCAGCTTGTAGCATTGCCTTCATTTAGAAATAAATATACATAAATGCAAGTATATATATATATATTATCTCTCACAGCGTCACAGAACTGCTCTCATCTGTCGAGTTTTTTTTAAAAAAAAAGGTGTTCAAGGTTTTGGTTTTGGGTTTTCTTTACATCAGTACAATCAATCTCATTGAGTGAGCATCAAGGCAACGTAATGCCTGTGAACAAAACAAACCCGTTCTGTTGTAGGAGCTGTCTCAGCTGGAGTAGACCCTACCATATGACTGTACACTGGCCAATGTGGAACGTTACCCTGTTGGGCTAAAACTAGTCCTGTCCAATCACTAACACAAAAACATGGAGAAAAACTTGTAAAAGAAGCACCTAGACAGCAAAGAGGTTGTAGGGCAAATTGTTGCTGATGTAATTTTTTTTTAAATCTTGAACTGGAACTTTCTCAACCATCATCTCCTACTGGGCGCTTTTCCAAACTATGCTATATTGTAAAGCTAAAACTGTTTTATTGTTTAGTATCAGATTAATAATTATTCTTACTATTTTATTCTACCCACAGCAGTCTTTCATTACTTCTTTCCAAGCCTGTGAGTTGCAGAGTTTTAGATCTGTTTTCTTGGGAAGGCAATAGCTAGGTAGCTTGACTTTTCTCCCAGACATAACACTGCGGATCACAACATATGTGATATAAAAGCTATCCTGGTCCAGTGGCAACATTCACAACAACTTCCACCACTAGCTTAGTTCTGTGCTGCTGAATACTGATTTAGGAGCACAGCTGCCAGAAAGCAGGCCTGCACCTCACCCAGCCAATGCACAGTGACTAGAACAAAGCCAACCTCGATAACAATGCAGCAGGAAGGCACTGAGCCCCGGGCCCAACCCTTCTCCAGCCCTGTCCCCGCCGCTCAGCCCAGCAGCCCATGCTCGGTAGAGCCCTTACTTCTCAATGGAACATGCCCACCTCTGGCAGATATCATGGTTTGCATACTATGACAAATGCAAGTGAACAGCCATCAGCAGTACCTGTCGTGGATGTGTCCTGAAGTATTGGCAGACAGACACACCTCTGATGAAGGGGAAAAAGTGTCTCCAAACCACTGAAATCAACACCTAAGATCATTCTCCCTGGCATAAAAATAGTGTGATGACACAATAATGACACAAAGTACAGATAGGAAGAGATATCCATGACTATTCTGGAAGTTCCTGGAGTTTCTCAGCATTACCACTCTATCTCAAACTGCTTATTTACCAGTCCCACAGGAAAAAAAGGTGTAAGCATCCTTACTTCATTTCAAAGCAAAGCTTTTCATCTTAGCTCTAAAATACCTTCCTAAAGCATTGTGGAAGACCAAAATGACAAATAGTTAAATAATTATTCCCTGCATCTAGCATCTTTTGGTCATCATAACCTCTATCTCCATGACAACACACAGGTGATTGTAACAACATCTTTGATGCGTGCAATAAAGAGCAATCTGTCTTTGCCCCAAACACAGGAGGAAACTGTATGTCATTCAGGTTTCCATTTAATGGCCACACTTCTGTAGTTGTAGACAGCAGTGTCTCCTCTGAGCCTCTTCTTCTGCAGGAGGCGTTCCTTTAGCCACTCCTCGTAAGACTTGTGCTCCAGATCCTTCACAGCCCATCAGTCCAGACTGCCCAGATCCCTCTGTGGGGCCTTCCTACCCCCAGGCAGATTGACACTTCCCCCCAATTTGGTGTCATCTACAAACTTAGGGAGGGTGCACTCCATGCCCTCATCCAGGTCATCAATAAAGATAATGACAAGGACAGGCCCCAATACCAACCCCTGTGGAACACCACTTGTGACCAGTTGCCAGCTGTATTTAACTCCATTCACCACCACTCTCTGGGCCCGGCCCTCCAGCCAGTTTTTCACCCAGCAAAGAGTGTACCTGTGTCCAAGCCATGGGCTGCCAGCTTCTCCAGGAGAACACTGTGGGAGACAGTGTCAAAGGCTTTGCTGAAATCTAGTTAGGCTATGTCAACACCCTTTCCCTCATCTGCCAGGCAGGTCCACTAGATCATAGAAGGAGGTTGGTCAAGGAGTACCTGCCTTTCATGAACCCATGCTGGCTGGGCCTGATCCCTCAGTTGTCCCACACACGCCATGTCATCACACTCTAGATGATCTGTTAGATATTGGTTCTTTTTAGAGTCAGCTACATAGCCATGAAGTCTTCATGCTTACAAGAAAACTCAAAGTTATATAAAATATTATTTTTCCCACCTTTATTTTTTCCTTTTCCTACACTACTGGATACTCTGTAATATAAATTCTTGTGCTTTTGGGCTAATACTATGAAACTATGTTGCTGCAGTGTCTCTGAAAAGCAAAATAGGAGGAAGTTGTTCCATCAAACTTTGTCCAGCTATAAAATAAAGTGAAAGAAGCAGGCCATCTCCTGCCTGTGAATAATGTGAATAAAGTTGGATGAGTACATGTCATCTGCTGCTGCTTGTATTTTCCAGTTCACTCCCTTTAAATCAACAAAAGAAAGCCAATGGAGCTTTATTCTCTGTCCCTCAGAACATAAAAAAAAATGGAATTTCAACATTCATTTCAAGCCAAATCAGTTTCTGATTAAATTCAATCTGCAAAATTGAAAATTGTGCCAATACACATATTTCACATATTCTCCTCACTTTCAGTTTTCCTCAGTCACTAGTATGCAATATGAAAATCTTTACTTTCTAATTATCCTTATATTTCCCAAGAAATAGTTGCTTCTGTTATCAAGTTCCATGAAAAAATGCATTCTTTCAGCTCAAAAAAAAAAAATGTTTTGACCTAAATTTATAGTCTTTCTTTTTTTTGTTCAAATATTGATTTGAATCCAGATTTTCCAGCTGAAAATCACAATGGAGCACAGGTGTACTTGAATGCAGTCAGTGAAATGAAGCAATTGGAGTCTTTCTACACAGCTATACACTGTGTAGTACCCAGCCCACCCACATAGCTATTAGCTCATTTGCCCATTAAAAAGCAGAAACTTAATAAACTTTAATTTTGCATAATTCATAAGCAAACAATTTCCATCTGTTTTACCTTCAGAGTCAGCACTGATTAGGGGGCATGAATGCACTGAAGGAGTGAATGCTCAGTGGTACTCTGCTGGTATAAATATATACTGAGAAAAATGCCCAAAGACTTCAAAGACTTGCAATACTTTCAAGCTTATATACAAAAAGTAAAGCGATCAGGACTTGAAAACCTGAAGAAGGATTCAGTGTATTCCAGCACCCCATTTAATTCTCATGTTTATCCGTCCACCCTTCCAAGAAAGGTGTGTGCAAAAAAAGGAAAACGAGTGCAAATGAGAATATATAGTATTTTCACTCTTTCTAAGTTTTATCTTCCTTTTTTATTGAAGATCTGCCAAGCAAAAGTCTCCTTCTTAAAGGGAGGCAACCCCAGGCCCATTAATACAGTCTTCTCTTCAGACCACTTGGACTGGAAGAAGGTTCTGTGCTTATCCTGCTCCCCTGGAGTTTCTGCAACACTTTATCATTTCATGAGGCTGTGGTAAAACCTCTCCTCCAACTGCTATATGTGCAGACATACAGATTTCACTAAACATTTGACAGGGTAGCTTGATTTTTTCTCCAAGTATACAATAAATAGTGCTTCAAATCCTCTGTTTTAAAAGAGGAGCTATGCATGCTGTATATGTCTTGAACGTATTTTGGCTTATCCCTTCTTCTGATTTACAGGGTAAACACACTTAGAATACTATTGTGCATTTTAGGATTTACATAAATAAAACACAGGCTTTTGGCAAATCTTCCACTGCTGCAAACCGTCTCCTTTCTGTGAATTTCTAGCCCCTTTTCACCAGCCATGAGCTACTCAGGTACTCCTGGCTGTCCTAGACATAGATGCCTCACTAGGGCATCTATGCTCTGCTTCAAAGGACAATTTTGGAAGTTGATTACTAGTTAGTGATATTTCCATTTATTTTTTTTTTTAGGCAGCAATTCAGCTGTTGGCCCTTCTGCAGAAGATCTCCTGACCACCTCTGAACTACAGCTGCGGAATGATTGCCTAGTTTTAGCATCTGTAATAAATAAATGTTGGCAGCTGCTGAAGGCTTTCCTCTCTGCTGCCTCCAACTGCAATACATGCAGATCGCTCCTTTAATTCTGTTCTAGACACCATGCATGTGATATGACATCTAGGGAACTTGTACTGGCATGTTCAGTTAACTCTCCTGACATCTTCCCACAGAAAGAGAGCTTTCTGATTAAAATATAAAAATAATAGTGAGACGTAAGCTAAGCAGATTTATAATAGGAAAGAAAGAAAAGATCCTTTAAGAAAGGAACAAAAAAAAAAGAACAAGGGCAGAGGGCAAAAGAAACTCTCAAGAGTCCTTGAAGAAAAAAAAAAACTGTAGAACAATATATTAAAATTGCATTAGAATAATTTGAACAGATGCCTGCCAACAAGCAGTAAAATAAATTCCTGTGCGGTGACAAAATAATTGCCTAGACAGAAATGATCACACGTTCCCCATAACATACCTGTAGCCTTGAAGGAAAACGCATACGTTAGCACATCTCACCAACCTAAGGCTTGCCTTCTCCAGATCAAAACTATGATCTATCACAACAGCTCTCTGCACCACAGGTAGGAAGAACCCTTTTCTTCGTTTCGCCTAGCTGGGCTGTATAATTAATTTAAATTCACAGTGACTGTCTTCAAAGTCTATCTCTGTTTTTCCTGTTTCTCATCTGAACAAGGGCTTACACAGCTAAAGCCTTGTTTATTTCTTCTATCTATGCCTTTTGATCCAAGAGAAGTTGTTATTTCTACCTATAAGTTGTATTTCCCTTCCTTCTTTAACTACAACAGCCTGGCTGCCGGAACGAGGATGAACATCTCATAGAGAATGGCCAACCACAACAACAACAACAATTTGCCAACAATCCATATTTGTGCTTCTGTCCTCAATTTAGGACATTACAGAAGATTACAGTTCACAGCAGCAAAAAGGGCTCAATCTGCATCTTGCTTCTGACATTCAGCATTACCACTTCAGAATTCCCGTTTTTGGACTTTTTTTTCTCCCTCCATAAACTGCCCCAAGACTAAAGACACCCTCACTGTCTGCTGCTTAGCTCAGTTCTGCACTAGGACAATTTCCAGCCGATGAGGTCTGCCCTCATCAGCAGCAAGGACTGCTAAGTCAGTGGGAGTAACTTCAGGTTTATGGGAGACAAAAGGCTGATTCATCCACATGAAAACAAATCCCCCAAAAAGGAATAAACAAAATAAAAAAGTGCAGGTCTAGCATGTTTGCTACATGGTTACTTTTCATCTCACAGAATAAAATATTCATGAACTTCCCAACACTAGCTGCCTACTGCTCAGGAGAAACTGTTAAATATGTAGTAAGATGATATGCTGTGTGAGCTTTATACATTTAGACACTCAATTTTTTATATGATGCTTTTAGGTTTTTCGTGTATTTCACAGTTTTATGCACCAAAGTTCCTTGCCAGTGCCTCTCACAAAAGGCATTCTATCACATGGAAAGCAGGGAAAGAAGACTGGAGAATTTTCTCTTTTCAGCCAGGAACACTACTAAAAAGGCAGAATTTATGTCAGACAGAAGGGCAAAATGCAATTAAAGAAAGCATCTCTTTAAAAAAGAATAAATATTTTAAAGTTAAAAAAAAAAAAGCATTAAGAAATTTAAGCTGAGAAGTTTAGAAACCCTTTAGACTGCAAAATTATAGAATTAAATTATCTTCTTCTTATCTCTGATGAGCATTTCAATGGTATAAGCAACATAAGAGTAAAGTAATTCTCACTTTACCATCTGTATCTACCCATATATAAAAGCCCTCGGTGCCTATTTTTATTAAACTGCTCATCTTAGCACTGTCCAGATCCATCTCTGACCCACCTCATCCTCAAGACCCCCTCCCAAGACCTTCGTATCTGCAGCCTGCATGAATTCAGGTCAGGTCACAGCGCGCTTCTTCCTCAGCCCTGGAGCTATGTGATGCTGCTTCCCATACTTCAGACAACTTCAAAGATGCCACTTCTCAGCAGCCTTATAGGTAGAAATTAGACAGTATGCTAGGTGATTAGATAATACTCCAAAGAGATAATATTCCAAGCAAAAGCAGGGGCTTTTATTTCTCAGCCCACACCAATTCTCCATTCAGAATATTTTTAAGTAGTTTTTAATGATTAACACTCCACAGCTCACAGATAATTGATAATACCATTCAGGTAAAAAATTCCTTCACTGATGTGCACAGAAGAGCAGTCATTAGTCAATGCTTCATAACAGCTGCAGGCTACGCAGTGACAACAGCAGTCCCAAATTCCTTATTAAACACAGAAATCTGTTAATATGTTTGAACAAATGATCTTCCGAGTGAGAAGGTGAAATATTTGTGCGCTATCTTGGCACAAAGTAAATTTGCAAATGTTTAAAAAGGACTGAACGTTGAATCAGTTTAGTTTATAGAGATTTACCTTTTATGAGATTCTTCTACCTCGGTACTAAAAAATATTTTTAGGGGGATAAATTTCATGACTGACTAGAATACATCCAATGAAACTGCTGCTGAAGGAGATGCCTGTTGCTTTTCTGATTTGTAAATGCTTTGTCATTCAAAATTATTATTGGCTGATGAATATACTGCTATAAAAGGGTAACACTGCAAGAGGAAAAACAGAAATCTTCCACCCTGATTTAAAAAAAAAGTACTTTTTGTGTCATATTTATAATTATTCCCCACATGAGAAAGTTGGGATTTTTTTGTTGCTGTTCTGAAAAAAAGAATAAGATATTTTCATTTCCTCTTCAGTGTTTTTCAAAAGCAACTTTGCATAAAACAATATTCTATATTACAGACTCCACTTGTAAGGAAGTACATAAAAAATGTTAATTAAAAACAAAACACTCATAAGCTGGAAATGCCAGACTCACTTGTTCTGCCCTCAGAGCACACTGACAGTGTCATCAACCCTAATCCCTCATAAATGCAGGCAACTTGGTGATAGATACATATACATATATATATATAAAGTAGTACCCCTAGCAAGGGCTTTAAAATACCCATAAAAAAAAAATAAAATCTTCCATTCTGTCATACAAGAGACCTAAAGCTCCGAGGAAGTACCTCAGACCCCTTTCTGCAATGCAATTACAGTGATTACCAGCCAACCAACCAACCCCCGACATTCAAACCTGGGTGAGAAACCCTGCCCCAGACGGAAAGACCTGGTGGCAGCCCTGAGCATGTACTCATGACAAACCACAGAGGGACTGATGACACCCGGGTACTGCTTATAGCATCAGCAAATGCCAGCAGTGTCTCCAGTCTACATACTTGCAGCCATTCTCGTATACTACAAATATAAATGAAAAACACCTAAGACAGGATACATAGTGGAAGGTCAGGGATCATCAGTAAGCAAACACCAGAAGACTTGAGGGCTGGGATTAATATAAAAATAGTACAAATGGACACTGTCAGCACCAATAACATCTTGGGGATACCAAGAAGCAAGCTGGACACCCAAGGACTCATACTAGTCGTCAGTTTCTAACAGTCCTGTCACCTAGTTCCAGCCATAAACTTAGCAAGCTCTGCATTAAGGAGTTTTACATCTATGTGGTTAGATGCAAGAGTTTTACTAGTTCCAGGAAAGTCCGATCATTCTACACCAATTCTGATTTGCCATTAAAGCCCACAGAAGCTGAAGTGCATAAAAACATTGGTCAAATGGAAGAAAACTGTGAGGTACATTTTTCCCTTGAAACTACACTCTCCAAGCATCACTCTCTGGAGCACCTGTCCCCATAGCTGTCCTCTTCATGGAAGATCCCCAACTGCTCCCAGGTGCACAGATGCTCAAAGAGCGGCCAGGTTTACATTTCTTTGTAAAGAGAAGATTTTCATTCTCCCCTCATACACATACCCACACGCACAAACAGTCCTGACCAGCTCCTATGGAATGTATCTTGAAGCCTCAGGGCACCATTCAATTTCTTTCTGGTACTTCTGCCCTTAGGAGCCTTCTCCTTTAATGTGATGTACTGACAGAGAGGCATAATCAAATGGCAGGCACATTTTCAGGCTCAGCAATCAGGCAGTGCTCCATGATGTCTAATCACATATTCAGCGGCTGCTGAAGAGAGGGGATTTTTACTTCCCAAAAGATCTGTAATTATCCTCCACAGGCAAAATCTGCAGACTTTTTGCAGGCCAGCAACTGCAGAAGTGAATTTCTCATTGCTTTAATTCTCAGACAGTCTTACTGTATGTGTTCTTCTCGAGTAGTAATCATCTCAAGGCATGCATGTCTCATTAAGGCAGCAAAAAATTATTTGTCCAAAGCCTGATGTCCCTACACAAACCTGCAGGCCTAAAATGAGTAAAACAGGATACTGAAAACTGATCTTCTATTTAGTCTTCCTTCTTTCTCTTTACATAATACACAAGCCAAAAAATTCTATTTATTAAAAAAAAAAATCAGATTTTTATTTGCAATAATAATTTTATTATTATGTATATATCTAAGTATTGTATTTGTAAACAAATTACTAAATGGCTATAGAAGAGCCATTTTATGAATAAATATCTTCCTTTTAACTGAGAACACGAATCGGCCAAACTGGCAAACCTTGTATTTAAATGTCTTAATGACAGAGCTGTTTATTTTCCACAAAACTGGATTCAAGTTTGACGTTTAGTAAGGATGAAACTAAGGCTGTTACTCTTAACCTTAAAGCATCCAGAGGAAAAGAGCTCTCCTAGCAAACTTTTATCCTTCCCCCATAAAGCAGAGCCCATGCAGGAAGGCTGGAGCAAGGTGATACAGCAGCCCATGGGAAGCACATGGGTTTGCTACTAGAGCCAAAGGCAATTTCCCTCACTCTCAAGAGCTTTCCACTAAAACGAATTAATTAAAATCAAATCTTGTTGCTAACACACCTTGTCTACCATGGTTCAGAGCAGAAAAAATTTACTTAGTGTAGTTAAATTCTGAAAAACATGGCTTAGAACAGACGTGCTCACACATCCTAAATTGAGGCCGCAAATAGCACTGCGATGGTTAAATAGCATGCTCACAAGCATCATTTCAGTAGTTTAGGGACAATTTTCAAGAGTGGTAGCTATGCGTAATACCACCATACAGAAAGGGGTGGCCAGTATTATCTCTGAAGGCAAATGACTGCACCAGATGAAAGACACCAGGAGCCATTACCTATGGCAACAGCCACATGCAGCACGAGTCCAATGCCCCCCAGAACCTGGCTTAAACCTTCTACACATGGGATAAACGTCTCCACACTGAAGAAAACAGAGGCAACTCGCACTAATTCAAGCTGGGTTTCTATTGCTAGTGCGCAGTCCTCATAGTTCAAGGAGATTTACTGAAATGTTTGCTGCTGCAAAACAAAAGATTTCACATGCATTTCCCAGAGTATGCAATTACAAACCCAGCAAGGCTGCACAACTTTTAGCTGAGAAAAACTATCTTGCCCTTTGGCATTGCAAGCTAGGCTAATATTCATAGGATTCCTTCTCATGTTGTGAAGCAGACATCTGGATGTTTTCTGTGGTGTATTTCTGTCTTTCTGAAAAGAAAGATACCCGCTCTCCCAAACAAAAGCTACCCTGCTTTTGCTGGCTTAACATTAAAACCAGCTGCTTGTATTGTAAAATTTAAACTTACAGTAGATTTTCATGTGAATGAGAGTGCAATTGTTTAGACCCTCATTATAAAGGAGCCATTCTGCACTATCAATTTTTCTGCCAGCAAAAGTGACAGTGTGGAAGTACATTGTTTTAAAAATTAGTATTTGTTCTATTCACTGAGCTAAAGACTCACTCATTAGAAGACTACTTCTAATAGCTGAAGGGAATCTGTGTCATAAGAATTTTGTTTTCTCAGAAACAACAAAAAAAAAGTTTAAGCAGATTTATTCTTCTTCCAGTAAAATTAAAGCTTCTTCTTTTAATCAAATTTACTTTTAATACCAAAACCACATCAAAATGCAAAAATAATAACCGGCATCAAATGGAATAATACGAATATTGTTTTTTCATGTGGTCTTCAAATAATCTAGAAGATCTGTGTGTCAGTGCTTTGAGGCTCTCCATGCATACAGCTTGGTGTAGGCCTGATCCTGCTCAGCTGTGCATCAGTGAAGATAAAAGAAGATGCTAACACGGCTCTTCCCAAAGATGGCTGAGCAAGACCCATCTCAGGTGATCTCAGAGATAGGGCAGTTCACTGTGTGGATGGCCATGCCCTGGCACAGGCTGCCCTGAGAGGCTGAGGTTCCTCCACCCTCAGAGATACTCAACCCCCTGAGCACCCTGCTCCAGGCAGCCTGCTCCAAGCTGGGCATTGGGCTGGAAAGTCTCCAGGGACCCTTTCCTACCTCAGACATTCTCTGAATCTGCCAGAACTTCCTGGGAGCACGGATGATCTAATTTACCACATTATTCCATATACGTGTCATCAGTACAGCTCTTGCTTCAGCCTAAATAACGAAGCTAGTGAACAAGCCTTTTAGTTTGAGTCTGACTTGGAAATACCTTCATGTTTTCACCTGGGTCAGGATTCTAAATAGGACTGTGTTAAATGAGGGAAATGAAACGCGGCTTCAGTCTCTAACCAAATGTTAGGAGAAAAAGTAAATAAATAGTATGGCAAAAGACATATCATCAAATTTTACAAGGAACTATCAAGCTAAGAAGAGTGAGCATGAAATCAATATCCTAGTCTTGTCTGGGAAATACTCACTTCAGCTGTGACAATGACATTAAGCAGTAAGTTGACAGTAAACCTGGAATTGTTCACAGGCCCCAGAATAGGATTACCTTTTGGCTTCCATCCCATATTAATTTCCAAAGCTTTGCAGATATGCCAATCAGTACTTCATGCCAAACTCTCAAGCAATTGCCTCTCATGCAACTTATTTTGGTGTAATATAAAATAAAAATGTTGTTGTCTCTCACAGAACTAAGCTTTTCTCCCAAGGACGTTTTCAACTGAATAATTAAAGGAAGCAACTACTTTTCAATGGAGTTTCCAATCTGACAGCAAAAAACTGTGAATATTTATTAAAAGCAAGGCCTTGGAAGTCTCACATAAAAAATGGAGGCTTTTTTCCTACTTAATGAAAGGATAGCAATGCTGAGGAAAAAAATCCTGAAATAAATAAAGAAATATCAACAACAGTTTTCTAGTGTATCCGTTCAAGAAAAAAAGTGAGCTCCTATTGTGGTATAAACCAAGGTTGCTCTGCTGAACTACACCAGTATGGCTTACAGAGTTTACAAGATGGGTGATATATTTGACTATTGACATCTGTCAGCCAGGATTTGCAAAGCAGTTTTAACAAGTTAGGCACTGAAATATTGGTATGCTATGCCATTTGGCACACAGCTCTTCTCCTTTGAAAATGGGAGCTGTGAGCCATGGAGAATTTCAGCAACAAGGAGCCAAAGCATCACTTAGTTCTTCTTTTGGAATAAAGGAAGTCTCACTTGATACCAATTTTATTCATTGCTTGTAGGATAAAGACAATCAGTGATACTTATTAACTCCAAAGCTGTGATGCAGCCAGATGCATAATTTCACTCCTCAGTTGTTCCCCACAAACATTTTAGTATTAAAGAAACCAGAGTTCTCAGTATGTACTTCTGATCCAGAGCTAAAAAATACAAGTACCACAAATCAAAAAGTAATGCTGCATTCAGAACATAAGAAAATTAAACATGCAAATCGAAGTGAACCTTCCTGCAAATTCACTGGGGATGGTATCCCCTTTAGCATGCTTCATGATCCTGAGACTAACTTTAAAATGTTCATCAGCAGGACCGAATCTCTCACCTTTACCTCAGCAGGACGCATCCAGTGCTGCTATGGCTGGATCTAAACTCTACTTTGGAAACAACAGGCTTGAAGACAGTGATTAAAGTTACAAACCAAGGTTTTTCCTACTCTCTTATGGATTCTAATACTCTTGTAGGCTTCTTTTCCAGCAGCATTTCACCTGCTATGTGAAATAAATAAACGAATTGGAAAGCCCTAAATGCCCGCTCTGTTATGGCAGAAGTCTAATTAGACCTAAAACTAAATTGAAAGTGTCAGCGATATCTTCTCTGAAGTGCATTTAGGTATACTCCATTTAATAACATGACATGTAGTAAGTAATGAAATTATTACCATAGGAGTGAAAATTGTTTTAAAAGAAAGGCTATTATTCATACTGAATACCACATGTTTAAATGACTGGCATTGTATGAATAATTATAGTAGTTATCACTCTCTGTTGAATAGCAAATGTATTCAGATTACAAGCTCTATTATATTATAGCAAAAAGAAAAAAAACCAACAGATTTAACAAATGTTACTGCCTAGCTGGGGTTGTCATTTGCCAAACTCTACTCCCATTATTAGTAGACAATTTGTTTTGAAGTTGCTGAAAATGTGGGTAAGAAAACTGTTATTGATAGACACATTTTATTGATTGCAAGCCAAACAGATAGGCGCACACTCAGAATTCAGAGAATATATTTTTAAATATATTTTGGTTTTCTTTCTCTTACTCTATCTGTCCCAATTATGATAGTAAAATAAGAAAAACAAAAAGTTTCTTCTAGTTCCCACTGTTGTATGACATGCAAATTTTGTATGTAAGAGAGATGGACATAAAATTGCATCTTAAATCTCTGTTTTCTGTCACAGATAAGGCAGAGGCATCAGAGTTGTCTATCAGTTCACAACCACTTGTCTCTCCTTGGAGGGACAGAAGAGACAGCAGAGACGCTTCACACATGCATTTTCTTGATACTTTTCATGCCTCTTTTCTTGCCACATTTCACTGTCAGGAAGTCTCCTCAACATATAGCACAACCATGAGGTAGCCCCACAAAGCCCTTCACACTGCACATTCTGGAAAGCTAGTTTCAAAGCAGTGAGCCCCTGTGCAATGCAGGCACTGCTCAAGCTCTGGACTGAGCTGAGAACTCAGAACATCTAGTCATGTAGTTACCAGTGTGGGCCTGGGGTTTCCAGATGGGGAGATCTTTTTTCTCCTCTTTTTTGATTGAATTAGTTGCTGCTTCAGTCATTCAAACAATTTTTTAACCTCAAATATTCAAGATACGTATTTTCATTAATTCAGCATTTCTTTCTCCCTTCAGCAACAATGCTCTGAAAGGAAATCATTCTCTCACATTTTGAGTGCCAGAAAGATAGTGCTGCATCTCTCAGCTGCAAACCCTCCAGCAGCATCAGGAACCCAGCACTCCTGGTAAAACATCTGCTGGAGACAGTTAACCTTGACAGTCCTGCAAGCAGAAATATTAATAACAAAATCAGCCTGAGCTGTGGGCATGTGTCTGCCGGCATTCCTGTCTAAAGGGCCTTCACCTCAGACTCTTTCCATCTTCATTACAACACCAAACAGCTTGCTGAACTGAGTTAACTCGTATTTCAATTTGTGCAGTGGTGGTTGGGAGACAGCACAGAGCGCTGTGCTTACATGGCCTGCAAAATATTTTCTATTAATACTAGAACAACATTTTAAGACAATTAAGGATTGATTGGTGGGTATTCCTTCACACAACACGTCCTTTGTGTCATAATTACACAAGTCCCATACAGCTGCAGGGAACTCGCACAGCAGCGGTAACATTCCTCAGGCATAAGGCAGCCAGCAAGTTCTACAAATCATTTTTACTCTCAGAAAAATTATTTTTATATGTATAAATATTCTTTTTTTCTCCAACTAGTAATCGGTGGCTAATCTTGGAAAGAAGCTTTGTTCAAAATTTCTGACTAGTTTCTAACTTCTTAACTTGGTGAGCATTTACCATTTAATAGATACAGCATTTCTCCTGCCTTGAGTTTTCAAAGCCATGTAAGTCTTAAAAATAGAAGTGGGACTCATTAGGTTCAGCCGAACTAAGTCAACACTGGGTGCTCTGCCAAAGGCTTTGTATTATGTGCAGAGAGAGAGCATGTGGGAAACAGTGCCCAGCTCTCTCATGCACTGGAAAACCAATGCCCCCCCCACCAGATGGTAGGTCTACCATATCCTATGCAAGAGGAAAAATACTCCTCAAATCCACAAGCTGACATCACACCAAGCAACTGGAACTCAACAGAGAGGTCCAACTCTACTGTCACTAGACATTCAGTGACAAGTCCTTGTACAGCTTCTCAGCAGCACCTGGACAACATTCACACACACATCTTACTGGCAGTTTTGAGTAGGCACTCTAAATCATAGAATCATAGAATGGCCTGGGTTGAAAACGACCACAATGATCATCTAGTTTCAAGCCCCCTGCTATATGCAGGGTTGCCAACCACTAGACCAGGCTGCCCAGAGCCACATCCAGCCTGGCCTTGAATGCCTCCAGGGATGGGGCATCCACAACCTCCTTGGGCAACCTGTTCCAGTGCTTCACCACCCTCTGAGTAAAAAACTTCCTCCTAATATCTAACCTAAACCTCCCCTCTCTCAGTTTAAAATCATTCCCCCTTTTCCTATCACTATCCACCCTCGTAAACAGTTATTCCCCCTCCTGTTTATATGCTCCCTTCAAGTACTGGAAGGCCACAACGAGGTCCCCCTGGAGCCTCCTCCTGTCAAAGCTAAACAAGCCCAGTTCCCTCAATCTTTCTTCATAGGAGAGGTGCTCCAGCCCTCTGATCAAGCAATTGATTTCCCTTGAAGGAAAAAAACTGAAGAGTTTTTTTTAAAGAGTTTTTGCTTTTCTTTTTTTCCAGCAATGCATCTAAGTATGCTGGTTTTTAATTCCTCTAAGAGAAATGCCCTTTCCTGACCCACGTGCAGTCAGACTGCTGCTGGTATGGAGAAGTTAACCATTGTGATTTCTTACACTGAAACTTCAACTATTCTTTTCCACTTCGTTTGTTTTAATAACATGCAAAATTCATCTAAATTGATAATATTTATACTTCATCTACCAAAAAAAAATTCATTCCATTTCTGCTGATAATTGGACCATCTCTGTTACAATTCACTTATTAACTGCACAGAACAAAGCTCATCTTAGTAAGTTATGCACATTAATAACAGCCTATTAGCCATGCCGCCTTCTTATGAATCAATTAAGTCTAATGCTCAAACTTTAAAATGAGCAGAAGAGACATATTTCTGTGTAATGAACTTTGTTAAAAAGCCAATAAATGTTCGTAAAGACTCACTATCTCTACTTACACAGGCTTTTACTGAAAGATATTCAAATTTACACATCGAATCTCATCTGCTGCATTTTTTTTTTTACGTATACTTGAGCCTGAGATTTAGTTCACTCATCAAGACCACCAAGCCTTTTTTTTATTTTTATTTTTTATTTTTTAACTCTTTGCATGCATCTAAGTTCTGCTGGGGCTCAATTTGCCCTCTCATGGGACGATTTCTCCAGAATTAGTGAATGTTCACCAGAAAACTGCTGGCAGAGCACACATGGCCTTGACAACAAGGCACACAGTTCAGACTGAAGCAGTAAGCTTCACTTTGGGTGTCTGATACCCACGTGCTTTGCCACTGTTTGCCATTTAGTACTCTATCCAGCAGCAGTACGAATAGAGTACTACATTTAGAGTTCTAGGTACTAAATACTCCTGTTTCTGTCTATCCCAGGCAGCCATGAATGCCCAGCAATGGGCAACCGCTTGAGTAATAAAAACAATGGACTTCTAAGTTTGGAGAACACATTGAAATACTGAAAGTTAATATGGATGAGTCTATAATATATATTTTTCTGTTTTTATAGAGAAAACCTATTATTTTTTGTTAAAAATTAAAATATTTATATCTATTTTACCATTCTTTCTAACTTACAATGAGATTTCTACTGAAAGCGCTGTTTCAAAATTAAAAGCTGACAAAAGTATTTCAGAACTTTTAAAATAAGTTGTCTCTTCCCGCTATCTCCTTTTCCATACATGTACCACTTAAAAGAGTACATTTTCTATTTCTTTGAAGCTGAAGTTTGGACAAATTTATTGCTGACCAAATTTTAATTTTTGGTCAGAAGTAACTACTGCTGAGAATTTCCACTACTTTTCACAAATCTGAATGCACTTCTCTGTATGAAACATAGGTACTACACAAAAAACATACAGCTCTGATTCAGAAGTGTTTGAGAGCATGTTCAATAGGCATATATCTGCATAAGCACAAACATGAAAAGACAGAACATCAAAGGCACACCAAAACTGGAAGAAGAAACTGCTGAATGAATAAAAATATATCCAAGATAAAATCTAGATGAATTCAAGGTTTTGGAGAGTATTCCAGAAAAATTTTAATTATTATTTTCAAGTCTTTGTAAACCTACTTTCAGACCCTCTTTTAATGAAAAAATGTTGCTACCACTTCCCATAAGAAAAAGATAGGCCCCTTAAAAACCAGCAAGTATTTCTAGCACAAGCACGCACTATAAATTTTCCCTGCATTTCTTTAGATACGTGACTGGACTATCAATAGATTGTTTCTAAACTAATGTAAATTTACATGGAGTGTATGTATAGAGGTATAAATCGGCCAGCATCTTCTTTTATGTAGGAAAGGCTTGTAAATCCTGATTTGTGTCACAGAAATCCTAAATGATGACTCTGGATTTGACGTGGTCTAGACAATAGGTTCTGGCACCTTCTTGATCACCTTCCAAAATCCACTTGTAAGAAACTAAAGCTTGCTTCAGGACTCCAACTGGAGATAGTAAAGCAGAAATTTAAGACTGCAAATTAAGGCTGTACAGCAAAAATGTTCCAAGTCCCCACTCTGCTGTTGTTGGTGGACTTATCCTACCTATCATCTGAATTGCACCCATCCCATTACTGATACACAGCAATTGCAATATGAAGTCAAAATAGCGTCAGTCCACATTGCCTTACTGCACAATTCCTTTCACTCTCAGCACTTCTGTCCCAGGGAACTAGTTTCATTATCTGATTCTCTTAGGAGCTAGAAACAACAATACAGAGTAAGAAAGTAATAATGCCAAAAAAATAAAATAAAATAAAATCTGGAGTACACCAACCTTAACCTATAATATGAGGCCACTCTCTTGTTCTGTAAGTGTCTGATCACAATCAACAGGTAAATACACATTACTAAAATTTATGTGACTATAAAATATACCACCTGCTAAATAGTAACAATTTCTACTGCTTTCAAAAAATTATAAAGTAACTCTGCAATTAAGAACAGAACATAAAATAAGCACAAATGGGAATAAAGTTTGGATGATCTCATTCAAGGCAATACAATGCAACACACCCTAAAAGCATCCACCAGCTACTTTTATTTCTTACAACCTTTCTATATAAGCTATAACTCAAATATGAATCAAGTGACACCCAGCAGCCACATACTGCATGGCTGGGTTGGATTCCCTCTGTCAAGACCTGTTGCCTTGAAATTTAAAACAAGTTGTTTTCACGTTTATGACATTTGCACTGACATTTAGTCAAACAATCAATCTCTCTCTGATGCACTACAAGACAGTTTCTTCTGAAATGAGTGAAGCCATTTATTTCAGTCAAGCAAATGGAGTCAGATTCCAGGTGCAAGCAAAATCTACTAGAAAAACAAAATAGAAGTGGTCAGGCACCCTTCAGAACAGAACATTATTTATGGCAATATTAGGGGAGAGTTCATGGTGTTTGACAAAGTCTGTATTTGTTCTTTAGCCTCTTCACCAGCACTGAACACCATACTGTAGTAAACTCTCCGTTCACACCTGTGCATCTGTCAGTCATCCTGAACCAAAATTCAGATTAGATGGATGCAAATCCCAGCGACGCTCACAGCGATGTTGAGAGGGTAGCTCAGTGTGCAATGATGAAACCAAGAAGGTCATTACATCATCAGTACATTACCATTTGTCTAACTTCTGAATCTCTCTCTCTAAAACACATACTACGAAAAGACATCCTGCTCAACATTTGAAGTTACAAGAACTCAATAGTTTCTACTACTATCAAAAATTAAAATAGCAAAACTAGAATTTCAATTAGTGAATTTGCACAGCTTCGTAAGGTTAAAAAAAAAAAAAAAAAGCCACCAACCAACCTAAACAGAGCTACCACAGTGCTGCACAGGCAAATAGTGCTTTCCATTTGAACAGCCCTGAGCAGGTGTGTGCTTACTGCAGTACAGTGTGAGGTTTCCTGCTGAAGCCTTTGTTTTACCTCCCCTGTGAACAGGGACTATTTGCATACCTTTTAACATAAAAGCGTGCCTGGATTACGGCTGGCCTCTGTTTTGATTGACTGTTGTTGTCTGCTGAAAAACAGCTTCTGAGATGCTCTGAAGCATCTCTTCTCTTACCCTGCCAAGAAAGACCGAGAAGAAAAACAAGGTTGCACCTGCATGGACCTCTAGAGCTTCATCCAGGCAGCTCTCTGCTTCCATGTTGTTCTCCTTCCCTTATGCAGCAGAGGACAAACAGAGCTCACCCTTTAGTGCTCCTGCATGTGACCACCCACAAAAACACAAGGCCACTGTTTTCAGTGAGAATTTCTGAGTTTAGAGTGCAAGACATATGAGGAGCAGCTGAGGTCCCTCAGTTTGCTCAGCGCACAGCAGAGGAGCTGAGGGGAGGCCTGATGGCGGCTGCAGCTCCTCACAGGGAGCGGAGGGGCAGCGCTGAGCTCTGCTCTCTGTGACAGCGACAGGGCCCGAGGGAACGGCATGGAGCTGTGTCAGGGGAGGGGCAGCTGGGGGTTAGGGAAAGGTTCTGCATCAGAGGGTGGTGGGCATAGCACAGGCTGCCCAGGGTACTGGTCATGGTCCCAAGGTGCCGGAGTCCAAGGCACATCTGGACAATGCTCTCAGACATAGTGTTTGACTCTGTGTGGTGCTGTGTGGAGACTGGAGTTAGACTCAGTGATCCTTGTGAGTCCCTTCCAACTCAGAATATTCTATGGTTCTATGATTCCATTGCCAGTCATAGTCCAGCCAAGTGCCAGCCTTCCTGTGCAGTGCAGTCAGCCTAGCCTCTGCTTCCCTACTTGGAAGGGCAGAATTTGGGGTGGGGGAGAACACAAATCATTAATGTAGAAATAACAGCTTTAGAGGTCTATCCCTGCAGGGCTCATGAAGCCACAGCCCATCCAGAGAGCATGCAATAGCTCCATTGTGCAACTGGACGACATGGCAAAGAGGGAATGCAGCACACAGGTAAAGAATGATAAAAACAACGACTTGGTGGTTATGTGATGTCATAAATTGTAATAACGTATGCTAGCAGTTGTCACAGTTCTTCCCCATTAACACTAATAAAACAGACTAGAATGAAATCAAGATGATTTTACTAATTTCCTAAAAAATAAATATGAATATGTACACATTCAAGCTCTCTAAAACTACACTTACATAAAATTACAAACTCAACTGCAGATTGTACTGGGAACCTATCTCTGTCTACTCCATTAACAACTAGGGAAGCCTAGAGCTGCTATCAGGACTCCAGCTGCACAATCCAAAGAGCGCAGAAATTCTGTGCTTACACAGAATTTAGAGCTCAAAGAGATCAAGGCAAAGAGCAGGAACAATGAAGTACTAAACAAGTGCGGGCAGTGAGTGGCTGCAAAGCAAGCCTTTGAGTAGGTGAGTCACTTCAATCTGATTTTATTCAAATACTTCAATTTCTAGAGAAGTACCACATACTGAAAGCAACTTCAGATATACCAAGCATTCAGATGCAAAACACAAAGTATAAAAAAGAGATTCCCTAGAATATCTAATGCAGGTCTAAACATCCTAACACTACAAGTGGTCTACACAGAAACTGCACCAACTTGGTTAAACTGTTTTAGAAATTGACTTATTTACATTGGAGCAACCTTCTGGCATATTGAGTAAAGTCTGGGAAAACTGGCTTGGAAGCCAAACTAAGCTAAATGAGTACATGACACACTCTTAGCCTGACTAAACCATGGTTGTACAAGCCTGCTATACTAATTTAGGTAAATCAGCGCTAGCAAACAATTTAGTTATAACAGTGCCAATTCTGTATGTAATGCACAAAGACAACAATTCACTCTTTTTCCACTTTTCCCATGCCTATTTCTCAGTAGTACAACGTATGTGAAATCAAGGAGATTCCAATGAAATGCAGTGAGCAAAAATGCCTGTTTTGGTCATACACAGCAGAATTGCATTGATAACACTCAAAAGGGGATTTATGCTATCTGAATATATGTATCTATCTTGCCTATTTCTAATCATTTAGGCCTATATCTCTAACTGTGCAGAAGACAAAGAACTTAAGACTCCTACTAATTTTAGGTGTTCTGAATTGCACCCAGCTACAGCATTACATACCACAACACATGGGAACTTCTCAAGCAGAAACTGCGTAGAGGATTCTATAATTGAAATAAAATGGATCAGTATATAGGTTTTTTTTTTTTTTTTTAAAGTAGAGGCAGTCCTTCCTACTGTTTTAAGTCTGCAAGTGTAGCTGTGTTTGAAAATGGAGAATTGTTTGTTATATTTAACAGCACAGAGTTCTAAGTCTATAGAGATTTATTTATTTTTACATTACCTGCTAGCTTAGGGGGAAAAAAAAAAATCAGACTCTAATGTTGAATTTTGTTTGCAGGATCAAATATCTAAGGCCACAAGATATACCACCAGCTCTACAAATGTAAAGACCTGCACTTATGGAACGGAGCCTTGCTGATGAATCTTTCTACAGAGAAACAATGGGCTACTTCAATTTAGTAAGTCCTCAAGTAATAAGAAAAATGAATGGAGAGGAGAAAAAAAAAGAAAAGAAAACAGATTAATTAGGAAAAAAATGGGAAATAGCCAAAAGAAAAATAATTTGTTCCAAACAAATTTATGAAATAAGGATGATGTAACATACACATAGTTGAATAAAAGAAGGTGAAGAAAAATCTAAGTTTAATGCAGAACTGTAACCGTCACTGATTATGCCATATCTAGGAAAGGCTATCCTTTCCACACAATTATCATTCAGGCCTTCCAAGCAAATCTTTTATGAAAGGTGTCACAAAATCATCATTCACAGATACTGATTTTCATATGTTGGGTGGGTCTTTTTCTTCCTGTTTGTTCCAAAACATTTCCAGTTTTCATTAAATGGTCTTATTACAGTCACAGACAAAGCAGTTCTTCAATACTGTCTGACACTTTAATTTACATCATCTATAATTCATGAAAAGAGATACTGCAAATCTTCAGGCTTCATTTTCAACTTTTACTGCTCTTCCCTTTCCAAGCCTTCATCTTAATTGAATGGATACAGAATAAGTCTCCTAGACCCAGTAATGAAAATGTATCCTATAGATCAAACAACACAGCATTTTATGTTGTTGCAAGTCATTCAGTCTTCTGCTCATTGTTGTCTCTCTTTCTTAATATCAAACTAACGTTAGCTAATGGCATTAACAGTGTTACCTTGGAAGACAGAAAACTGATGACAGTCAAGGACAATTATGCCACTTCTTTTACAGTATTAATAAATAGCAGGAAAAGCACATGGTGAAACTCCCCTTGAAAATAAGACTCCTACAGCCAAGCAAAGGATTTCCATGTATGTATTACATACATATACGACTTGTTTAACTAGTATCAGAGAGGCATGTTACATCAGCGAGGAAGCAAATCATCCATTCTTCACTGATTTGAGCATAAAGGTAAATTACAAATAATAATAATAAAACCTATCACAAAAAAAAAAAAAAAAAAAAAAAAAAAACACCTGTATTTCCATAATATAAATTTACCATGGGAAAAAAAAAATTAAAACAACGGGACTCTACTACAAGAGCTTCCAATAGCTTTCAAGGCACTAAAAGTCAGGAATTTGTATAAGCTCAAGTACAAACTTCAGGGGCCATCACATTTTTGTATTCTAGACAAAGACTGAGAGAAAAATGTAGCCTTTTTCATTCTACAGAGAAAAGTATCAAAACAAACAAGCCAAAAAAAAAAGAGGTTATTTGCAAAAAAATTTATTCTAGACTATCTTTGGCCAAAGAAAAGCACGAGACAAGATCAAAGGGGAGTAAGGGCTTTGGAAACAATGTTTATTAAGTTTCTAATTCATTCCTAATTTTCCTTATTAAATGAAAAGGGATTCCTGTGCTGAAAAATGCAGAAAGAAATTTATATCCTCTTTTAAAAGTTCTGCCCTATCATTTATGGCTGTCTTCACCTTTTCTCTGCAAAGCACATTGTTAGCCATTCTTGGCACTGTATCTGGGGATTTTCTCCCAAAAGAATAAAAACCACTGCTAGCTTATACCACTTATACACTTAAGTTGCAGTGTTTTCAGACGAGTACTCCATGATGACCACGGGACACATATCTTTCCTAGTGTTCAGAAGCTTCAGAAATGCTGTTTGTTTAAAGAATTAGAACAATTACCTGGTATTTGAGATTCTCCAAAACCTTGCTAGTATTTTTTCTTCCTGCTGCAGGACCAGTGTCCAACAGCCAAAATAAGGATTTAAGATGGAAAAAAAAGCCTTGACTTGAGTAGGTCAATTCATGATGTTATGATATAATCTGTCATAGGATAATTTCATTCAAGGCTATTTTATTTCTAGCCCATTAGCTTCTACGAAGGAAAAAAAATCTTTATGCTACTTACTGAATTTCAGATATTAAAAATTTATCTTATTAGCCTCTTCTGTCTCTTAAGCATGACCTATTTTTCACTTTCCTATGAACTGGAAAAAAAAATAGCACTCAGTTTTCTTGAAAAATCACCATGTTACAATGTCCATAACATTAGTAGATAAATATATTCTTAGCAACTCAAAGATGAAGTGCTTTGTCTAATGCACTTGTATCCCAATGCCATATTCTGCCTATTTTCACATATTTAATATCATCTCCTGTCTAAGAAGCTACAAATACTACAGAATAAGCACCAGTTTTGACACAGAGCGTGTACATGAGTAGCATCAAGAGCAAATCCACATTCAGGACCACATTCCAAAACACAGAGGTACACTGAATTTTGTCATTCAGATAAAGCCTCAGACAGATTCATGGCAAACTGAAAGATTTTAAATATTTCTTTCAGAAGTTCAAGACCCAAACATATAATTACGCCTAAGATGATTGCACAGCTCTGTACAAATGGGCACTGAGGCTTCTCCCTGGCTGCCTCCCTACCAATGTTTAATTCTAATCAGCTAAAGAATTCCCAAGGACTGTGATAAATGCAAATATTTTCACCCTACAAAACTGTTAGCACGTATTTTTTCTTCCCTAGGCTGCAGAATAAAACATATCTGGAAGCAACTATAACCAACACAACCTATATTTCAAGGCAACATTAGTCTCTAGTTTTCTAAGCCTAGATGACTTTGTGGTCTTAAAAAATATAAATAAAAAAATCCCTCCACTCACTCCCTTTATCAGGTCTTTTTTTTTTTCCCCCCTCTCATCTGGCCTTTTTAAATAACTGACATTTCAAATGTATCATTCTTCTTCAGCAGCTCCTGATTAGATGTTACCTTTATGGTTCTGTCTCCTCAAAGACTTAGTGTAATTTTTTTCAGATTGGTTTCCTACTTATAGGTATTTATAGGAACACTCAAACCCTCAGGGATACTTACCAATTTGACAACGCACAGTTTGTGCAGGATTCCTTGTATGTTCTAGGAAATGCTTTCCTGATTCAGAGATTGCCAGGCTAATGAGAAAAGTCCAGGGTCATACTTTTAAACACAAATATCCTCAAATGGAAAAAACACTGCAGTGAACTCCAACCTTTATTTTAAAACAACAAAAAGAAGTATTTAGCTGGATAGCACTTGAAAATATAAACCTTGCATGAAACCAGCATACTACACGTTTTCTCCTCTGTGTAAGTGGCAGACTTACAGAGCTATAGCTCTATATATTTTCTGTTGCTAATTATTTTACAGTTGAGTTATTACTTAGAAGTGCACATTCAATTCTACATAAAAACCTGGATATTGTTTCAATATCAATTATTATTTTGCATGAGGAACCATGCTGAAATCCAGCCCTACTTTATGTGGCTATTATCAGCACTACAGAAGAGAACTTTTCAAACTTAAAAAGCCTAAGAAGAAATTCCAAAAACGTAGCTCTTTACTGTCAGGACTACAGGCAGCAATCATTTCAGATGGAAAAAGAAACCAAGCTCACTCATTTATCCTGCAGTTAACTGAATGAAGAAATTGCTTGCCACTCCAGCGTCAGAGCAGACTAAACACTTGTCAGCTGCCATATTCTGAGTTGAGTTCAGCCAACAATGTCATGTGTTTCAACCACATCCTGAAGTCTTGGCCAAATAGAGTTAGAAGTCATTTCCAGAACAGAAGCGTAGCAGCTAAATTATTAATGAATTTCCTGTAATAATTCAGTATGGCTTCCAAGATATGTAAAAGTAATGTAAATGTCTTTGCTGAGGTGAGAACAAAATATCAAACCAATAACACTGCCCTTCAAAACTCTTCAGCAATTCTTGTGGTAACTTGCTTGCTGTCTTTGGCTTCCACTACTTACATAACAATTGATTTATCAAGTTAGAACAAACTTGAGAAGCTGGTGAAGAGGGCTTTAAACTATAGCTGCTTGGGGAAGGGAATCTCAGGCTATCCAGTTCCTACTACTTTTATGCCAGTGCCAGCAATAGATGCCCAGAGAAGGATCACAGGTCAGGAGAACATCCAAAGGAGCATGAAGGAAATCCAGCCTCTCCAGACAGTAAGGTAGCTTCATTGGGGGCCCAACTTAAATGCTGCTGTGCATGCACATGAAGCATGGGTAATAAACAAGAGGAGTTAAGACATGTGCATGCCTTCAGGGATATGATATTATTAGGATCACAGAGACGTAATAGGATGCTTCCTATGACTGTTGGAGATGGCTCTTGTGACTCCTACGGATGGGGACGCAGGCTTTTTAGGAAGGACAGGCAGGGGACACGAGGAGGGGGTGTCACTCAGCATATTAGTGATCAGCTGGAGTGCTGTGAGTTAAAAATGGCCAGGGACATCCAGAGCTATGAGAAAAGCTTCTGTAGGCACATCTGTGCTAAAAGGAAAACAAGAGAAAATGTGGGCTCTCACCAGAAGGAAACGGGAGACCTGTCTACTTGGGATGTGGAGAAGGCTGAGGTACTCCACAACATTTTTGTCACAGTCGTCACCACCAAGTGCTCTAGTCATACTGCCCAAGTCACAGAAGGCAAAAGCTGGAACTGGGAGCATGAAGAAACTCTCACTGTAGGACAAGATTAGATCTGAGACTATTTAAGGAACCTGAAGGAACACAACATGAAATCAATGAAAATATTGAACAGTTTTTCTAATATACTGCAGATCGAACTGGTAGCAGAGCCAACTGTATAGATTGGCCAATATTTCTCATTTTAAGACGCTCTACTCTGATGCATCTGAGTTTAACTGCACAGACTTCGCAAACATTACACAACTGATGGGAAGACTGAAAATAACATTATTTTCAGGTGTACTAAAATCTGGAAATCTTTATTTCAGAAATTCTAACAGGAAGTTTCAGAGGGAAAAACTGTTAGTCTGCCTAACTGAGCCAATCCCTGCCTTAATTTGATCTGCTTGCTTTCATACACTACAAAGCAACCTTCATAAATGTGACTGAAGAGTTTCTTCCCATGCAGACCCTGCCTCAGTCAGCTCACAACGTGAACAGTGCTTGCTTACTCAATTCAAAGTTTCCTTTTTTCCAGATTGTTCAGGTGTGGGATACGCACCCTATATCCCATGCACCCTATTTGAATACGCTCTTCCAACTGTTCTGCAAACAAAATTATCGACATATTTAAGGGATTTCTTCTCATACTCACTAATGCCTATATCCAAATGACACAATCCCAGTTTATTCCCAGCACAGATCCATGATGCAAAGTGAATGAGACAAAGATATCAAAAAAAAATAAATATATATAATCATCTCATGATCTATGCTTAAAACTTTGGGTGCAGAAAACAACTATCCTCAGTCTTCTTTGAGAAGTACCTAAGCTCTCCTCTTCGCTGCATTTGGCAGACACCAACTAAAACACTATGCCCCATTTTTATAATTGCCTTATTTTAGCACTGTTGTTATTAAAAAAAAAAAAAAGTTATTTTGTGATTTTCTAAAGAAAGAGAACAGTTCTGTCTTCCCAGCTGGCAGACAGGGTGTACCACAGAGGTGGACCACTGGAGATGGTACAGCCTAGCAGAGACATCAACCGAATCTCCAGAATTCACTACCAGCACATTAGTCCCCGAGCCCTTGTCAAACTCCATCTCTCTCTGAACCTGACCAAATGAGTTTGTCGTAACACAATCCCTACAACAGTGACTATGACTTTCTGCATCTTCCACACGAACATTACTTTCATGTTTTTGCTTCTCTTTATGAAGCACTCCCATTCTGCCTCACAAAAAACAGAGGTGTGAACTTGATTTGAACTGAACCTTCTCCCTTCTACAAAATATAATGTATAATTTCTTCAACAAGCTAGTAAATGAATAATAAAACAGGCTAGATTACTTAAACAAAATGAAGAATCATAATATGCGTTTATCAGCATCATCTGAAGAAAACAATTGCCAAATCTGAAGTTTTCTTAATATTTTCCTTTTATCAATAGCTGTGGAAAGGAAAGCTACATCCCTGCGAGACGTGATTTTCCTAAAATGTCTTATCATATAAAGAATATACATAATTTTACAGTATAAAAATGAGTGGGGTTCTAGTGCAAAACTATTTAACTTAGTAGAAGAACTTGAGCTTTTCACAGATTTTTGAACCATTTTGTCTAACTCTATAAATTCTCTTAAACATTGAAGGATATTTGAAACAAACCTGTGAAAAGAATGGTCTATTTTACATTTTGTAGATACTGTCCATAAATATGGACACCACAAAATATTGGTTTGCTTTGGAATAATTATTTTTTTTAAAACGCCATCACGCATGTCATAATGCAGAAGTGACTGTATGAAATACTAAAACCATTTCCATCTTGATTTGTGATTTACTGAACGAAAAAACAGAGCTCTCAAGTGCAGAAGTATTTCCCTATATCAGCAAAACCCACTCCTGGCTAAAAGAGCCTCTGCTTGTTCTTTTCTCCTTTTCTTGAGGCCTGCAGTGGAGTTGCACTACCTGATGATGCAAGAAATGGAAATGCGAGGGCTTTCCTGTCTTCTGTTATCAGGACTTCTAAGGTAAAAGCAAATTCACCTTTTAAAAATTAAAAAACTTACCTGTCTCACATCTAAGAACTCTGCAGCAGCTGGCCACTTACAATGAAGTTGGACCAAGGGATAGAGGTCTTGAAAAGAACTGAAGCTGTATGGGATTGTAAAAATAAGGTGCAGTATAGACAAAGAAATCCTTCCAAACAAAAAAAGCTGTAATGTGAGCTCAGAATCTCTTGTGCAAGAAATCTGCACTCAAGACTTCATAATACAGCAAGGTAAGGAAAAACTGTAACTGGAGCTGAGAGTCACCTCACCAGCTGAGGTACACATTCACAGAAGGCAAGGCTTCCTTAGTTTCAGAGCTCACAGAACTACTTCAAAAGTTCTTCCCATTCTTTAGTAAGAAAAAAATTACAAAGAAAGGAGCACTAGTTCTATCATCAAATATAATCAGAATATGATTAACAAAATACTAAGTCAGTTTAGTAATATACATGTATATCCACTAAGATAAGTCTATCATATTTTAATAAAGCAAGATATTCAGACAGTCCCACAAAGCTCTACTTGAACTAACAGTTAGAATCTGTATTAAACAAGTAAAAGAATTAAGTCACAAGACCTGGGATGCAGCCTTCTTCATTAAAGTCTTTAAGGACAAACAGATGGCAAAAAAGCCAAATAAATAAATAAACAAAAGGGTGGAGAACAAGAAAAATCTTCTTATCTACCATAATTACTGGTTAGGAATACTCAAACACACATTTAGAAATGGGTGTGTGTGTAATATTTTCAGACAGATGCAAAGCTCCGTGGTGCAGCCAACACGTTGGAGGGAAGGAATGCCATCCACAAGGATCCTGACAGGCTCGAGAAGTGGGCCCATGAGATCCTCAGGATGTTCAGTAAGGCCAAGTGCAAGCTCCTGGACCTGGATTGGGGCAAACCCAAGACCAAATACACGCTGGGCTGAGAATGGACTGAGAGCAGCCCCAAGGAGAATGACTTAGGGGTGTTGGTTGATGAAAACTCGACATGAGCCAGCAGTGTACACTTGCAGCCCAAAAGGTCAGCTCCATCTGGACTGCATCAAAAGAGGGGTGGCCAGCAGGGCAAGGGAAGTGACTGTCCCTTTCTGCTCTGCCCTCACAAGGCCACACCTGCAGTACTGTGTTCAGGTCTGGGGGCCCCAACAAAGGAAGGACATGGAGCTGTTGATGCAGGTCCAGAGGAGGCCACGAGCATGATCAGAGGGCTGGAGTGTCTCTCCTATGACGAGCTTCTGAGGAAATTGGGGCTGTTAAGCGCGGAGGAGAGAAGGCTCCAGAGAGCCTAAAGGAAAGCTGGGGATGGACTCCTTTCATGGAAAGGCAAGGGGGAATGGTTTTAAACTAAAAGAGAGTGGCTTTAGAATAGATATCAGGAATAAAATTCTTCACTGGTAAGACACTGGAACAGGTTGCCCAGAAAAGCTGTGGGTACCCCATCCCTGGAGGCATTCAGGGCCAGGTTGGATGGGGCCGTGGGAACCTGAGCCAGTGGGTGGCAACTCTGCCTGCAGCAGGGGAGCTGGAACTAGATGGTCCTTAACGTCCCTTCCAACCCAAACCATTCTGTGATTCCTTGATTCTACAACTTGCATTCATGTTTATAGAGAGATATACAGATACATAAATATATGGATAAAAACATCACCTGAAGTCTGAAAGCTTGAGGACCACAAACATTCTCCCCTGCATCGGATTCACACTTCACAGCTAATCTTGCAAGGTACACTGCTGTTGCACTGACATGGTACTTGTCTGAGCAGTACAATTTCAATGAAAAATTTATAGCACAAGCTTTTATAACACACAGCATTTCCCTTTAGTGCCCACTATTGCCAAGACCTTCCCACAATATCACAAGGCTTGGGTTTCTGGAGAAAGGATTTTGCTCACATTAAGATTACAAACCGTGACAATTACCTCATTATTTTTAAAAAGCTTTGCCAGTAAACAAACAAAATAAGATTTTGCAACGTTTGTTGATTTTAATTACTAATACACATCTTCTGATCTGTGCCTTCAAGGAGTACACAAAGAACAGCAGTAAAAGATGGGAGTTGAATAGTTTTCCTTGCTCTGTTTTAGAAATTTAGCTGTTGATAGCTTTTAACTAAAGCAGACATTTTTCCAAAGAAAACTGCCTCCATCTCATGAATCTGTCAGAACTTGAGGGCAAGACAGGCTCCTCTGATGAAATACAAACCTAATATGAACTCAATCTGCACTTCTCTAAAGACTAATGGGTGCGTTTCTACTACTGAATACTTTAAATTCTTGAGAATACGAAATCATTAAAATGAAAAGCCAGCAAAATTTCAGTACGTGATGCATGCCATCAGTCTTTCAAAGAAAAGCTACCTGCTGAACGTAGCAGTGAAAGTAAAGAGGCATGTATAACTATCACTGTACTTCAAGCTAAAGCAGAATGGTTAATTTTATTACAAATGCAGTGGAAAAGTCCTTGTTTGGAAAGTATTAGAACAGTCAGTTACCAGCTTGGTGGTAGTGTAAGGTGTTGAGTGCAGCAAGGTGGGGACAAAGAAAGAGGACATGGATAACTGAGAACCAGCTCAAGACGTTTGGGGAGACACTTGTACCTTTCTCAGAAGCCAGATTCTGGTGGAAACCTGCATCATGACCATACTTGCTGCAATAGCTGTTTCCAAAATGGAATAAACCCTATCATTAAAACAGTAATTCTGAAAGCTCCCTTTGCTCTTTAAGAAGAGGCAACTGCAATGAAAACATCAGTTAGATATACCTGCAGTTTAATGACAACTGACAACTTCCATCCTTAACTTCATGAAAATCATTCATTAGAGAAATAGACACATAACACAAAATACTGTCTTCTCCAGTTTTAAGATCTCACAGACTATATCATGAAAAACTAAAATAATGAAATTACATTCCTTGTTTCAATCTGTTATGATTCGTTTTCCACCAAGATGTAATTTCTCCTTCATATCTAATATTCTCTGCTTTTTAAATTCCCCAGTTCATTTGTCCTGCTACCGAGGCATCAATTTAAAGCACACAATGACTAACCAAGGAGACCCTGTAGCTGCAATGCATCAAACCAATTTTGTTGACCATTCATGGGTCAGTGAAACATCAGCTTCATCTGCCTTTTTTTGGCAACAAACGACAAACATTACCATTTATTTCTTCAACCTTACAGGTACAATACCACCTAGGTGAGAAGGAAAGTAACTCCAGCCAGCTGTCAGAAGTTTCAGCCTAGCCTAGAATAGAGTCAGTAATGATATTTACTGACCAAAGGATGGCCAGGATGCCCCATCCCTGGAGGCATTCAAGGCCAGGCTGGATGTGGCTCTGGGCAGCCCGGTCTAGCAGTTGGCAACCCTGCACATAGCAGGGAGGTTGAAACCAGATGATCATTGTAGTCCTTTTCAACCCAGACAATTCTATGATTCTATGATGAAATCTGTTTAACATCAATTATTAAGAGATAATGAACAGGTAATTAGTTATATAGCAGAGCTGATGTTCGGTACCTGGGCTGAAATGCAGTCCTGCTTGAATTCTACCCAATGAAATGCCTCTGATGTCATTTACTGTATACACTTTACTTAAACTATGAAAACATGAAACTCAGAAATATTAGTAGTAAAAGGACTTCATTTTCTACTGTAAGGGAAGTTTGAAATATGAGACTTAATTCTGTACGTGGTCCAAACTCGGCTCCTACTCCAACAAAACATTTCAACACAAGCTTAAGTTTAAGCACACAAGAAATCAAATACGCACCTAATTTATTTAAGTAATTTCCCAGACCAATGCAAGAATGTTCAGGATGAAATCCACATGTGCTTGAAGACCAATTATGTCCTAAAATTCAAATGGAAAAGTGAAGGCAGATACTAGATCTAGAATTTAAAATTAAAAAGAAATGAGGATCTTCTCCAAACCATAACTAGATTAAGTTTAGAATACTGCAAAGTTCTGGTCAGAAAAAAAAAGAAAAAGAAAAAAAATGCAGAATATTTGGTATGATATTAAAAAATAAACTAACTAAACCAAACTAACATTTCCTCCTCTTAACCATCAGAATTCTGTACAAATCAAAATAATTCTGAAACCAATTATTATGAATAATTATGATCCTTATGAGCATAGGATTACTAAGTGCCAATGACCAAGACAAAACAGACCACTCACTTGAAAACGACCACGAATTTTTGAACACCTATTTACCAATAAGGACAGACAAAGATGTTTCCTGTGGTATTGTCTAAAAAATAAAGAAATTTCGTAGCCATGTGTTTGCACACTTTAAAACATCCTTTATATTATCCCACAGGAATTTTTACCACTACTTTGAAGTATATACCTGCAGTTGCACAGGCTGTTAAATACCAAAATACTTGATTACCCTTTATCTCACAGTAGATAGTATATAAAAGTCTTTTGTGAACATTTATGTACTGAGAAATTAAGCAAGCCAACCAAAATACAACTGGAGACATTACTCTTGCTCCCACTTAGGAGCACCACCAGCAGCAGGATGCCAGCTATAACAGCTGACCACTCCAACCCTGCACTGGGATGGGCACCAGCGGTGTCCCCCAGGTAAAATCATCAGGATTGCAGCTCACAGTCCTTATTTTTGCAACCACATGTATGCAGCGTTTCACAGCACCATTCTGTAGCCCTCTGTGTCATCATACTGAACTTTGTGTTCTCCAATACGATTCACTGAAAGAGAATTTTCTCAGCCATTAAAACTGCATCTCCGTGTATGATTTCTGTTGCTTTAAATTCCCCTAGTATTACAGTAGCCTCCTGCTTTTACCAAACAAAGCATTTTAGTGTGACGGTAGTCATTCCTAAGGAATTCTTTCTCTTAGGATAAGGATTAAACATTTAAGAAGAAGATTACTGCTATGCAGCTGGTACTAAACCCATCATCAAAACCAGCAACAAGCTCCAAGAGACGTTCTGCCTTCTTTAGAGAGTAGGCACACTTAAAAATACAGGCTTGTATGCTGCAATGTAAAAATTTAAGAAACTACACTTATCTCAGAAATAAACGATACTGTGTTTTATATCCAGTACATACTTGTGAACCAAGATAACAGACTGTTCTCCTCTATTTACAACATTTTTTTCTGGAGCATATCAAAGACCTGATACCCCGGATTCACCTAGAAATACTAAGGATCTACATGTCTGTAATAAGAAAAGACTGAATTATTACGCCCCTGCAATAATTAACCTACTAGTATAAAGATCAAAAACACAGCAGTATCTCAGAATTCTCAGACAACTTAAAGGCAGGGGAAAAAATACAGTTATAATATGTAATTGGATAATTTGGTTTTTAAGTTTCATGTCACCACTTCAGTCAAAAAATCTGTAAAGCAAATCACAAGAAATTGTATGATTACACGGCATCCTATTTTTAACACTTCTGATTAACAGATGGGAGTTTTTCCTTCAAAAATGCTGTAGTCATTATAAAGTACTAACAATGATGTTAATTAAACACATCTGTAGGACTAAAAAGAATGTGAAATCACTTTTTTTTTCCTCTGCAGCCACATCTAGGTGTTTGACAAGCTTATCACTCAGTTACAGCAATATGCACATGAGCATGTCACGATAGGGCAGTAAACATACCAGACCAGCACTCCAACTTACAGTCTCTTTTTCCACATTGACAATGCTAAGTTTACATCAGTACGCCTGTACACATTTCTGCAGTTGCATATCGAATTCACCAGTTCAAATTGGTTTTGACGCAAGAAATATCCTCTTGCTCCAGCCCTCGCACCAGGAGAAGGGCTCTTGGGAAGTAACAGTAGACATAAAAATGTATTGCTATAGAAATATCCTCTGTAGAATTATAAGCAACAGCTTGATATTTCATATTTTATCCTCTCTGTATTTTTATTGGCCTACCTACTTTACTTGTGGTAAAAAGTACACTGCAGAAACCCCCACAAGCTCCTACGTGGGATCAGTAAGCTTATGTAAGTCGTGCCTGCCAGCAGAAAGGTCTGAAGAAGACTTCAGTAACGAGAACGAAAAGGGAACATCCCATCAGGTGCCAAATACAGAGAGCACAAACCCTTTCTCTCCTGTGCTGGTTGAAGGAAACATGCTTCCCCAGGATGAGCCAAGTCCAAAGTGAAGGAAGAGCAGCAGCCTCTGCAAAAATGAACCGCACCAAAGCAGCTCTTCCATCAGAGATTATACAAAATGTTAAGAAGATATACAGAGATGCCTCGCCTGTGCTCTGATGCTTCTACACTGATTGAAAGGTAACTTCATGAGGAGAGAACAGACACCTTCTAGCAATGATTGCTGAGAGAGAAAAGGCCAAGTAAGTTCCAGACAAAGTTCCTTTAAAAATCTTAATGTTCTGATAACGAGGGACACTAACCAAGGATGTGACATTAGACTGAGTTTTGATGTTTTTTCATTACTCATTCAACATGAGTTCAAAAAAAACAAACAAGCAAAAATGTCGTCTTCTTCAGAAGGTATTGGTACCAGGCACCTTCTGAATAAGAAGGACCATGAAGATACCATTTTTCTTAATTCACTTCTTGCTTATCCTGACAGCATCACTTGATGGCACGGTACCATGACACCTGACCAAACGGAAACACTGAAACCTACGCAGTGTTCCCCAGAGCTGCGGGCTGCTCCTCCACCACCACATGAATGGTTATGAATGGGTTTGAAGACACGTTCTAATCCCAACGTATATCATTTCAGCACTTCACTGCTGTAAACAGAACGTGACAGAGAGCAGCAGGGCATTATGTCTGAACTGCACACAGGAACGGGATGCTGTCTGCCAGATTTCTCAGCCAAGAATAATTCTCAACACTGTTATTATCTTGGGCTGTGTGTGGTAAGCTAATTTCCACTTCCAGTTATACCAAAGCAAATTCAGAGCAAGTCCATCAATCGAATTATTTTAAAGTCAGAGGATGAATCTGGCTTTAAAGTCAGAGGATGGGTGCATATGGACAAGCATCCATTCCTGAGATGCTCAAGCAGATCAGCTCTGTGGCGCTCATGTCAGAGCCATGACAGAATGCTTTTCTGAGATTAATAAGTGACAGAGAGAAGGCTGTTTTCAATGGAAAAAGGAAGCCAAGAGCTGGCTTGTTTCCATGGAAACAGTAGCAGCAGCAGGCAGAACAGCTGTAGAGAAAAAGGCAGAAGTTAGGGAGGCAGAAATCTTTCTGATTTTACCTCACTGCTATGTCAGTGCCACCAGATACCATCTAAATTTAACGCAGATCAAAGCAGCTTACCTTGAGCGGGTAACTTATTAAGCAACTATTTGCAATTAAGACTCTTAACAGCCAGCATTCCAGAAATGAATTAATAAAAAGTACTTATATTATGATTTAGTCAGCCCGTGCATCCACAAAGGCACAGAATGTGTGAATATCCATAGCAGTGATGCATCACGGTGTTTGTCCCAGGCACAAGGTGCTGTTGCTTTAAAAGCAGCCAATGTAAATGAATGGATTCTTTTACCACTTAAGAACAAATTCCACACTTCAATTAGCAAGATGGCAAGAGGAAAGCCCACTCTTTCAGTTTCTTCGTAATCTCTACTCTTTTCTTTATACATTCCTATAACCATTTTCAGATAGAAGAAAAATCTTCATAACTCAAAAATTTCTAAGACTTGCACTTAGAAATTAAATGCCTGTTCTATTTTTAATAAAGCAAATAAGCCCTGCACTTCACTATTAACATACACTCTGAGCTGGCCGTATCCTCCCCACCCCATTCACGGTGTGTCTGTCAGACTATCCCAGCAGCGCTGCTTCCACCAAAAATAAAAGCTGTTTGCATCCTGAGCAGCCCACATAAGCCACCCTGTTACCCAGCATGTATCCACCTACCTGGAAAATTGTGCACAAGCCACCAAAGAAAGATGCAAGTTAACTTCACTAAGAATGCTCTCCCATATGATTTCTGGGGCTCTACACTTTGAGGGGACCCATTAACCCGGTTCTCTCCCCTGCTTGCCTCCCTCATTTCACCAACCCTTCCCAACAGCGAACCTCTCTGAGTGCTGGAAGCCAGCAGAAGTGTCACTGCAAGCAGCCTCCAGCAGCATCATCGCAGGTACAGCCGCACACAGGAGCTTCTCTTTTCCAGCAGCACACAGCCTGGCATCCCTGTCCCATCCCTGTTCTGTGCATGGAAAGACAGGCTGCTCTGGGGGACAGACAGACAGACAGCTGTGAACACTGTGAGTCCCTGGGCAGTTTTTAGGTTCCTGAGCTAAGTGCAAGAATAATCCACAATCCTTAACAAAAATCAATTATGAACACTAATTATTTCTTTAAACAGCATCGTATTTCAACTATTATTCAAAAATAAAAGGCCTTAAAAGCTTAATTAATTTGAAATATGGTATCTGAGACTGGCGCTGACATTCCAGGTCCCGCCGGGCATCTGCAGACACTCTGTCAAACTCAGTGCTAATTACACCTCTCGTACTTCCTTACAAACTATTTGGACGTCTCTCTGCACGTTGCTAAAGCATAAAGAGTCCCTTGTACTCATGAGCCAAGGGCCATCAGAGGAGTCCAAAATACCCCACCGTTGTTAATCGGTCACATGCACAGCACACACAGTGCAAGAATTGGGTACGGATCTGCACCACACAGGAGGATTTGGCTGCCCAACGCGTCTCCTGCTAGGGCAGCCCTTATGCTGGGACCTCTCCATCCACACAGCAGAACTCCATCAGAGAGCAGTCTGTGAGTGACAGCTCCAGGGAGCCCAGAGCAAAAGCAGTGCCACTGCACCCTTCCTTACAGTTCACAGACAGAGAAATCCCAAATGGTGAAATGAAAACAAATGACATTCAGATGTAACTCCTGAACCTGAGATACAAAGGAAAGTGTTGCGGGTTTCAAAGCAACTGCATACACACTCATTACATTTTGTATTTACAAAAAGCATGGCTAGTAGATGTCACTAACTATCAAACTGCATATATTACAGTTGATTTTTTTTTTTTTAAATCCGTAATGCAGTACACCTTTTTGTCAACAGATGAGTTCCACTGTTTATATAACATCGCTGGATGGTCTTGCTAGAATAATCTGTGTGTGCACTATCCCCCAATAGGTTACCATGGCAACTTATATTTGAATTTCTATAAATTTCTATTTTTAGAGATCACAGTTTAGTATAAAGAAAAACAGAAATATTAAGTAGCATCCCATTAATAACCAACATCCAGTTTTTCTCAACCTCCTCCGAACAGACAGTGCGGAAGTTCAATCAGGCAGCACCGCTACGGATTACCCCCGTTATTAAGAAAGTTTACCAGCGAGCTGTCTCACCACCATCCCAGCACTGCATGAGTCAGGAGCTCGCACTGCGAGGCACAATTGATGCTCACAGAGCTTTTCTTGCACTCAGTAAGGATCTCACCCAAATATTTTCAGAGTTAGTCATCATTTCAGCTGACACACAACGACGCTGCGTTTGCCAGAATACTCAGAAAACAAAGTGTCTATCTCAGGTGCAGGGAAATACTGAACTGACAATGGCAGCTCAGCTCCCAGCTGGGTGTACCACCACCCAAACTGCCACACACTGGAGTGTGGGTGCAGGCGTGTGCTGGCCCGGAGGCACAGAGGTGCCCCATGCTTCCAAGTTGCCGGCAGCAATCCGAGAAGCCTGCCTGCAGGGGGGGGATTGCTGCACAGAGCAGCAGCGCTGAACAGAACCAGAACTCAGAGCTGCAGCTCTGGCACTGCCTCGCTCTGGCTGCCTGTGGCTGAAATCAGAATCTACTTCTTTAAACCCCTTCCTAACTTTAAAAAGGTAAATATCTTCTCTAATAGATGACCATTGCCAGCGCTCCACAAAGTTCAAGGAAAGGCTCCGCACCGTAAAAGCTGCAGATCTGCTGCTGTCAGCAGCTTCTCCAGCAGCAGTGGGACCGCCACACTGCTGTTAGGTCAGGTACCGACAGCTGAACTCTGCTGAATTCGGGCAGCCAAGGTGTGAGCTGCATGTGTGTCCTTAATGAGCAACAATAAAAACACTACCAACGTGTATTCAGAATGCAGCCTGCTCTAGAGACACTTGGGGCACCAGCTGGAGCTCAGCACCCCCTGACACCCCACTCTCCATCAGGCAGTGGTGACCCCGGTGGCACTGTTGGGGACAGTACTGATCGTTGACGCAGGATGAGGTCTGGGTTCTTCACAGGGACACCCGGTAAAAGCACTGTGAAATGCTTCCTGCTGCTTTAAATCCTAGCCCGTTCCAACCACGAGCTCTTTCTCACGTGCTGCGGGGAGGACTCGCTGCTGGGTGCTGTTCCCACAGCTGAGTTCAAGGCATCACTGTGTACTTCCCCTGAAGGTGTTACAACCATTTGCTTGTTCCATGGGTTAGAAAGCAAAACGCATCCCTACCAACAGCAGTAACTACAAGTCAGGGCTGAAACTCGCACCATGCTCCAGCACAGAAGAAAGAGCCAAAATCTAAAATCCCACCTGTCAAGAAGTCACTGAGGACCGGTGTTCCATCGCAGCCCTCAGCTGCAGAGCCATGCGGGCCACCCTGACAGGCAGAGGGCAGGTGGGTGCCCTGTCACTGGGTCCCACCAAGCTCATCAGGGCAGGAGCTGGAGTGCAGAGCAGGAGCTGCCAGCAGAGCCCTCCTGGAAGGGCTGCAGACAGTCACCACCTCACACAACCCAACATTTCCCTGAAAGCCAGAAAGGCATGGCGCACATACACCCCTGCAGGCCCCCAGAAAGGGCACTATGGAGCCCATTAGCACACAGCGTGATCCCCCAGTCAGTAGCACTCCTATGTCCCCACTGAGACCAGGATAGTGGGCACAGCTCACCCTTAGAGGGGCTGGTGTCACTCCTCACAGCATCCCACCACGGCACCACGCCACAGCCCGCCCCACGAAAGGCCGAGCTCCACCTAGACACCCCACGCTCCCAACACCCCGAGGCTCCCGGGGGCACCACCACCACCATCACCCGGGGGTGATGATGCATCTCCCGAGAGCGCCGTCGGTGGGCGCTTACCCTGGCGGCCCGGGAGGAGTAGGGGTCCTCGAAGAGCGCCCAGACGCGGGGCTGCAGCCGCCTCCAGCGCCCACCCTTGCCCTCGGCGGCCGCCGCCACGTCCTCGATGCCCAGCCGCTTGGCCGCCATGTCGTCGTCGTCGCCGTCGGGGGGCGGCTCGCCCGTCAGCAGGTCGGGCGCCTCGAAGATGTCGAGCGCTTCCTCGGCGTCGCGGTGCTGCCGGTAGGTCATCCAGCAGCAGGGCTCCACGTCGGTCTCGTCGATGCCCCAGAAGGCCAGCTCCTCCTCGAAGAGCGGCCCGCACACGTCGGCGGGGCAGTGCAGCTTGCCGGTGCGGTAGTAGTTGAGCACATAGGCAAAGACCCCCGGGTGGCGGTCGAAGAAGAACTCGCTGGCCCCGCCGCCGCTCCGCGGGCTGCAGCCGCTGCCGGGTTCGGGGCAGCCGCCCGCCGGCGGGGCCGCGTTGGGGGGCAGCGGCGGCGGCGGCTCCTCGGCGCCCGGGGACTCGCCCTGCGACTCGGCGGCGAGCAGGGCCAGGCGGGTGCCCGGCAGAGTCTTCAGGGTGCTGCGGTAGGTCTCGTGCCGCGTGCCCCCCACGTTGAGGATCACCCTCTCGTTGTCCTCGAGCTTCCCCATCGCTCCGGGTGGGACATGACTGGTGCGGCGCGGGGCGGAGGAGCGGGACGAGCTTCTGCCTTCAGCGCGGACAGAGAGAAGGAATGAAGGAGAAGCCCCCCCGGCATCCCCACGCCATTCCCCGCCTATCCCGGCCGCCTCCGTCCCACCCCGTTTCCCGGCGCGATGTCCCCGCGCCGGGCTCTGCCTCCCGCCGCCCCCAATGGCTCCGCTCCTCCTCGAGCCGATGGCACAGAGCGCGGGCAGCCGGTACCGAACGGCGCCTACAGCCTAAGCACACAAAGAGGGGTGGGAGATCCGCGTCTCTTCCCCCCACTCTAACCCTGAGAGGGGGATGGCCGTGTGCGAGGGGACGCGACCCCCGGCAACAGCAGAGGAGCAGCCTCGGGGCGGGGGTCGCTACCTCTCAGACGCGCCCGCGGCGGGGAGAGCCGGGGAAGGGCTGCTCCCGGCCCCCGCCCCTCGGTACCTGGGCGAGCGGCCAGGCGGCGGCTCCTCGTCTCGGGCGTCGGCGGCTGGGCGAGAGCTACTTGTTGTATAGCTCCGTGTTCAGGTGGCCGCGCCGCCTCCCCCCGCGCTCAACTCCGGCAGGCGGAGAGGCGGCTCCGGCCCCCTGCGTGGGAACCCCGCGGCCATCGCGCACCGCGGGCGGACACCTGAAGCCGCGCCGCTCCGGCACCGAGCGCAGGGAGCCGAGAGCCGAACCCCGGCCGGGGCCGAAGCTCCGCCCGCGGCGGGGGCAGCACCGCCCCCCGCAGCCCTTCGGCCCCGCCGCCGCCGCCGAGGTGTGGGGGTCTGCTTGGGGAAAGCAGCGGGGGGAGATGGGCGGGCGGCTGCGGGTATACACCTCGGTACACCTCGTCCTCTGTGTGCTGAGTCTGAGGGGAGAGGGGACAGACTGAAGGTGAGAGCTCCCGTAATGTAGGGGAGTGCGTCGGACCCCTGTCCGTGCCTTTGCCAAGCTCGCTGTCTCCAAGGAGGCTGAGTGGTTTTCTACAGCATATTTTATTCCTTTCTGCTCTCCACTCAAGTTAGTCAAAGGGAAGGAGGCTTTTAGCCCCAAAGAAAAGATAGACTAAGCGAGAGGAGATTCCTCATAATGCTTCCTCAGGAAAAAGTTCTTCCTCCACACGCAGGGCACTCCTGGCGCGAGGCGGGGTAACAAACGGGATAACGCTGTCTGAAGTGTCCCCCTCCATGTCGGAGCCTCTGGCTGGACGCTGCTGCTTTAGGAGGGCAGAGCTCTGTTGGCAGCGCTGCTCGGAGGACACCGTGCTTTGACCAGATTGCTCTAACCCAGATCTGTCTGTGTGTGTCATCCATGATGTAAATACGGCCCCCCAGAGCAGCAGCAACTTTCAGAAACGAGTTTCAAAAGCATGTTGCAGATGTACGTTTTGAAGTTCTTAAAAAAAAAAAAAAGAAAAGAAAGCTGGAATATTTCCTGCCACGGCAGATAAAGTCAGTCAGTGAAAACCCCTGGGAGCCAAAATTAATATTCAATTACAGAGTTGGAAATCTGGTGGAAAGCACTCACCCATCCTAAACCAGAGCAGCACTGCTCCCGCAGTGCTTGCTTCTCTTTGCAGAGGGGATTTATGAGAAAAGGGGACGTAGGAGAGGGCAGAGCAAAATGAATATTCATCATCTTCCCTCTGACCTAGGAGAGGTTTCTGGAGAAGTGCAACACATTGGAGCTCTGCAGCATTCATCCCTTATTGAAAGCCATGGGGTGGCAGCAGCTGCCAGAGCACCAGGCAGGCTGTATCAGTGCAAGCGCTGGGACAGCCCCTGAGCTGCCACTGCCACCCAAAGCCCATGTCCATGTCAGGGTACAGCACGAGGACTCCTTCACAAGGACCAGCCACCACTACAGGGACTAACGGGGATGGCATCTCACAAGCAGAGTTTTACTGTTGTACCCCATAATGCAGATGCCATGAGAAAGGCCTGTGTTATGAGAAATTAGCTTGTGCTTCATACTTCCCAAAGACAGAGTGTGGGGTTTTTTTACTGTGTGGGGAAGAATAAGCCACAAAAATATTTTTTCTAAGTGGTAAGACAAGAATGGTCCCTTCTATAGCGTAACATTCCGTCAGTCAAGTTGAAGTGTCCATATCCTACAATGTCTGTTTCTAAATATAATGCTATTCATTTCTCTGTGTCACTCTCCTCTGTGTTTCCAGCATGTGGCACATTTCTCACTGAAGGATGAAATTATGTCAGACATTGACTTCCCAGAGCCAGCGTTTTATTAAGTGATATCACGGAACACACAGACAATATTCGACATAGGTGGGAGAAGGAACGGTTATGAATTAATTTCACCCCCCCACAGGACACAGAATTTTGGCACCACCATTTCCAACAGAAGCAGAAACAGATCAGACATGTGTACGAGAGGAATGTGCCTGCCACGTTGGACTTACCATGAAACATGTCTGCAAACAAACAAAACAAAATAAACCTATTCACAAACTGCCAAACATTTTCAGGTAAAAGTTTAGTGAGAACATTTCTGTAGCTCAGGACTGTGAACTTTCCATGAAGAACTGAGTGACTCTGAGCAATACACAACCAATTTTCCCCGCTGGGTAGGAGGGTTCCGATGGAATTGCTTTAACTGAGAAAGCAGTGACATCAGATGCTATTAGAAACACAAGCCAAATGAGCATTTTAGCTACTAGAAGCGATCATTCTTCTGCAAGCTTGAGTACTGCAGTGCAAAGTCATTGAATGAGCAGCTGTCTAAATGGAATAAATGGGAGAAAGGACAAGGCAGAAAAGAAAAGCAGATCTGACGGAGAAAGCCACACTCTGGATCCCCCCCCTCCATAGGAGCTCAGTTGACTAGAGGGGGCTTACCTGCCCACCTGCCTTCTGGGGTAAAACACAAGGCAGAAGCCTCCGAGTTTCTCTGGTGCGGGCACCATCTCTTAGTTTTCATATGATGTTGTAATTGGGGAACGAAGAAATCAATTTTATAATTGAGAATTACAATGAAGATAGTGCGACACAGCCAAAATGTGATCGATTTATATCAGTTTAGTAGATGATTAAATAAGCAAGTAATTATTTTAGATATTTGCCATCATTAGCATTTTATTAAGGTTCTACTTATTTCTTTTGCTTATTTTTCCATTCTCCCTATTATTTATAATCCTTCTCGCTGTTTACATGTACTAATTCATTCCAGAACTTGTGCAACCTGACAGCCACATTATACTGAAGTACACTGGTGATAAATCAGAATCACTATTCGGAATTTAGGGACAAAAAAGAAGTCTTGGATTAAGTAAATGTCTGTAAAATACAACTGTTAGAAGCCACGGGGTAATTAAACTGCACAAGGCTAGAAGCAGAGCCAGCAGGAAGATGTCATCATTTTTCATTTCTAGAGCACAACTGAATTTTTAGTCAATGCAGTAGAAATGTAAATGTGGTTTGATCAATACCACAGAATTGGTGAAAATAGGTCTCTCTGTAGAATATGATCAAAAAACCTAAGATAGGATGAAATGAGTGTTTGTGCTCTCCAACAGTCCCACAGGAGCAGGCAGAAGTCTCCCTGTGAGCCAGTGCATGCACACAGATGTGCTCCACCCACCTTCCACCATCCTGGATCTTCAGCTCTTTGTGCCGTTCTGGCGAATGGGATGTCACTCACTGGAAAACAATAAACTGGAAAAATTCCTCTTATGTTATACATATTAAAGAAAGAAAAAGTAGAGGACTCAAGACTGGGGCCTATTGAGAAGCCACAGTACATGCTGGAATCACAGGTGTGTGCTAATTCCATTGCCAGATTAGTAATGCACAGCACAAGTAGGGTGGGGAGCGAGCGGTAAAGTCCATAGCTTTCCATATGTTAAAATAGGCTTTTGGTTTCTGTTTCCAAAAGGGGGGGTTGGGAAGTGACATGCCCACTAAGCTGGGACTGGCACATTCTACACTGCGCAGCTCCAGATCTTCATCACACCCAGCTCCCATTGGAATGCACACTCCACTTACCATCAATCAATATTCCAACTGTCATTGAACAGCTAGCCCATGTTTTCAAAAGAATAGAACCACTTAACTAAAGTAATTTAGGAGCGGTTTTATGTTTCATTTAATGGTAATTTTAAGGGATCTTCTCCTGAAATCAATTCAAATCTGATATAGAACCAGCATAAGATGGTGATTTATCTGAGGAAGTCAACAAACTCTCCTTCAGATGACATCAAAATCAATGGAAACACACAAAAGAACCACAGCTGTTTTCAGACAGCTCCAGTATTGCTCCACCCAGTTTTTTTGTTCCATCACAGTTCAACTAGAAACCCACCTCATCTATCATTTTCCTCCTTTCTATGACTAACCAACTCCATTAATTTCATTAATGTTTAATAAGAGACTACACTTTATCTACTCCAACAAGGCAGGGGATCTGCTTTAACAAGTTTTCTTCTAAGGACATGTGCACTGGTGATCTTTCAGGCATCCCTGGAGGAACAGCCATTTCATTGATCACTAATTTTTTAATGATGATTCATTCTCTGCTATTGATCCAAGGAGTAACAATTATGTTTTGCAATGCTTTTGTTCTCTCATCATGAGCAGTTACAATTTACCTGTCAGAAGAAAATCCCTGGAGTGCAAGTGGCAGAAGTCTCACACAGAGTCTCAGTGACTGAGGCAGGCAGATTTTAAATCTGATGCCTTAGCTATGCAGGAAGCAGAGGTTTCTTCAGCGTCTGCAGTCTCATACAGCAGATCCAGTCTCATTGTATGCAAGCTTGATTAATTTTGACTGCTTCCATTCAGTTGCAGTCAAGTTTTTCTCTCTTGACTTTTTTTTCATACCACTCTGCAGACAAGATTGCCCAAATCTGGACTGAGCTGTCTACTGCCATGGAAACAGAACAGTATTCTCAAGAGATAAACACTGCATCTCCTCTGCTAGCGATTCAGCCTTGCTCACAAAAGTTAGAGGTGCTGGCACAAGTTTCTTTTTGCAGCCTGTAAACTTGGCTATTACTTTGCCTGGAAGGGGAGAGCCACATGGGGAATCCCACATCCACCACTGGTTGCACCATCAGCACATCCTCCTCTGAGGCAAGGGGCCAGTGAGCCTAAGGAGCCATGCAAGGTTGTGCTCAAGCAGAGAATTCTTGGCAGAAACAGCCTCACTGGCTGTTAGCAGCCTCTGTATAAGGAAAATCAAAGGAAGTTGTGAAGCTTCAAGTTTTCTTGAGTCTTTGTGCACCTTCAAATAAATCACCTTGAATGCAGAGCAAGCTGGTCACACTGACTGTTATACTTGATTGCCAAAGAAGGTGGCATGTCCATACTGATCTTGCCAGTGTTATAACAACATCTGATACCCTTGAGAGCTTTTCCAGATTTGTTTTGACTAAGATTCTCTTGCAGTAAAAGCCTATAACAGAGATGATTGCTGGGCCGGGAACTGATCTGACCTGCCAGACTACAGCAGGGATCTATGTCCTGTAAGGAAGGGCGAACATCTTCCTAGCTTTAGCTATATCATTTTGCTACAGTAATTTCCTTAATCTTCCTACATATTCAACAGGAGAAAGGTTTGTGCCTCTACAGAAAGGCCTAGATACTCTGCTTTTCCTACAGAAATGGACAGACTGAAGTCTGCAGCACCACAATGCATGCACCTAAAGTTAGGCAGCAACTAGCCGAGACCTACTGCAACGCACGGCTGTTCCTGTACCTTCAAAGGTAGCAGTACCTTTGTGCTGTAGCACCTTCTTCATCCCCACTCAACCTTTTCGCAACCAAACTGAGCCGAGAGCATTATCCCCCTCAATACCATCGCGCTTCAGAAAGCCAGCTCAGGCCGCAGCATGGCCTTCATTCACTCGCAGGCCGCAGCATGGCCTTCTCTCGCTGGCAGGCCGCAGCTGGACCCCAACATTTATGGCCTTCACTGTACGGCTTGGTGTGCAGCCTGACAGCCGGCAGGATAGGCAGAGAGACAGCAGTCAGTCTGCCATCGCTGTGGTGGGGAAAGCTGCTTCAGTGCACAAGGCAGCTCACGGCAGTGTTCATGAGGCAGTCCCTCAATGCCACTTTGTGCCACTCAGGTTCTCATCTGCTTTTTGTTCCCCAAAATGGAGGCTAACAAAACAAACACACAAAATTGACATCTTTCCTATTATATTTACGAGTAAATGCCTACTGTCAAAAACAGAAGTACTCCCGTATCACGTAATAATTCATTTTTTAAACCTCTGCAGTCAGAAACATCACATGGGATATTCAAAGTGTCTTTCTGAAAACATGAGTGAATTCTAAAGATTATCTCTTTGAGAGTTGCTTAAACAACAAAAATCATCCTGTTTTGAAACCCTGCCTTTTTAGGGTTGCTCTTGTCTGGTGTTCCTGCTAATCTATGCAGAGAAGATTGACTTTTAAATTATCTTTTCTTTCTACAAATTATCATCATTGATACTTGTTAAGCAAGCAGCAAGCTGAGATGCCTGTGCTTACATTACATTGCAGCTGCTCACATCATTAACATAATATTCCCTTCTCCTAACCCCTCTCTCCCTCTCCTCTTTTCCAACACAGATGTTACATTTTCTGAGGCAAGGACTGCATCCTGAGGGAACTGCTTGCCCAGCTCTGTAGCTCTGGGCTTCAAAGCTAGAAAACACACTAATGAAATAGTGACTGACCTATGGCCCAGCACAGAAAGATTCTTCCTCATCTAAAGAATTATGGTAGTAGCCAAAAAGCAAAGAGAGTTGCCCAAGAGCAGGCTGCCATCCCAAGTGTACCTTTAAGCTTCTCCAATGCTGTGACTGAAAGACTGCCAACCACGCTCCAGAAAGGGCCGCTCCAGTTTAAAATCTAGCAGAATCATAATTAAGGCTCATTTACAGATTTTAATAACTCCTTGACTTTGGTATTTAGCATTAATTTAGAAAATTGCTTTGGAGGTTCTTCGGGTCAGCTCCCATCCTACAGTCACCTGGCCCCTTCCTTGTGCAGAATGCGGTCACAAACACAGACGCATGACAGACTGACAGTCCATGGGCTCTCCTTAGGGAGGAGCATCACTGCACCCTGTTTTGTCACAAGCACATTCAGCTTCACAGAACAGAAATGGCATAATACATCCATGTACTTCTAAGAGTACAGAGGCATGTCACCACCCTCCCCCTACATTTTTATTAATTTCTATTACTAATTGACATCTACCATTACGATTTTTGCTTGATGCTTCTCAACGTTTCCCATCAGGACAGATATTAGGAATTGGCAATTTCAACAGTCTACTTCCCTATGGTTACTTGAAACTATGCAACAGTAATACCTGGAAGCATATTAAATCCACAAAAAGCAGAATATTATAATTTGGACTACACTTAGTTGCCATATCAGGCACTTCTAAAATGCTGATTTCAAAAAATAAATTAAAAAGAGACAAGTTCCAGCATCAATTTGACTTCTGTTGGTGTTTATTTAGTCTTGAAATGCTGAAAAAAAAGGAGAATTCAAGAACATCTACTGCATGAAAACAAGTGCAATCCTCACAGATGAAGCTTGTGCTTAATGACTAACATCTGCAAGGTGAATACTACTGTCAGAGGAAGTGACTTCAGGGGAGTAATTTTACCAGCATGAGTACAGGATCTAATTCATGCCAAGACAAATCACAGGATCTAAGAATTAGTCATAGGAGTCATCAAATGTGCACTTACTTAACATAGGTTGTAAGAAAAGGGAGTAGTGCTTAAGATAGATCACTGAAGCTGCTATTTTAGTTTCCACTGATTTTAACATGCACACTCCTGTAATGGACTGGGGTTTCCCCACATAAAGTGTAAAGCAAGGTAAAGCAGGCTTCCTGCACAGCATTCTCCTACCAAAGCAAGTTTTGCAAGGGCCTTGGCCAAACCTCAAAGTAAGAACAGACTCAGAGTTATCAATAGCCCCAGAGACGGAACTGATTAAAAAAAAACAAACAAAAAAACAGACACCAGAAATATCCTTGACACTGAGAGGTACCCTTCCTTGTAACAGAGACATTTGGAATCTGAATTAATCAGTTCCTACTGAGTTTAGCTCCCAACTTCCAACAAGGCAAATCCCTGCTGCCTTCCCACTGTTTCATCTCCCCTACTGCCCCTAAAAGTACAACCATTTGATGTCTTTTGCTTTTTTTTCTTTTTATGTATTTGCTTTAGTTCATCTCCGTTCACTCTCTACCCTCTCCATTATACTTGCTTGCAGCCAGACCATATAACTGCTTGATGTTTTGAAAAGCTAAAAAAAAAAAAGAAACAGTAGCTTTGCCATAAGAAAGAATAAGGTCAGTTTTCTTGTTCTAGTGTGGCAAAGACAAAAATTTAGATATAAGTCATCTCCATCCCAAAAGCCTCCCAGGAGCCAGCAGCAAGGTAATGCTGGGGCATTACAAGGGCTGTTTGAAAAGCAGTGCCTCTTATTTTATTATGTTGACCCCTGACATCGGAGGCAGATGTTGGTGGTATGGCTGTAGAGGCTGAACCTTCCCACCAGTGTCCCATTACACTTTGCTGCCGTGTGACAGATGGCAGCAGAGGGGCAATCTGATACAATGGCATATGACATGGAAGTACATATGAAGCAAAAGTGTGTCGTTGAATTCCTCCATGCAGAAAAAAATGCACCTACTGACATTCACTGATGCTCGCTGAATGTTGATGGAGACCAACCAGAGGCTGCGATCACCATGAGGCAGTGGGTGGTGCATTTCAGCAGCGGTAACAGTGGGTCACCTACGCTGGTGCTGATGTTTACAAGCATGGCATGCAGTCTCTTGTTCATTGGTAGTGAAAATGCACAGCTAATGGTATTGAAAAATATTGTTTTGTACCTGAGAATTTGCTCCATCAAATGGTGTTACTGTGCTCTTTGTATCTGTTGTAATTTCCCTGGAAATAAATAGGAGCAATTACTTTTGGAGAAATGCGTGTGTGTGTTAGTGTGTGTGTGTTAGTGTGTGTGTTTGTGTGCGTGCATATATATATATAAACTCCTGTGGGAAAGAAACCAGCCTATTTGGGTCTGGAAGGAAATTCCAGGTTCCTCTGCCATCACTGGTGATACCTCAGGATTACAAAGCAGAGTCCACCTGACTCAGCTTCCAAAAGACAAGGATAGCAACATGAAAGCCCAGTACAGAACTGGCTCAGTCTCTAATTCATTACTATAAAGGAAAGACAGATTATTGGATGTTACATATGCAGAAAAAATTATGCTATTTTGTACCATCCCCTTTTCTTCCACAGAAACTTACCTGTTTTGCTTTTGTATGGGCTTACGTAGACCAACACATAAGAAATCAACTTTAGGCTTTCTGTTTTACACTAGAGATAGCCTATTCAAAACCAAACAAAAACTAAAGAGTACCTCAATGCACACATTTTAGTAGGGATGCTTTGCTGTTTTCTTTCTGTCCCTGAAGGAGAACAGAATTTGATCAGCTGGCAGTGGCTCTTAAGGAAGAAAAATAAGTTTCTGTGTGTAAATCAGTCAGAACACCTTATCTTACCACCAGGGCTACTCCAGGTGAGGATGCCACATTTCCATGAACTGACAAAAGAGAAATTTCTGATTATTTGTACTGGTACTTGTATTTTGCTTCTTAAAATGTCCTTAAACATTCCAGCCTGTATTACCAGTGTGCATCTGTTTGATGAAGTGGCCTCAGACCTTAAGAATGAGGAGTTACATCACTTCATTAATTTTCACTTGTCTTCTGGAAGTGCATGCATTTCTTAAGACAAAACATGCTTGCAGCATAATGGACTTCTCCTATTCTCAATTACATCAGACCGCTAAGTCTTCTTAGCATAAGTTTAAATTAGGCTGTCATTAAGACCACTAGTTTTTATTAATTTTAAGGAAAGAAGCCAGGCAGCTTCTGTGACTAAGAACATCACATCTAAAAACACGTTCTAATTCAGAAAACATAAGCAACTCTGAGATACTGAGGAACGAAGTACAGAAAAGAGCTTTGTTAAAACATATTTAAAGGCATTAAGCCCCAGCAGATACATCCAGACAGTGTTAAAGTTACAAAGCATTGACCAAAGAAAAGGCTTCGGGTTCATCAAATGATTCACGAGTAAATAAGAACAAATGAGAATGTAATTAAACAGAGCATTGAGACCACTGTTACTGAGAAGAATGTCTTTTGACAGCTTTTCTGAATACCAGAACACAGAAATACAGATCACAACGGTTGGTTTTTTCTCATTTCTGAATAATTCAACCATAGAAGCAGATTTCAAGCACCTTCAAACAAACAAACAAACTTATTAGAGAAGACGACAACCTGTTGGGGTTTACAGAATCACGTTGCTGCCCTGGCCTTCTTTGCTATTTGATTTCCAAAGAGGAACAGTACAAGCTAAGATCTCCAGCATTGCTAGATGCTTGCTTCCAGTACAGAAAACAAAAAGAATAACACGCCACAGACCTTGGTTTGAATACAGTTTCTGTCTTTCTGGTTTTGCTAGTAACTGTGAGCACGGTGTGCCAGATTTGAATAGAAGGTTGTGTGAATTCTTTGCCACCTTCTTAAGCTGACAGAACAAATAACAGCAGGCAGATGGAAAATGACTTTTTTAAAAAGGAACTTTTGTGAACTCCATTAAACATTCACCGGAGACATCATAGCTGATGTTTAGAGGCAGCCACTGATGTGTAACTGACCTTGAAGTTAATAGAAAAAACCTAGCAGGTTTTTCAGAATTACCAAAGTATGTACTTACATTTTTTAGGCAATTTTTGACCTTTAGAGTTTATTGTAGGTTAACTGGTTAAGGTTCTGTCTTCAGATGAAGAAGAAAGTGCATTACTACTAAAGTTACAGAAATATCATTCATGTACATATTTCACCTAATTTTAGCGCTAAGAACAAAATTTACAAAGCACTTCATTTGCAGCATGTATGACCTATGCAGCTTCTGCTGAACGTGTCCATCTCAGAACCACCAGTTCCATGAGCAATTGACAAAACCTTACCAGCAAGAGAAATTTCAGCAGGAATGGGGAATAAAAAGATTGTAATGAGCCACATCAGAATTCTTTTTAGAATAAGCATTGACAGAATTTTGCCTTGCTTTGTAAACCAGCACAGACATCTGCAGCCTCAAAAGAACTGAAAAAAAAAAACCCTTCACTTGAGGGTTTAGAGCAGAAACTGCAATTCTAATTACAAGAGAGGTCAGGCTACAAATTTTCAGAAGATAACAAAAGCACAAGTAATTAGAACACAAAAATGCTATATCTAGAACAAACCAGTCAGACACAGAAGGTCTAAAGTCCCTCATTTTAGCATTCATTTCAGCACCGGCCTTAAGTTTCTGTGTAACACAAATTCTCTTTCAGAGGAAGGTCCTTTGAATCCCAAACTATAAATTCAAAACTGGTCAGACAAGCAAGGGGAAAACGGATATACTGTAATTGCATAAGCTTAAGAAATGCAGTTCAACACACTGTTAATTTTGGTGAAAGGTACATTGAAACCAAATCGATACATACAGATATAATTTTATTAATAACACATTTTTTATTACTTAACACAATTAACCTCACAGAATTAAAAGGATGTATTACATGGAAAAGCCTACCTGGCTGAATATTTGAAGTAGTAAGGAATATTTTAATTCAGAATTTAGTTTTTGTTGCAACGGTGCTCTTTAAATATAGATTTTTCTGGTCTGTACTTTCAGATTAGACATGAAATTCTGCATATCAGTCTGACAAAGGATATCACGGCTTAGTTTTTAGAAAAAAAGTCTCAGCAATTCAAAGTATGGAAGTCAGGTATTTACATACAAATGTGATTTGAAAATAATTTAGCAAAATATAGGCAGAAGGACACTGAAAAATATACTTGTGCTTATTAAGCCTTTGGGATTCAACATTCAGCTTCAGATGCCTGACCAAGATAAAAAATAAGACCAGTAGAGATGATCTGGGAACTGGATTCAAGACTAATTTATAAGAACTTCTCTGCATTTTCAGTACTGCAGACATCCTCCAAATTGGATGAGGATGGCCTGCTCTTTTTCAGGCTAATCACCAACATAGTAAAGGAGAAACAAAGCAAATAATGTTTTAAGAGCAATTATACTATTTTTATAACATAAAACTGAAAAAAAAGCTATCGTGTCTACACTGTCAAATCTACAGTTTTCAACAACCATAAAACATTTTTTTCTTGCATATACTCATACATACATTTTAGCATTCTATTCCCACTTACTTTTAAAATAAGTCTCTTTATTCAAACATCCAGTAAATGATGCCTCCTGGTATGGTGAACAGCCCGTGAAAGTGCATAAACAGCATTTACATTAAACAGTGGTCAGCTCTGCTCAGCAGGCACTCTAAGAAACTTACCACGTCTTGTATGATTCTGAAAGCACCTAAAATTTTCAGTCCTTGAAATCAATATAAAGCAATTATTATTAACATCACAGCACATCATGAGTGAATCCTCCCTTATCTAGCTCTCTCCTTGTTTAGAAGGAGTCTCTTCTGCATTTTTGTCTTCTTCCACTCTAAATTCCCCAAGGGTTCCTTAAGATGTTAACAAAATCATCATCATCTGCGATTCCAATACTTAATCCTTCATAGTAATCTTCAAACTCAGAATAGGACACTTCTTCAGGATTGCTGCAGGATTCTCCTAATGTTTCTAGAAATGACGATGTAATTTCTTCTTCTGTAGCTTTGCCTGTGAAAGCGTATTTTTTTCCATCAAATACATTTCTAAGACCAATGAATATATAGCTTTTAGTCTATTTTAGGAAACAAAGTTTAGTTTGCAAATATTTTTCTTGAACAAATTCAGTACTCTGACTTCACAGGGAGCAATGAAGTCGTTTGCTCACTTAGTATCAGCTGCAGTATTTACCCTACTTTAATAGCAAATGATAGCATTAAATATCAATGGAAACATGAGGCCAAAGTCAGTTTCAATGGACCTATGAGATCAGGAAGATTTTTCCTCAAATGACCGAGAAAAGTGAACGACACATTCCTTAATTAAAATGTTGGTAATTCAGCTTAATTCAGTTGGTAATTCAGTTAAACTTGTGACGAAACATGCATTTAACGTGAAACAAGCTCAAAGCTCTAGGAACTCATTAAGATACGAGTTCCATTCAAAAACATTCTGGAATTGACAAGCGCTTTCTTGTGACTTAATAAAGATTAAACTCAGATAACTTTTACTGCACTGAGGAAAAAACTGGAGAAAATCCAGCATTATAGCACAGAAAAAAAGTGCATGTCCATCATCTTTAAGCCATAGTGTGTCCTCGTGCGTTACTACCAACATTGCTGGCAAAACAAGAAACATCCTCTTCTCTATAGCTAAAATAGAAGGGGTCAAGACACCGAGGAGACTTTCACAGTAATGAGTTTGATACATTGGAGATGTTATTTTAGAAACTGACCTACAAAGATTTAAACTCCTATTTTTTTTTTAGCAGCAAGAGTTTAACCACGTTGCTATCTTCATTACTTTTTCAGATTTCTCAAACATTTCCTCAGTAAAGAGTAACAACCATGAGCAGAAATAAATAAATAATTTATTCAGAAGGAACTTCAAGTGATGAGAAAATCGTGTCACTTGGAAACCTTATGTATATTGAGGGAGAACAGTAACATGAAAGGGAGAGCGTCCTCCTAATTTAAAAATGCTAATATTGTGTACATCAGTGAGTACTTGCACACAAGAGCTAAGATACAACTACTTAAATATAGTCCTACACAGGAAAGGAACCTAGCCTGCATATCTGAAGTATTTGCAGTGTGATAAAAGTATTAAAATTATGTAGATGAACTGCAGTACTATTTATAGTCATGTTTCACTTTATAGGTAATCAGAGGAACAAAGTTCTTGTCAACAGCTGAAGTCCAGGCCAACACAAAAACAGTTAATATTTGCAGCAGTCTCTGAATTCTAACATGGTGAATTCATTAATTACAGATATATTCTTTTTGTTCATATTAATTACCTGCCACCACTAGAGGATGTTTCTTTGCACAGTAACATTTTCTGATGTCTACCATCGGAACACTTCCAGTTTTGTTGAAATCTAGTTTCATATAAGCCTAAACAAGGTAAAATTAAAAAAAAAAAAAAAGAAATATTTAAAGATCAAATACACTCACATACTTAGTACATACTTCTAGATCTTTTGCAATTAATTATTCTGACATAACCATTTTACATAAGTAAATGGAGTCTTCCATCATTGACACTTGGATGCCAGTAAAGGATTCTATGTTACAGAATTTTGCAACCATTTTATTTCAACAACTTTCACGTTAAATGCTGTCCCCTCACAAACTCAAAAAAATTGTATTCTCTCCAAAATTTCTAGCACATCCTTGGCATCTGCAGTCAAGCTGCTTCCTTTCTGCCTCCTCCAATTAGTATGATTCCAATGTCGTTCCAGTAGAGGCCTCTTCAGCACTGCTTACAGCAGCTTCATTCTCATTCCAACAGTTTACTTTTAATACACACACTCAATACGTAAGGCCAGGAGAGTTAGATCCTTCATAATTAAAAGTATAAAAGTATGTGTCATAGTTCTTGATCTTTATGATATTCCATCCCCACAATACTGGCTGATTTGCAATCAGTGTTTCATACTGGAAATGGTTCCACAATACACCAGCACAATAGTTTGTCTTTCCAATTCTAGATACACATTTAACGAATGACATTTCAAATATAAAAAACTCTCACTAACTTAATGCCTCTAATTGTACATCTCAAAGAAGGCAAGTGTTATTGCCTCTATTTCAGACACTGGAGGAAGAAGTAAGCACACGGTATATACAGATCACAGACAGAGTGATCTGCCAAAATACAGAAACAGACTTCTGGAAGATACTGCTTCAGAGTGCCAGATGCTCTACACACTGGAGTGAACTGTAAGAATAGCATACATACTCAACCTCAAAATAATAAAATATTTGATTCTAGGTGGCAGAGTTCAAAATTAAATCTCATTCAACAGTGGAACAGCATGCAATCTTCTAATTTACATTCATTTTAATTCACTCATTTGACAGTTTAAAAAGACAATTACCAGAAACAAAATGTAAGGAAAAATATTCAAATAAATAACCAACTCCAAAGTTAGACTGCAAAATATCTACAATTACAGTGCAGTGAAACTTACTTTTCTTACAAATGCCTTCCGATATTCATTCATTTCTCCAGCTATAGCATGAATAAATTCTCCATAGTCGACTTTATCACTCTTGCTATCATCAAGAATTAACCATAAGGATTCAAAGTCCTGTAATTTAAAAATATTTTGCCAAAGCTTTTCATGATGTCCTGGAATAAAGCAATTGCTACCGTGCAAACTTCACAAAGAAGAATGTCCCAATCCAAACTGACCTGAAGATTCATCAAAATAATTCAAGTCATCATCAGTCACTGATAGCCATAATTCACATTAGTTGCAGTTTTGATAGCTGCGTTTTGTTTTTGTAAAATAATATTTAAAAGGAAGACTGATAAGTAAATGGCATCATATATAATATCTGCAAAAGGCCCCAAAAGAAAAATAATTGCAATTCCACTCATCCCTCAGAAAGACAGCTCCTTTTATTTATTTATTTTTATTATTATTTATTTCAGGATTTTACAAGGGACTGAATGCAGAAATGCCAATGTAGCACCAGGAAAAAAAAAAAAAAAGCCTTGCAAAAATTAAACCACATTAAACTATAGATGTAAGCAAAGAAAAGAAACATTTCAGTAAATTAAAGTGAGATACTGCCTATTATTACAATTTCAGTTAGACTTACCTGTTCAGGCACTTCCAAATGGAATAGTTTTAGAGCTTCTTTAAAGTCTGCCTGAGAAAGAAAACCACTTCTGTTCTCGTCTATGTGTCGGAAATACTTTCCTAAGCCCGTTACAACTCTAACTCCTCTTTTACTTAATGTCTCTCTGAGCATACCTGAGGATTTACAGAAAGAAAAGAGTGTAATATTCAGGCAAAGCTGACCACATGCTACAGAGCTGTTATAAAAGTAAATAGAATCACAGAATCATAGGGGTTGGAAGGGACCTCCAGAGATCATCGAGTCCAACCCCCCTGCCAAATCAGGTTCCCTACACCAGGTCGCACAGGTGGGTGTCCAGGTGGGTCTTGAATATCTCCAGAGAAGGAGACTCCACAACCTCCCTGGGCAGCCTGTTCCAGTACTCCATCACCTCACCGTAAAGAAGTTCTTGCGCACATTGGTGCAGAACTTCCTATGCTCCAGTTTCTGGCCGTTTCCCCTTGCCCTGTCTCCACACACCGCTGAAAAGAGTCTGGCCTCGCCACTTTGCCCCCCACACCTTAGATATTTACAGACCTGGATCAGGTCCCCTCTCAGTCTTCTTTTCTCAAGGCTAAACAGACCCAGTTCACTTAGCCTTTCTTCACAGGGGAGATGCTCCAGGCCCTTCACCATCTTTGTGGCCCTCTGCTGGACTCTTTCCAAGAGATCCCTGTCTTTTTTGTACTGGGGAGCCCAGAACTGGACACAGTACTCCAGATGAGGCCTTACCAGGGCAGAGTAGAGGGGGAGGATCACCTCCCTCGACCTGCTGGCCACGCTCTTTTTAATGCAGCCCAGAATGCCATTGGCCTTTTTGGCCACAAGGGCACACTGCTGGCTCATGGCCAACCTGTCGTCCACCAGGACACCCACGTCCCTCTCTGCAGAGCTCCTCTCCAGCAGGTCATTCCCCAACCTGTACCGGTGCATGCAATTATTCCTCCCTAGGTGCAAGACTCTACACTTAAACAAAACCACAACAGCCTGTGATGCTGCGGGTCAAAACGGCCAATCCACACATCCAGGCTCTCTTACCTTTAATGATCAAATAGGAGTTTAAAATGTAACTATCAGTTACTTAACATTTGAATGGAAATTGTATAAACTAGCAGGAACATCTAACATAACATTTAGAAGATCACAGAAGGAAAGAAAGAATGGCTATTACCTTATATGTGCTCATATGTTAACACTGCTAAACTTCCACTGGAATTGATTACATACATAATGTATTTCAACAAATAAAACAATTTAGCAATGCTGTACTTCGGTAAAAACAAATGTTCCATTAATGAATACAGTGTCTCCTCTGCCTAAAACATGCTAATACATGTGGAACCAGAAACAACTATCAGTAAGTCTGCAAAATCATTCAGTGGCAGCATTATCAACATCTGTTTTACTTCAGGGATGTCTGAGTTTCTCAGCATACCCTATTAAGAGAAACAATCTATTATCTCACTACATTTTCAAAGTACTGGCACCTACTCTTAAAAAGGAAAATGGAGGAGAGAGGAACGCATTTCTTCCAGTAAAGATCAAACTCAGAAGTACGTGAAAATACATCTTGCCTTCTTCCAGGCCACACCAGCAAACTTTAGATATATTCAGATAATTGAGAAATCAATTTGTGTGCATTATGCTAGGAGAAAAAAAAAAAAAAAAAAAAAAAAAAGGCAAAACTAGAAGATTAAAAACTCTCTCTAATCTATTATTCCAACCATTTTTCTAAAAGTAAATGACCAAGAAGACTGTAGCGACTGAGGAGCACCTGCTGAAAACAGGTTTAAGGCATGAAAGTAACACTCTAGAGTCTACAATTTAACTGTTTTTGTTGACTACCAGTTACACAGTAAGAGCACAGTAAGATGTTCATCTTGTCACAACTTTAAACACAAAGCTATGCCCTTGTCCAAAACACGATAGGTAGGAACCTGGTAAAATTCAATTGCATATTCTAGATACTAAATTGTATTCACATACTTAGTATGAACACTGTTAAAAGAGTATGAAAAAACAACTTCTCAATGCATAGAAATAATGGTCAAAGAACTACTGAGCACAGAATTAACTGATGAAATGAGAATGTGTTTTTACATTTCATCAGTACTTTTTTAATTTAATGCCAGTTTAACAAAAGATTAGTGTTATACTTTAGCATATTTTAAAGATTTTGTCATCACAGAGAGTAATATCGTAACGATTACATTCACAATTATTCCATACTCTTTCCAAAATCATTAAGCAGACCATCTATTTAAAGGAAAATGAGAGTAGAAAGCATTCTTATGATAGGTTTATTCCAATATCAGATTCCAATAATATTCTGATAGCTATCTAACTCTTGTTTAATTTCATTTATTCAAATAGAATCTTTGAAATGTCATCACTGTTCCTTATGTTGAACAATAAAGTTAGAGATACAGAAATTAAAATCAAGGGGGTTCTGGTAGACACAAACCTTGAATTTTCTTGAACACTCTGCTGTCATCAATCAATTGCTCAGAACATTCTTGGTTGAATTCCAAAGAGGAATCTCTACAATAACCAAAATTTAACGTTGGTTGGTTAAAATCACAGGTAATATTACCTAAAGTAAAATAACTGTGGTAGAAAAGCATTTTTAACTTTACATTTGATTCTTAAACTGCCCTTATCGGCATGGTGACCAACCGATCAAGTTTGATGCAGCACACACAGAACAGTTGCAGATACACAGAAATTCTTGTCTGACAATGTTCCATAAGCATTTCCTATGCTAATTTATAAATAATGAATAATTATTCCTGTTTGCACAATCTCCAGAAACATATTTCAAGAAAGTCCTAACCTTCAGCTCAGGAAGAGCTTGTTAAAACAGCTACGCTTAGTTACCAATATGAAAATAACATGAAGTAGCTACAAATATCTCTTCAGAAGAGAAATTTTGAAACCATAGAAGTTATATCTTGAATCTTTCCTTTCCTAGCAACACAACTAAATGAGAAGTATAGCAGTTAAATGACAAAACTAGTAACAATTTTTTGCACCTGTTCTATGTGTTTGCCTCCTCATTCACGATCAATGGGATAAAAGGATAAAAAAAGTCAGCATTGCGGTTAGCTAATCAGAGAAAGGGAAGAAGAGATTATCTTTCATGACACAGATAGAGAACAGTGTCACTTAACAGGGGCACTGGGGACCAACATACTCCATGAAGGAATACCTCTGCAGAAGAACAGAATTACTTTAAAATGTCCATGTCAGTATTCAGATATTTCACACATTGTCAGCAAGAGTGGGTTCTATATGACTGTATTCATTCAACTGACTGAGATATGTCCTCAAACAAGAACATGGTCCAAAGACACCTCAGAGCAGTAAGAGAGAACTACAAACCCTGTAGCTGCAGTGAGTGTGCATTCTCTAGGCCAAAAAGCAACGGCCAGAAATCCACTAATGTCATGGTTTTATGATTTTTGGTTATCAGTATTCCACATCATAACATCATGTAGTGCACTGGGAGTTAAAGCGTTAATGCTCCAGTTCCGGGTACCTGTCCCCGAAGAGAAGAAGAACTACATTCCCCAGAAGACTGTTCGCTGTGCTGTTATCATTTCTGCTTAGGGGGAACAGATATAAGGCCTTGGTAGGTCATCTGACTGGGCTCTTCTTCGTCAGGCTCTCCTCCCTGCTGCTCGACCGGACTGCGCATCTCACCTCAGCATTATGGTGAGGCCTATCCAGCTTTCAGACACTATCTCATTATATTTGATTTATTAGCTTTCAATTCTAATTATATTGTATAATAGTGTGTTATCTTGCATTCCGATACCATATTTAGTAAATTAGTTTGTTTCTCCCAGATCGTGCTGCTGTTTTTAATTATTCTGGGGTCCCCTGTTTCCCTTTTCTGGAGGCACGGATTAGTGAAATCCCTCCACCCCGCTAGTCACAGAACTGGGCCGAACCAGCCCATAAACCATCGACAACTAAATGAGGAGATATGAAAATGCTGCAAGCCAAAGGAGGGACACTGTTCAGAAAAGGAATGGCCATTGGATTGGCATAAGACTGGAGGACCTGAGGATTTTTCTGTCATGAAGACCTAAAGGAAGGCAAACATGTCTGTCTGTATGCTGATTATTGGTTAAAAATCTGCTTTCTTTGCTTGGTCACCACAACGCTACATAATGTAATACTTTTTAAAATGTTCTGATAAATGAATCATGGGTTTCTAAAAACGTGCTTAAGGAAAAAAAAAAAGAGCTAATGAATGGGACGCTGTGAATGGGAGTCACATCCAAAGAATCCTGTGAGATAGCTAAGAGAAATTTCAAGAGGTGGAAATTCTTGCATGTGTTTATAAAATATCCCATGTATTTTCCAAATATATTCTCAAGGAAATTGTTTCCCTCACAGTCTTTGAATTTAATGACTAGAACAAACTAGTGGCAAGGTGATTCTGCAAGAAAAGAATTAACTAAAAGCATTCTACACTCATGTGTCTTTATTGTTAGCGATCTTAGGAGATATTGGAGACATAGATCTGAATGAACTTATTCTTTCAATAACCTCATTGTTACAAATAGACTGTGCAGATTCCAATTACTTTAACATCTGATGACACTCAGAAAGAAGAGGCACTGAGCATTAAAAGAATGAATAACAGGGTAACAAAACATCATATAGTTTCTCCTGTTTGTTCCAGTGTTAATCAGCCATCTTAAAAGAACTTTAGCAAAGCTGAAATCTCCCAGAAAACACATACACAGATCCTGATGTGTATTTATCTGGACGTTGCACAAATAATCATAAATCCTCCAGGAAAAAAAAAAAATAATCAATCTCTCTCAAATGAAATGTGCCCAGGTAACTAACAAGCAATAATGAGACATGTTAATGACACATATGTTAACACTATACAGTTCTGGGTTTGGTTTTTTTTTCCTTACTGTGCCCACTTACAGGAAGAAACCATAAAGGAGTCTTAACTACTGACTTTAAAGTGCCAGTTAATCACAGAAATTTTCTCTTGCACCGGAGATTAAAAAGAGGGACTTCAGGTTTAATGAGAGCCTAACTGGGAAATGCACGAGCCTTCTCATTTCAAATACAAGCCAACCACTAATAAACAGGAGAAAGACAAGCACCCTTCCATGAAAAAGAAAGCATCATTCCATGACACGTTGGTTTGCAACTTCTCCTGTAGAAAGCAGGATTAGCTACATATATTTGACATTGAATTTGATGCAACAAAGACTGAGTTTCTGACCTCATTTATATTTTCATTCACAATGCTAACTATATGTCTGACAAAATAAATGAATGCAAACTCAGTGTTGTTAATAAAGTTTGTTTTCTAAGTTCATCTGGTAAGGGTACAAACAATAGCAAGGGTATAGATCAAAAGCTGGATCAGTACATCATAGGCATGAACAAGGAATTGTAGTGAAATTGTGTATTTTTTTTCCTGGCAAGTGATTGTGTTCTCTCCCCCAGAATCCCCAGTCAGAAATCATTACAAAAGTTGATAGAGAAAATACTCTTACGAATAATCTATACGAAGAAAACGAACAAAACAAAAGAAAACCTACTCCTACTCCTGCAACTACTTTAATCAGAATAGTAAGACAGATGCAAAAGCACTACTGCCAATTTGGAACTGCTTGTTCACCAGTGCCTTGCCATGAAGGAGTACTTCTTCCTTCAGAGGAAGAATTACTTCTCTCCTGTCTGTTAAGAATTTACATCTCTCCAGTTTGTGTACCTTCCATTATGAAGTCCCTATGAACTTGTTCACATTAAACCACCTAAACTGTACATTACCGTCAACAGCCACCTACAGAGGATAACATACTCTAAAATAAACATAAAACACAGAAGATTCATAACTCGTGACAGCAGGCCATAGCTGCTCTTGTAAATCTGCAATAGACCTTCAAGACTCTATCAGAGCAGGATTCTCTCTAAGCGCAGTAATGAGGGTAAAAGAGTATTCTGCCAGAGAAGAATAAGTTATAGTTCAATATCATCCCCTTCAAACACACTGTTCAGAAAAAAACAGACTGATTCCACAGTCTGAAATTTAGTCAACTATCTGGAAAAAACAAAAACAAAAAAAAACCCACAACACTTCAGTTAGAGAGAATGTGGAAGAAAGAAACAATCTGTCCTATCACAAGTAGCAGAAAATATGAAATTATAACCTGAAGAGTGAGTCTTCAGAAATAACACTGGATCAACTCCAAATTTCACAGGTAGAAAATTAGCAACAAACTCAAGAAGAAGATATTTACCAAAATGATACGCTTCTGAGATGTAAAACATCCTACATAAGCTAACCAAAATTAAACTATATTATTTCATGAAAATGCTGCAGAGAGGGAGCAATTAGCAGTAAGTATCATACAGATATACCTTTCTACAACCAATTAAGTTTGAATATACTGCTTTATGGACTGTTAGCTCACTATGGCCCCTTTGCAGAGTTTTCAGTGTAAAGAGATATTAAAGTGAACATTACCATAACTGAGAACAAACTTCACGTATCTAAACAGTTTCAGAAAGAAAAGTAATAGTCAGTTAAATTGTTCTGATGAAAGTAGTCTTTACATACTGAATGTATTTAATTGAGGCTTTGTTATTGCTGTTCCAAGTCAAGAGGCTGTGAGATCTGAGACTGGTTAGACTTGAGAAAGCAAGGCTCAGGAGTATCTTGTCAATGCGTACAAATATGTGATGGGAGAGAGTAAAGACGACTGAGCCAGGATCTGCTCAATGCAGCCCAATGACAGGACAAGAGGCAACAGGCACAAACTCCACACCAAAATGTGAATAATCAAACTGATGGTATTTCAAATTTCCATATTCAGGCAATATTTCATACCTTTTTTTTTTTNAAAAAAAAAAAAAAAGAAATATTTAAAGATCAAATACACTCACATACTTAGTACATACTTCTAGATCTTTTGCAATTAATTATTCTGACATAACCATTTTACATAAGTAAATGGAGTCTTCCATCATTGACACTTGGATGCCAGTAAAGGATTCTATGTTACAGAATTTTGCAACCATTTTATTTCAACAACTTTCACGTTAAATGCTGTCCCCTCACAAACTCAAAAAAATTGTATTCTCTCCAAAATTTCTAGCACATCCTTGGCATCTGCAGTCAAGCTGCTTCCTTTCTGCCTCCTCCAATTAGTATGATTCCAATGTCGTTCCAGTAGAGGCCTCTTCAGCACTGCTTACAGCAGCTTCATTCTCATTCCAACAGTTTACTTTTAATACACACACTCAATACGTAAGGCCAGGAGAGTTAGATCCTTCATAATTAAAAGTATAAAAGTATGTGTCATAGTTCTTGATCTTTATGATATTCCATCCCCACAATACTGGCTGATTTGCAATCAGTGTTTCATACTGGAAATGGTTCCACAATACACCAGCACAATAGTTTGTCTTTCCAATTCTAGATACACATTTAACGAATGACATTTCAAATATAAAAAACTCTCACTAACTTAATGCCTCTAATTGTACATCTCAAAGAAGGCAAGTGTTATTGCCTCTATTTCAGACACTGGAGGAAGAAGTAAGCACACGGTATATACAGATCACAGACAGAGTGATCTGCCAAAATACAGAAACAGACTTCTGGAAGATACTGCTTCAGAGTGCCAGATGCTCTACACACTGGAGTGAACTGTAAGAATAGCATACATACTCAACCTCAAAATAATAAAATATTTGATTCTAGGTGGCAGAGTTCAAAATTAAATCTCATTCAACAGTGGAACAGCATGCAATCTTCTAATTTACATTCATTTTAATTCACTCATTTGACAGTTTAAAAAGACAATTACCAGAAACAAAAACCCCAGAGAAAGGCAGTTGTGTTTACTTCTGCATAGATACTGGGATAACAATACCGACTGTGAAAAATAATGCATACTTGAGGATTAACTGGAAAAGTTCTAAGAAATTTCCTACAGAACAATGTAATTTACTAAAACGTATTTTGAAAGAGCAAGTGTAGAAATCCTGCTCCAAAAGAACTTTTCTGCTGTAACGTGTAATGTATTAGAGTTGTGTTTTCATCACACTTACATCCCACTGTTCATAAAGGAGAGAAAATGCAAAAGGAGACAATTTCCTCCCTTCGATCATAGCCCATCCTCAGACGTTATCAAGTTCTATTTCAGCAGGAAAGGGAAAAAAAAAATCAAGTGCAGATAACCTGAGGAAATATCTAAGCCATGCATTCTAATGAAACATGTTAAGATCACTCATATCTCATTATTATGAAGTTTGCAGGAAATCTGAGTAAATGTCCAAATCAGAAGTGTCATTTAATGACTGCTTACTGTACGCACCATGATTACACTGATTCAGGGACCAGACAAAACACTTGAACCTCTCTCTCCATAGTTCTTTGCCATAGCAAACCATACCAGTCGAGAGACAAATAACAAGAGATTGGAGAGACGATATATGGCATAATTTGATTTCTCATGTAGATATTGTTAATGATATAACATAGCACAAAAATAATCCTTCTTTCTCCTCTTTGTTACCTCATGCACTTGAAATAGGGAGGGGAGAAATAGGCAGTGTAGCAAAATTAAGACTTCAATTCTTAAGACATTCAGTATTGTACAATATCAAATTATTATGTGCTGATAGGAGCCTGTGCCACCTGTTCTAAAATTGATGAACTGTGTATGATATATAGTAGCAGAGAGAATGCTATCAGGATTTGTATTCTTCAACAGTAATTCAGAATTGCTACTATGAGGCAAGCACCACCCTCTGGCACAGAAAGGAGCATTCCACTCTACGCCAAAAGGCTAAAGCAGATTTGCAATATGCACAATTGAAGAGTCTGAGGGAAAGAACGTGCGATAAAAGATTCCGTTGGAACATGGGGTTCATTACAGAAAACAAATGAGTTGCCCCAGTGCCTGCAGTCTACAGTGTGTAGCAATATCTGGAAGAAAAGAGATAGGAAAATGAAAAAGAAAAAAAACCCAAACATAGAAGCCTTCTATCCTTCCACTGTGTTCAAACACTTGTATCATTATGACTAATATAAGCTTTTAATATAGGCTTCGCAGAAGATTCAATTATAACGTTAATCACAAAAAAGTATTTTTCTCCTGAACACAGTATATTAGTTCATTACATTGACAAATGTTCATAATGTTTTGTATTGAAAAAAAACTTCAAAACAAATAACATAGCTTCATATCTAATTTTATTTTTCATATTACTCCTTATCGTTCTACAAATAAATTATACATATCCTCTCATATTTATTATTAATTTCTCCTAAATACAATTTTTTTTTTTTAAACAGTAGAAGTTTTTATTAAAAAGATTTTTTGCAGGGAAAACTAATTTGAAAAACAGTTAGTGGCACTTACTTTAGAAAATCCATAGCAACTTCATCAATACTTATTACACGAAGGGTGAGAATTGGATTCTGCTTGATGCTTTTCGGAAGATTATGATCAACACTTTGGAAAGTTAGGTTAGCTCCCTGTTGAAAAGTGTACAATTATTTACAAACAGGTCACATAATTTGTAAAATACAAATACTTCCAAGAAGTATGACTACTAACATTTAGGTATGTAATGACAAAAAATTGTAGCTAAGGTCAGTTAACCTTCTAAACAGCTTTTCTAGTAGTAAATATAAATAGCTGCTTGCTTCAAGATGAAATATTATCCTCTATGTAGACATTTGTCTAGTAAGAGGGCCACTTGTGCCTCAATTCACAGTTTAGGAATGAAGGACTACAGATTGTTGTTTCCTCATCCTGGCTCTACTTTTCTGTTTTTCTTCTCCCTTTATGCTTTAAGATCATCTAGTTCCAACCCCCTGCTATAGGCAGGGACATCTCCCTCTAGACCAGGTTGCTCACAGCCCCATCCAGCCTGGCCTTGAATGCTTCCAGGGAGGGGGCATTCACAGCCTCTCTGGGCAACCTGTTGCAGTGTCTCACCACCCTCACAGTAAATAATTTCTTCCTGATATTTGTCTAAATCTACCCTCTTCCAGCTTAAAACCATTTCCCCTCATCCTGTTGCTACATGCACTTATAAAAAGTCTCTCCTCAGCTTTCCTGTAGTCCCCCTTCAGGTACCAGAAGGTCACTATAAGGTCTCCTCAGGGCCTTCTCTTCTCCAGGCTGAAGAGCCCCAGCTCTCTCAGCCTGTCTTCATAGGGGAGGTGCTCCAGCCATCTAATCATCTTCATGGCCCTCCTCTGGACCTGCTCCAACAACTCCACGTCCTTCTTGTACTGGGGGCTCCAGAACTGGACACAGTACTCCAGGTGGAGTCTCACAAGAGCAGAGTTGAGGGGCAGAATCATAACCCTCGACCTGCTGGTCACACTTCTCTTGATGCAACCTAGGATACGGTTGGCCTTCTGGGCTGCAAGCGCAAATTGCCAGCTCATGCTGAATCTCTCATCAATCAACACTCCCAAATCCTTCTCCTCGGAGCTGCTTTCAAGACATTCTCTGCCCAGCCAGTATCTGTGCTTGAGATTGCCCCAACCCAGATGCAGGACCTTGCACTTGGCCTTGTTGAACTTCATGAGGTTGGCATGGGCCCATCTCTCAAGCCTGTCCAGGTCCCACTGGATAGCATCCCTTCACTCCAGCGTGTCAACTGCACCACTCAGCTTGGTGTCAACCGTAAACTTGCTGAGGGTGCACTCAATCCCACTGTCCAGGTTGCCCACAAAGATGTTAAATAACACCGGTCCCAAGACTCATCCCTGAGGAACGCCACTCATCACTGAACTCCACTTGCACATTGAGCCATCGATTGCAACTCTCTGAGTGCAACCATTCAGCCAATTCCTTATGCAGAGAGTGGTCCATCCATCACATCCATCTTTCTCCAATTTGGTGACCAGGATGTCATGTGGGACATTGTTAAACACTTTGTAAAGTCCAGGTAGGTGACATCAATTGCTCTTCTTTTATCCACTAACACTGTAACTCCAACATAAAAGGCCACCATATTTGTCATGCATGACTTATCCTTGGTGAAGCCATGTTGGTTACCACCAATCACCTCATCTTTATTTTTCCACGTGCCTTAGTAGGGCCTTCAGGAGGGTCTGCTCTGTGATCATTCCAGGCACAGAGGTGAGACTGACTGGCCTGTAGCTCCTTGGATCTTCTTTTTTTCCCTTCTTGAAAATGGGGGTTATGTTTCCCCTTTTCCAAACAGTGGGAACTTCACCAGACTGCCATGACCTCTCAAATATGATGAATAGCGGCTTGGCAACTTCATCCACCAGCTCCCTCAGAACCCATGGATGGATCTCATCAGGTCCCATGGACTTGTGCATCTTCAGATGGTCTTGATCCTCACCGTCACTTACAGCAGGCAGATCTACTTTCCCCAAGCTCCTACCATTGCTATCTGCAACTTGGGCAGTGTGGCAAGAGCCCTTACCAGTGAAGACTGAGGCAAAGAAGTCATTGAGCACCTCAGTTTTCTCCTTATCCCCCGTGACTCGGTCTCCAGTTCCCTTCCAGAGAGGGCCCACATCCTCCCTGACTAATGTTTCAATACTTCACTCAAATACATTGTTTCCTCTAAATTTAAGATTTTTGGGAGGATGCAGACAAAACATACTGTATTTGAGAAATTATGCTAGCGTTTATAAATCAGGAACATTTAACCCAATGTGATTCGTAGTCACTAATCAGGTTAGCTGGCGGATGAAGTTTCAAATGCTCAAATAAGCGTAAACTTGACTATACATGCTACTTATTCAAATGATGTCTCAATCACTTTTTGCAAGAAAAAAAGTAACAAGAGCTGTCTTTAAACAGCCGGTGGTCAATATTTTCAAACTTCAAACTTCTGGGTTAAAACCAATTAACACACAATTCCCTCGTGCTTAAAAATATTTAGTCATTGAATCTTGTCAAAAATTCCAGCAAACCTTGGAAAGATCATTACTTTTTTGAAGAATACTTTGGTCTTCTATTTTATCTTCAGGATTCTACTTCGTGAATCGTTCATTTCGTCTACAAATAGGTCTACACTTTCTGCAGTCTTCTGCCCTCTAGTGGGAATACTACAAACTGAAGCCAAAAGAGGAATCTCTAAACATGAAGAACAATTCAGGCTCCTGAAAAACGTGTAATTTGAAAATGCTACTGAAGGGAAGACCAAAAGTCTTTCCCTAAATGATATACTACAATTTTAAATTTGAATATTTAAATATTATTTCAAACTCGCCAACATCACTGCCTTGAGTTCAACAGAAAAATACTTACGATGTAGAAATCACTGAGATCATAAGCTTCCCCCTTCTTTTGTCCTCGTTGATGTTGATAAACTCCCTTCTGAATGAAAGGCAAGGCATTTGTTCTGTGAAATAATTCAGAAACAACCTTAAAACAATTACGTTTTGTTAAGTTTGCTAAGTAAAGTTAAAGACGTTTTCTAAAACCTTTTTAAAAGAAACTTAACCTACCTATTTTTTCCAAACTGTCGGAATTCATATACAGTAAGGGATCTGTCACATGCAAAAAAGAATCCAATCAAGTCTCTACAAGCATCACGACCGTTTCTGGAAGGAAAATTGAGAAGTATATTTACATTGTTACATATATACACATTTAATTCAACTTGAACACAAAGAGTACTTCTATTTTGAAGCACCCGCTTTGTATCTACTCTTGCATATTGCACAACCTTTTTTCCTCTCAAAAGCTATCTATTTTCTCTAAACCACTGTAGAATTCCTCTTCTGGATTTGTGAACAAATCTACATGGAATATTCTGTTCTCCGTCACATTAAGAACGTCTTTCAAAGTTTCATGCTTCAGTAGATCAATGTAATTTTCATTCATTAACTAAAGGATTACCTAAACCTGGACTACTGTAATTATTGTCGTATATGAAGCTATTCTGCTGAATCCTTGCCTATATATACAGTTCACTGCTTCAGAGCTGAAGAACATGTTTATGCCACCACTACTCAATTCAGATCAGCTTCAAAGCTGCCCTAAACCTACAAGGTTTAGTATGCAAGAATCCACAAACAAGACACAAACCCATCCTTTCCATTCACAGTGGTTGCCACATACTAAGACAAGACCATAGAATTTTCCATTAACTGATTTGCAGTAGCTGTCCTGCACAGACACCTCACTGTCCTATGACAGACATGATGGTAACATAACATGACTTATGCATCTTAATGCTGTACAATGCCACTACGAGCCAGGTCAAATTTTGTATTATAAGTGCACGTGTATATATATACATATATCTACACTGCATATTCATTTTTTCCTATACATACAACAAAGGAAGTTCATTATAATTAATTATTTCAAAAGAGTTACAATCATTATTCATACACTCATAGAATTGAAAAGTTTCCAAAAAAAACCTGTAATTACCTAGATATAATCCTACTATCAAAGCGTAGCTTGTTAGAAAGCATGTTTTCAGTTAATCCTGATTTGGTCCTTATTCTGTAAAAATAATGTGGCATGTTAGTGATATCTATGTGGTCACAGCACAATGTTATATGAAATTCAACTGTTCCAAAACAGCAAAAAAAAAAAACAAGTGAAATACGGTATCCGTGGCAACTGGCTGAAGAGATGATCCTTGTAGTTGAATTAGGAAGCAACTCAGAGTTGCAATGTGGAAGGTACTCTGTAATTACATCATATGAGAGTATATCTCAAAGCACAGACATGAATGGGATATTTTGTTTACAAACACTTGTCAAGAATTAAAACTCTACCACCCGTCATGTTTGCCTGCATGTGGAGAAAGATTAACGGAATAAAACCAGGAAACGCAGATTCACATTTCAACATGAAATGCTGAAAATCAAAATGTTTTCCCAATTTTTCTTCAGCCACTGGAATTACAATTTCAATACTTGCAGGCCAGGAATAAAATTTAAATGCCAATACAGTTAATTACTGCAAAAGAAATCAAAACATGGAAGAAAAGTATGATTACACTGTGAAGATCTACATTAGCATTTATAGATGTATATTTATGCAATTTTATGCACCTCAAGATGGGAGTCTCTAAAAGGATATGACAGGATCTCAAGCATTCAAAATAGGTTGGCAAAATTCTGTGATGAACAATATCAATATAAGATTAAGTTGGTTTTCCCACGTTTTATAAATACTATTAATCAAGCATTATACACAGAGAATCCATAAGTAAGGTCCCATTAGGCAATTATACAAAATAAGGAGTATAGAAAGAGATGAAGCTGTTGGTTCCAAGTCAGGAATAAAACACCTGGAAAGGCAAAGAGAGACTCTGCAGATCCCAAAACAACAACAAAAAAAAAGAGAATATTTCTAAAAAATGATCACTAGAGAAAACTTACTTCGTTTCATGCAGTGTTCTTTTTCTAAAACGCATGGGCGCAGTCCCAAGTCCCAAATGTCCATGAGCTTCCTCGGAAACATCACCTCGTGTGGATTGTTCTGGATCACTTATGACAGCTCTGATGAAAAAGAGCAGGGATAAGCCTTCTAACTTGTATTAAGTTGGTACTTCCGATTTTATATATTCTTACTTTGAAAAATAAAAAAACCTCACAAGAATAATGCAACAGTAGCACATTAAACTTAGCCATTATAGTTGAAAGGGGAGAGGGGTGTTTATTTTTATTTGGTTGGTGGTTGTTCTTTTGCTTAGATTTGGTGGGTTTGGGGTTTTCTTATTTGTTTTTACAATTCTGAAATCTACTATTCTAAATCAAGTATATGAAATAACAATCTGGTAGTGAACAAGTATACTCTGCATGGATGCATTTATTACTTTATTTCCTTAGAATTATGGAGATTTTTTATTCTCCCCTTCCTCATTTCAGTAAATGTTCCATCTTCAATCTTCTTTATCCCTGGATCCCTCCAAAACCAGTGATGGGAGTTACTAGTACTGGCTAGCAACATCACCCAACAAAAACACAGGCACTTCCACTCCCAGGGCACTCACCCAATCTATAGGAACTCAAAGTCCCATCACACAGATAATAGGCTAACTGGATTCTGAACATTCTGATGTTCTCTGTAGCTGTTTAACAAGTAAACAAAAGAAAAGAATCCTTAAAAATACTCTCATTATTGAAATAATTTATAATCAGAAGGAAAAAATAATTTTGTACGGCTAACACAACTTATGTTTATAAACTTTCTCTCTGATCCACACTGAGCCGTCTTTGCATGTATCAGTTACAATGATTTAACTGCAAGATTGGCTCTATAAAAACAAAACAAAAAACTTTTTGCACTTTCTTTAATAGATTTGCTGTGCAATAGTTTTGAACTATCTTCCTCGATTAACATCCTGCTCTCTGATACCAATTTGTTTGGCAGTTCTGGCATGGTTATATGTGGAAGGTAAACAGAGAGATCTCTTAAATTGAAAGTTCATCCTGATGCAGCTGCAGCACTATTGAATGTTGTTCTGACTTTTGCCAACAGAAGGGTTCACAGCAGGAGAGGTATGCATGCAAAAATAAAGGGAAGCAGCTGAAGGAGGTTAAGCACAGAATGAACATCGATGATCCAAGATGCAAAAAACTTGATCCAACACTGCAGAACTGAAACACTTAAACAAAACCAGTATCTTTTAGGACAAGCTGTGTCATCATTTGCCCCCTTACATCTTTGTAAAGATTTGATAGAGAACTAGCATTCGTTTGTTTTCATTGGTGATTTCTGCACTGAGCACTGTTTCTATGTTCTAGATTCTTAGTTGTGCTTACAGTGATGTTTAGAATTTAACATGGTGGTGGATGGCAATCTTGTTTCCATCACGCTGATCACATTCTTGATATCTCAGATTTTAAACTGCGTAAAAGCCCTAATAGGTTTTTAAACAATTCAGGTTGCTAAGCTGCAATAGGAACTGATACAAAGAAAAAATAGAATGAAGTGCAATATTTCAACCTCAAAGTCCCAAGACCTAATATAATATCAGCACAGACAAACACAGAGTCAGCACAGAATGCAATATATTGTAGAGCTACTTACATAAATTTTTTAGCAAGCATAAAGTAATGTGAAATTGTGTTACACAAGCCTACACCATCTCATAGTGTCATGACCAGACAGCTTAGGTAAAACTCTGAAATATTAAAGCATGCATGGAAACGAGAACAAATTTACAGGAACAATAGTAAGGAAAGATTTATTATACACATCTTCACAGGTAAGTTACTTTTTTTCCCCTTAACCTATGATGAGATCTTTCTATATAGAACCAACGGTTTCTCAGAGCTGAAGGGATAGCAATGAAGTTAGGAGTACAACCTTGATCAGTTAGCTTCATTTGCTCCCTTTTTTCCTGCATGCTTTATGTTGATATAATACTCCTTCAAATTCAAACAGATATTGTGGCAATATTAGTAGAAGAATATTAATAAAGGTAACAGACTTAGGACAGAAAATAAATAATAAATAATTGTATTTTGTAACAACAGGCATCCATATGTTTTGCAGAGGTACAAGAGAGTTTTTTATGAAAAGCACTGTTATTGTAAAACCCTTAAAGTTTCAGGTATAAAATTAACAATTTTTCTTAGAGAAAAATGAACTGAAACGTAGCACTTGAAATTGATTTTTCAATTCACAAATCTTTTAAATGAAAAACAATTTTCAAATTTTCAAATAGTAGTGCTATATAATATGAGTTGCAACAAGATGATCCAAACACCTTCTAGGCAAGAGAAGCCACTCATAGACCTCAATTCTTCTGTAGGGAAAGCTGTAGTTTTACATTAAAAATTCACTTACCTGGATAACTGATCCAGCATCACTTGTTCTACTACAGCCTGTTTCTTTCTTTCTGCAGCAACATCCTCCTATAATGGAAAAACAACGGAAAGCAAAGGAAATATAACAACAAGCACTTCAAAAAAATAAATCAGGCAGCATTCAGAGGTCTCAATCCTATGAATGTTACAACTGATTTGGAATTTTCAAAGTTTTTTTTTTCATCTATTTGAATAGAATCCTATTTGTGTAACTAAAAGACAGTGTTCCCTGCTACACACTCAGATTTTCTGCGCATTAGCTGAAAGTATGAGAATTCTGATATTTCTGTTGCTTCCAATTACTTTTTAAAGTACAATTGAGCCTGAGGTAACTGATGCTATTCTGGGTATCATGGCTGACACAGGTACCCTTTCAGAGAGAGGGACTCTACCTCCAGCAACGTTTAGCTAAAAGCTCTTTAAAGATATAGTCTCAACTCTCAGTTCTTATTTGCTGCCTGCCAGAACGATTTTCTGCTGAAACAGGCCAACCTGAAAAACATTTTCTTGTAAAAGAACGAATATCCAGAGGAGGAAGGCGATTCAGCAGGATCTTACTGCCATTTTGAGAATAGGATAACACTCAACCACAACATTGTGCCCTTCGCTGTAAAGTGTTTGGTTATCAATCATAATTCAGTTCACAGAAAGAGAAACCAAAGGCACACGAGAATGCCTAAGGTCAGCATGGAGGCCACTGGCAACAAGTAGGCTCTGCTATCTTGCTTCATTTCACCTTCCAGATCTCTGAACTTTTTCCCTGCACTGATATTTGCTTTCATTCTTCCCATTTTATTTAGGAGAAAAGAGAGATTACCCTTTCTGAGGGGCTTAGGGGCTTAACTCTTTAATGACTTGCAATGTGTTCTGAAGCTGAAGAATTATGATATTTTTATGATTACTTTTTTCTTTTTCTGTGTAGCTTATCATGCACCAACCAAATTCTACATACAGCAAACCTGCCTACAACCGAAGAATAGAAAGTTGGTTCCCAGACGGCAGGTAACTGTGAAGGACAATTCATAAGTCCACACAAATAGGAGGGCTGTTCCAGAAGCAATGCTTCCTATTTTATTATGTTAGTCTGTGACATCAGAGGCAGATGTTGGTGGTATGGCATTACAAGCTGAACCTTCCCACCAATATCACATTGACATCCATCAGTACTTGCTGAACGCTTATGAAGACCAACAATGGATGTGAGCACAGTGAGGTGGCTGGTGGCGCATTTCAGCAGTGGTGACAAAGACAGTGGGTCACCTCCGCTGGTACAGATTTTCACATGCATAGCATGCCGGCTCTTGTTCACTGCTGGCAAAAATACATAGCTAATAATTGTGACTGTGTTGAAAAACACCGTTTTGTAGCTGAGAATTTGGTCTATCAAATACTGGTATTGCGTTCTTTGTAGCTGTTGTAGTTTCCATGGAAATAAAAAAGAAGGATTACTTTCAGAGCGACGTACATACTACTGATATCTTTCACAAATCTTCATGTAAACAGGGATTACCGCAAGCCAAAAATCAAAAAATGAATGAGTAATGTAACAACAGACCAGCTGGTGAACTGATTTTAAAAGATTTCTGAATTATAGCAGGTAGGAAACTTTCTGATTTTCTTTCATATTCATTTTTGCATCTATCAGAACTTCTGGTACTTCATTTTGAACTACTGAATACTGAAAAGCATTACGTAAAGGAGAACGCTGCTATTACACAAAACAGTGTTTGTTGAAGTACAACGAAGACTCGCTTTATAGAGCCAAAATACCTAGCATGATGAAAAGAACTCAGTTTTAAGAATTCAACTTTATTCTTTATATTTCAGTTGAATACTAGAAGGTCACTAACTGTACTCTTCCATTCAGCTCTTAGACAAAAACTTTACTATGAATTTACGAAGTTGCTCAGGCAGACACTGAACTTACAGCAGCTCTGAATGGTTAAAAAGAAGCAACTTTTTTGTCCAGAAAACGATTGTTGACAGAAAAAAAATGCCTACAATGGAGGCAATACATATCCAATTTAATTATTACGTAAGCAGTAGTTCTATTTTTTTCTATTATTTCCACTTCTATCAGAATCTTGAACATGAGAGAACCTAAGAAATGCTCCTAGAAAGAGATGGGCAGCCTGTATAACCATGAGTGCTAATCAGTAACAGAAGGGCTTCAGACAGTCCCTCAGACACCTGCTGGTTCCTTTCAAAGCATGCCAGCTGCAGTGTACCTACCATTTGGTTGTCTGCACTGCTCCTTTTATCAGTCTCTTCAGCTTTTTTGATTTAGCAGTAGTCATTCTAACAGTACTTCAAAACTTCCCCTCCTGCCCATTACACCCGCTGTATTGTATAGACACTTAGATTTATTTTAGAAATAATGAACAGGAAATTCTTCTAAGAGTACTTTCCGAAAAGATTTTCTGATCATGAAAATGAATGGTGACATCAATAGCACAATATTCACATTCACTTTAGCAAGTCTAGAAATCAAACGTATGTTTGCAATGACGTGAACTTCAGTGCATAGTAATGAACAAACAAAACCAATGAAAGATTATTTACTTTTATAGTCTCATAAAATTTATCATGGCTTATTATTCCATCAGGATGTTATAATGCTAACTCTGTTCGATAATACCTTCAAAATTCAGTTATGAAGGCCATCACTCTGCACATGAAAATTCTGAATCAAGCAGTACCTAAAATCTTAAGATTTTTTGCCACCTTAAATAATCCCGAATGTAAAATTTAGCCTTAAATGGACAATATTCCTGTTGAACAGTCCTAAAAAGAGTAAGAATTGTGTCTATGTATGAAATAAAAGAAAAATTCTGAGTACGTCAACATAAGAGAAGTTAGTATTTCCTCTTGTGACAGCAAAGCCACATCTGTTTCCAGTTTGGGGGGCTGCCTTTTCCACAGAAATAGTAAGGATGAGAGGAAACTGGAGAGGATCCAACAGAGGATCTGAACAGAAGGAACTGAAAAGAGAAACTAAGAGATTTTGGTTTTGTTTAGTCTGCAGAAGAAGCAGGTATGGACTGTCTAAAAGCATTCTACAACCAAAGGGCAAAGATGACATAGCCAAACTTTTTTTTTTCTTGGGATAGTGGCCAGCGACCAGGACACGAAAGTCACAAACTGGCCCTTCTGAGGCTTAACAATGGTAATAGGAAGAAGTACTTCACAAAGGGAATAGTGAAGCAGCACACGAACAGGTTGCTTACAGATGCTGTAGAATTCAATCCACCCTTGGAGCTTGAAGACATCCAAAGCCATAGCTGACCTGATCTAATGCCAACAGCAGAGTCCATACTGCTTACAAAGAGGGTTATCATCACATACTCCATTCCAATAACTAATGGGGAAAACTAGCCCATTTACTCTGGAAACTAGTCAGAGTAAAAGCTGACAGAATCATGAAATCCATGCACCCTATATACAGCTGATGTACAGGCTAGAGACTAGAAGACATAGAACAGTGCAGTCAGGTTCACACAAGTCACTCAGCTGGTCTTTTTAGTTGTACTTATTTATTTTTAACGTGCATTCTCATGTATTCACATCACAGCATAAAAAATAACAAGCATTGCAGAAGAGATTTTAAAATTGCTCACTGGATTACTCAACTCAGCTCCCATCAAAACAAATGTTTAAACCCCTATGATGACAATTAAAGACTAGGACCAAATCATCAAAAGCCTAACTTCTACTGGACACCTACAAGTCATTCTACAAGTATAGACAGTTAACAGTCCAACAACAGCCAAAACACTTACAGCTTCTGATTTCCTCATACTGTGTTGCGTACTGTAGGGCTTGCTTGTGTAGCACTGTTGCAGGAGAGCTTTCTCATCAAGAGCTGTAAGATCATTGTGCCCACCTTCAAAGTGCGAACCCTAAGCAAAAATAAATTGTTTCGAGAAATCAAATTATTAACATCAAAACATTTCCCTTAATTTACTAAAAAGCATTTTTTAGAAGTTTCTTTATCCTACTTTTATGATAATTAAAAAGTCAAAGAAATTGTAAGCCTAGCTTTCTATTAAAACAGAACTTACAGATTTTGCCCACTAGTGTTGCCTTCCAACTTCTGAATCCTTACCAACTTTCAATCATACTGAAACAAGCAAACAAAAAAAATCTCAAAAAATACCACAGTTCTACAAACTTTGCTAAAAACCAGCAGAGAGAAAGTGGACTGTTAAGTACCTCTCTGAAGAATACAAGAGCTCTCTCTGTTCTGTTTAAGAACATCGAAGATAAAGCAAAAGATTTGACATCAGGTGTATAAGATCTCAGTCACAGAGGTGCTGCTTTTTGATCAGCAAAGAAGTTAAAATACAGTCTGGATAGGAGAAAGAACTGAAGCATACTGGTGGAACTGGCTCTAAAAGACTTAAATCAGTCTGAATAGATTACACAAGTATTTCCCACATGGAGGATATTTTTAAGAAAACTGACAAAGGAGACTGTATTTACAGAACTTGGGAAAGAGGAAACATGGGAGACAAATCAGTAGGGACAAATTATTATCTACGCTGCTCTAGGAACAGCTTTTTTTTCAGGGAAGAAAAGTTACTACGAGTTTCAATAATGGAAGAAAATAATATCTTGAAATCTAAAGAGGGTTTGATTTATTATTTAATAAGATAGTAATAATGTCTAGCAGGATAATTTTCTTGGTAAGATATTATATTGATATCTGCCACAAGAACTGACAGACACTGCTTCTGGTGCTTTGCATTCACCTGTCTGGAACCCACACGCACTAGAATGGGCCAGACCTGCCTTTTCTCTCTGTCTTTAGGCTTGTCGCTTATTCCTTTAGTTTCACACTAACTTAGCTACTCACATAAATACCCTTTTGATGGGCTTGCAGAACAGTATATAAAGGAGTCACTCCTTGGAAAACAGATGACATCATGGTGTCAGACTGGTGTGTAGGAGTGGAAAGAAAAGCAAGAGTAATACTACAACAAAACACCAGAATGGACATTCTTAACTGCCATCAAACATAAAAGCACACTTAACAAGACAACAAATCTGTTTCCTTCACTCAGCTTTTACTTGAAGTACCCATAAATAAAGGTTCTGTATGTTCTCCAACTATTATCTGAATACCAGAAGTGTGGCTCTAAGGGGAGAAAACCCTTTAAAATTTTAAGTAATATGTGCAAAAGAGACCTTAGCCCAAGCAATAAAAAAATCTTTGTTTTCTATGAAACCATCTCTCTTCATTCTACTGAACATTAAGCAAATAAAATAATCTCATTGTCAATTATTACAAGCTTTTTATCTGAAAAGCAATAGGCATAGCATATTAGCTCAACATCTGTATATTTAGCCATTAATATTCTGAATATTGTATGTCATTAGTACTCTGAAATGGTCATCTACCCTCAGCACAGTCTAGCTTTGACCAGTCCTCATATAATCTGCTCACTTCTGTTTCCTGTTCCTTGCTGGGCACCTTTTCTCAAGGACCTGATCTTCCCTTGTTTGCTGCTTAGTTTTACTTTACTTTAAAAACAATAAAGAAACCTGGTAGAATTAACACAGCTTGCAGTCCAAGCTCTGCAGACTACATGTGCTGTATCTAACACAAGGACAAGGCAAAAAGTACAGATATTATTTTCCATTATTTTAGCTCCGTATTTCTGTCCATTTTCAGCATTAATAGTTCTCAAAGGTTCAGACCACATATTTCACCATTTCTTTTCTAAGTCCTTGGTACAAACATAATTCAACAGAATATTGGGGGGGGGGGGGGGAGCCTGAATGCATTTCCATATTTGGAAATAACATTTTGCCAAGATCTTTCCCCTGTCACTCATCTTCTTAGGCTCCAGGCTCATCCCCATCAATCACACTAATCTCAATGCCCAGGCCAGACTTGCACTATGAGGGCAAATGTTATGTTAGCAGAGAACAGAAGCGTATTTACAAGCACCACAGCTTCTCATTCTAGAGCAGCTGAAGTAAACTTCCTGTATTTCCTGTTCCCTGCTCAGTGTTAAATGCCAAAACCATATATGGAAATGTCTTTCAAACTAATATATGGAAGAATTTTTTTTATATATGCACATGCAAATCTCTCTACACACTGAATGAAATACCAACAAACATTCACCACTTAAAAATGCAATTACTACTTTGCCAGCACCTTTACTGAAGCTTCTGGACACTGGAGGTGGTTTCTTTTCTTTTCTGCAGTTCCCTCAGAGTACTGCTTATACTCTTCCTTCATATCTGCTTCATACTGATGATACTTCAGTTTATACTTGTCTGTAGGGGTTGGCAGATTTGCTGGTATTGTCTTCTGCTCCAAAACAGAATGCTAGAGCAAAGAGTAATCAATATAAATGCCTCTGGTTGGGACCTTAAAAGAGAACAGCATTTTTACAATTCCCATTCACAATAACTTCTGAACATATTTGACACTATGATTCACATTAAGAAAATGCTTAATTTTCATAGAGTTCCATGAATTCTGCCTTTTTTTTTAATCTAAGAAGTAGACAGCCAAATACATTTATGCAAAGTTAAGATTCATCAGTGCTGCCCTATAAGACAACGTTACAGATGAATTAAACAGGACTTCTGACAATTGATTTTGAATGGCTGAAACTAGGCTGATGGACAGTTTCCAGTCAAAGGTTCCAATAGTAGATGAGTGTTAGGCGATCCACTTCCTTCCTGAAAACATCAACTGAAAAGGCTATGAAGTCAACTAAGTATCTTCCTAACTTTACATTCCTTTTAGTGGTCTGTGCAATGGAGGCTGATGAGTAGGAACAGTTGCAATATGATAAGCTCAAGACTCCATTCTTCCTTCTCTTCCTGAATAACCAACACCTTCAATGTTTAAGTGATATCTCCTCAGTGCTCACAAAATAAGATGGCCGTATCCAGCATCTCTACTTGATGCATCTTGAGACATCAGTAAATAGTCCTGTTCTAGAACATTGTTTTTCAAAAAACTCAGAACGTCAAAATGTTCTTTAAAGGGCAACTTTCTCATTCAAAAGGGGATCCACATCTCTTTACTAGTTAATCCCTGAAGACCACATTCAAATTATTATTCCAAAAGTGACCTATTTTGGAAAGATTTACTTACACAGTCTGTTACTGAGGAAGCCGGAATACATATTGCTAAAGGAATGCTCGATCAGGGCCCCAGAAGTAAGCAATGCAGAAATAAAGGGTACTCGCTGAGAGGAATACAATCTTAATATTTCAGAATTGCTTGAAAAGTCTTCTCCCCAAAAGTCAGGCAAATTAAAAATAAGAAGAGAGAGAGATGGCAAAAAGAGAGTAAATGAACAGAAGATGCATTACCATAAATTTAGCACTACAGTATTTAAGACATAATGAAGGCAGAAAGGGAGCAGACAAGATAAAGGAAAGCAGACAAGAAAGGAAGAAAGACCTTGAAACAGTCAAAGTCATGCCAACCTTTTGTAGCATTCCTGCAGCTTGATAGATTTACTTGTATGAACTTCATATTAAAAAACAAAGTAAAACAAGTAGATCTATAGCCATCCACAGCTAAGAAGAGTATAGCAACTGAAGTATGCATGCATTGTGTTTATAATGCCATACAAAGGAAAACAGATAATTTGCAGTTAAAAATAGAATTGTTTGAGTTGGAAGAGACCTTTAAAGGTCCTCTAGTCCAACTCCCCTGCAATGAACAGGGACACTTACAGCTAGATGATGGTTCCCTGGAGCCCCATCCAGCCTGACCTTGAGTGTCTCCAGGAGTGGGGCTTCCACCACTGGGCAACCTGTTCCAGTGCTTCACTACTCTCGTTATAAAAACACTTTCCTTATACCCAATTAAATCACCTGTTTTAGACTGAAACCTTTTCCCTGTGTCCCATCACAAGAGACCCCAACAAAAAGTCTGTCTCCCCCTTTCATATAGCCCCCGTTTAGATACTGAAAAATCACTACCAGGTCTCCGCCGGGCCTTCTCCAGGCTGAAAAGCCCCAGCTCTCTCAGCCTGTCCTCACAGGGAAGGTGTTCCATCCCTTGGATCATTTTTGTGACCCTCCTCTGGACGCACTCCAACAGGCCCATGTCCCTCCTGTGCTGAGGACTCCACATCCGGATGCAGTACTCCAGGCAAGGTCTCACCAGTGCAGAGCAGAGGGGCAGGATCACCTCCCTCAACCTGCTGGCCACACTGCTTTTGATGCAGCCCAGGATATGGTTGGCTTCCTGGGCTGTGAGGGCACATTGTAGGCTCATGTTAAGCTTCCCATCCACCAGTACCCAGAAGTTCTTTTTGGCAAAGTGTCCCTTTTCCTTTTGTTCCCCCAGCATTTACAGGTACATTTTAAAATGTGCATAAATACCTTTGTTGGATACAGAGATATTCTGAGAGCTAAAGCACTCCTAGTCCAGTTATCTCAGTCTGTACAATCCATATATATTGCCTAAATTAATGAACATACTCGTTAGCTGTGAACTCTAAGAAACAATAAAAGCGTTAGGCTTCAGGTAGCATGCAGAAGTTTAAACGATAATAAAGAGGTGAGAAGCTGCAGCAAATTAGTGTTATTTATACTCAGAACACCTCTGCAGAAAAATACTTCTATTTGTTCTTGCGATGGATATGTTTTATGCTTTTCTATTTTTATTCACAATTCTACTAGTTACCTTCAGTAAGACAGGATGAAGTAAAGGAGCCTGAAGGAGGGGGTGGGGGGTAGAAAGGAGACTGTGCTTTCTCTGGAGGAAATGACAAGATCAATCAGGAGAGAGACTCTGTATACAAAGTGTGGAGGACAGGGAGGCACAGCCTGGAGCAGCATACTTGCAGCCCAGGGGCTATAGCTTATGTTGTGAAATTGCAAGGACCAGGCAGACAGCGTTTAGCAAGGGCAATCAAACCGAACCCCCTCTAGAGACTGGTCTACAGCAACTCAAAGCGTTCAATTTTACAGCACCCATGAGTACACGAAAGAGACACAACGTGCAGGGATGAAGCTACAGACAAACTTTTTAATTCTCTGCTACTCTACGCTGCTCTACATTTTCTCTATTAAAAAAAAAAAAAAAAAAAAAAAAGACCTACTAAATATTTCAGATTTAAATATATTTTGTTTCAAGTTGAGAAACCACTTGGTCATACAGGGAAACAAAATGATGATGCTGGCAGATTCACCTTAGAGTGCCAGCCAACCTGGAGTCCTGCCATACAGGTCAATAAATTAGGAATAAAGATTATATGTAAATGTATTAATAATTGTTTTCTCCCTGGCAGCACTACTGCTCTAGACAGACAGAGGCATTCAGTGTTTCTTAGGTATAAGTTAAATATTACTGAAATCATAGATTTGTAAGCAGTAGAAAGTACTTCCCAGTTCTTCCAGATAACGCTGGTAAGTTAGGGTATTTCCTGCACTCTAACCAAATAAAAATGCACAAATAATGGTAAAACATTACAAAGTCTATGTAAAGTGCATGACAATGATGGAAAAATATGTTGGTACTATTCTTCCTGAGTTAGTTTAAAAGCTCCAGATACCCAACCTCTCAAGTATTTAGGAATCACTAACAGAGAAGTGTTGTATTAAGGGTCAGCATTTTCTCTCTAACTATCATTTCTGGAACATTTTCAAAATACTATCGGATGCAGAACAACAGATTAAGACTGTTAAATAAGCTACTTCCTGCAACACAAAAGATCACAGAATCATAGAATGGCCTGGGTTGAAAAGGACCACAATGATCATCCAGTTTCAACCCCCCTGCTATGTGCAGGGTCACCAACCACTACATCAGGCTGCCCAGAGCCACATCCAGCCTGGCCTTGATTGCCTCCAGGGATGGGGCATCCAAAGATGTTGAAACATACTACACTTTCAGACCATACACTGCTGTGTTTATTATTCAGTTGCTAATTTTGTCAGTGTATATTTTTTTTATCTACTTCACCTCTGTTTTCACCTGACAAGACATTCTAGAAACCTGTTTAAAACGAAAAGAGAAATTAAATAGTAATTAGCAAAATCTCAGATGCATGGAATGATCAAATAAAAAATTATCACTTTTATTTTTTCCAAACTTAAGTCAGACCAATGTTCAAAGGAAAACTTTTTCTATATTCAGAGAACAATTGTAATATCTGAGCAATTCATAGAATCATAGAATGGCCTGGGTTGAAAAGGACCACAATGATCATCTAGTTTCAATCCCCCTGCTATGTGCAGGGTCGCCAACCACTAGACCAGGCTGCCCAGAGCCACATCCAGCCTGGCCTTGAATGCCTCTTACATTTATTGTACTGGACTCTGATCCTGAACAGTGCTGTAATTTTTAAATCATAATGTTTTACAGAACCATCTGTACTGCTGACATTCCTTATAAAGCATCTAAGATTTGCAGTGATTAAGTTTTAGTCAACCAGAAAAAAATACTGGTAAGTGATGGGGAAATTTTAACAATGAAAGTGCTCAGACCAACTAAGCATATTTTCAAAATTAATATCAAACAGTTATATTTTAAAGATAAGAGACCAAGAAAAAGTCTGAGAGAAATATCTCTATACATACCTAATTCCAAAAGTTCTCTTTTCAAAAGTAACTGTTCTTCATAGAAAGAATTCTTAACTGTTTGTAAGCTTAGGTTGTTTTCTTCAGTCACACACTTAATGACCACTATTGATCTTACCTTTTAACCTTTTTAAGTTAACACATTGTTCAGAAAGACAAAGCAAAGTTACATGCTATCTCAATGCTACTCAGTTTCTTTGACAAACTTAATAAAGCTAGTTACTAATATATCTCTTGCAAGGGATTATGAGAAGGATAAATGCATCTACCAACAAAGATGAGCTCAGGTATGAAACAAAAACTGGATTTTTGAAATATGCTATAGGCTTCTCAGTAAAAACTCCTTTGACAAAAGTATTTTGGACCATTAGCATTTCGATATGAGAATTTAATCGAAGGAGAAAGAAAAAAAAACAAAAAAGCCTGTATGATGATACCAAAACATTTAACTACTTTTTCCAAATTACTACTGAAGGGGCACATTTTAAACAGATTTGTTATGAGACTGACCTGTTGAGATGGTAGATGCTGCCCACGTGGCATTTCTAACAATGTTCTCCAATCCGAAGATGAATTTAGAGAGCATGTGTGAGGAAAACTTCTACTGCATGGTATGTAAGAGCTCCCATCCTAAAACATGAAAGAACAAGTGATCAATTTATTTATTTTTTTTAATATTCAGAAGTGTATTTGGTAAGCTCTTGCAACACGTGAATTCTAAAAAACCACTCAAGACCAAATTAATTTATAATTACCTCATCATCAGAATCTCCCAGCCTCCCTAGATCTAGGCATGGCACCCTGCAGGAAGTTAAAATGATTTTAGGAACAATATGTTTTCTTATTTTTCCAGTTACATTAAAAGCAAACTCCAATAGTTACTGCTATTAGTACCTACACAAAAGTTTCCTTACAACTAGAAAGGGCCTACTTAGGAAACGTCTATTAGCACCTCGGGAACCAGACACTGAGCTTTTCCTCCTTCACACCAGCAACCACAAAAGGCCCCTGCAAGGTCCTCCTTCCCTCCCAGCCTCAGACAGCCCCAGCAAAGCTTCACTCACCACCAGGAGCTGCTGCAACAGAACATAAATCAAGAATTCTTATTTTCATTTTCCACAGCAGGTGTGTGGAAACATCCCTCTACAACTAGTCACCAGAGAGCCCTCAGGGAAGCAATAATTCCTCAGGATGCAAGCCTTCCCAATTATCTGAACAAGACTAATACAACGGAAGCCAACTACATAGTGGGAGCAAACTATACTTTCTGCTTAAAGAAATGAAGACATCACAGATTTATTTAAGAATTTCTGTGTCTTCTGTCTTTACCTCAGGTACCCTCTGGGGGACTGAATTTAACTGCCAGTATTTCCAAACAACCTTATTATAACATGATTGCTTCTACAAATAAGAGAGCTCATTAATTTCCAGTTGTTTGTCATTACAAACTGACTGACAGAACACAAAAAGTTGAAGCTCTTTGATGCAGATATGAACAACACAAGGCCATAATTATTTTACATAGTTGTAAAATAATGTAGAAAGATACAGTGGCTGTAAGGCACTTCACTAATGTAAATAACACATTGGAAATTTTTGCTTTAAATATGTCACAGAAAACAGCCTTAAGATGATAAATTTCACGCAACACTGATTTACATATCAATACAAATGCAAGTGTATGGTGTAAATTATTAAAGAAATCAGATGAAAAACATGAGCAGACTTACTCTGGTGGGCGAGGACCCCGAGCAGCACGTGTATCTGGTCTCCACCCCTAGAAGGACACATTATCAGGAGACAAACACACAGTTCTCTTTCAGCCTGCCTTGGTTTAGAACCAATGCCTCCAGATATGTCATATTTTTTGACTGAGATAGTAATAACAAAACAAAAACTTTTCACTGAAAGTTGATTCTTACAGATCTTGAGACAAGAATACTTGGTATTTGTCAGTACAGAAAGTTTTCTAGTCATTAAGAATACAGACAGCGTCCACAGCAGCTATTAATACATGAAAAATAATCCATGTTCCTGGGATTTTGATCATACAACCACTGCTCACCAGGTTTCAGGTCACACAGTTCTTGATGGCTAGAATGTTTCTGAGCCAGCCCATAAACCAAAACCACAGCACAGACGGACAGCTGGCTCACATCGAGCCAGAAGCAATTCCCTCAGCTGGCCTTCCAGTTGGGAAAAAAAATACATGTGGTTCACAGATGTTCTGCAGCACACTGTTTTTTAAAAGACCTTAACACATAGATGTCAGCATTGCAGCCTGAACTGTGCAAGCATCCTGCTTCCAGCTGTGGCCTAATGCATGTGTGATTTGAAAGCCATCACAGAGCTGTTAAATGCTTTCCTCCCCACGCACCCTGGCAGCATACCCCTAGTAAAGAGAGTTCACAACTGAGCACCACCACCCTCTGGAGTCTTCAGAAAAGGGTATTTAGGTTTGGGGGGAAAAAAAGAGAAGAAGAAAAAAGGAAAAAAAAAAAAAAAAAAAAAGAGAAAGAATCTCTCTCAGAGCAGCCGCACATAATGAACACCACCACCTTGTGGTGAAATATGTTAAAAGCTTTTAAGGGATAAAACACAGTCTTACTCCTCAAACTAAGCAAAGTAAATGAACTCTGGTCTTCTTTGAATAATACAGTGTGCTGTCTCATGTATTTTTGCAGTGCATTAAATCACAAGTTTTTCTGCAGCATTTCAACTGCCTTTAAGAAAAAAAAAACACAACACATTTAATGCCTTTTCTGACAGTCATCAAATCAGGAAAAAGCAAAGTCCTGAAGACTATCCATGCTTACTAGATGGACACAGTCTCAACCTCATTTCAATCTACGATTTAATTTTTCAAGCCACAAAAAGTCACGTCATAAGGAGTCTAAATTTGGAAACTGACAGGCATAAAAAGGATGTTTCTTTTACAACCTAGAGTAAATGCCCAAGTTTTTTCAAAAAATATGGGAAGTAAATGGGTGCCTGCAGGCTAAGGGAACACTGCAGATTAAGTTTACATCACTGCATACTTTATGCCCGTATCTGTGAGAAAAATCAACTGTTACAAAAAATATTTACTTCACCTATAATAAAACCAATGGCTCTCATAATCCAAGATCATATTCACTCCGGTCAGCCTTTCAAAAATTAACCTGGAAGTCTCTGCTGCAGTAACCCTATGAGGGATGTCTACCTATCCTACCTCAAAAGGCCAGACATTACCTAAAAAATAAGATTACCTCTCATAACGAATGCTAAGCACCGGGATTTATTTCACATGAAGGCAGTGTGGAATCACGCCTTCTGAAATTATGCTTTGAAGGCTGTTGTACTTATTGCTCTTTTGGAAAACAAAACGCAGTCACAGCTGTCACCAGTTTCACCATGAGTCTGAAACAGCACAGAGCACGGGTTGAGTCCCTGCTGCAAACATTATTTGTTCTCACGTTCCTCAGGCTCCAGGTGGGTACCCAGCACGCTGGGGTGCTTCTTTCTGAAATCCTTCTCTTTATTTCAAAAACAGTCGTATTGAATTATCATACTAAACTATCACCTTCTGTCAGAATTAATTTCTTTATAAGTTTTCTTCTCTACTGAATGCATTGAAGCTCTGAACTCAAAACCTTAGCGTACGGTCAAAGTTCTGTAAAAAACTCAATGTAGGGACAGAAGACAACCACACGCCCTCTGTTAACATACCTGACATTTCTTCCCTCTCGACGACAGCTGAGTCTGCCTTCGAGGGGATGCAGCAGTTCCTTTCACTTCCAAATCCATGCAAACACAATGACAGCCTTCAGAATAAACTGAAAAACACAGCTCACATTTCACCTGTTTGCCCTCCCTGCCAGGCTGCTTTCTCCTGCCATCTAGCGAGTTTAAACCCAAAGCTTATTGCGTACTTTCCCAGACAACACACTCCTTTTTTAGACCGCCACCCACAAAGCACAACGGCTGACCCCGATTCTACCTTCTGGACCACCCACCCCCTTTACCAGGCGGGAAGCGCACCCGGCTGTGTACGCAGCCGGCCGCGCAGGACTCGCTGAGGTGGCTTCCCAGACGCACGACCTTTCTCGACGCGTTCGACACAAATCGGCACGAATTGCCTGGCACGGCTCCCAACGAAGCCTCAGGTAGAGCGCAACGCCGCTAATGCCAGGCAAGCCAGGGAGGGCCGGAGCAGGGCGGCCGCCCCAAGCGTCCCCGTGGTAACGGCGCGGCGCCGCGCCGCGCCTCGCCCGTCACCCCGCCCCTGGCCACGCAGGGCCCTGCACTCAGGCTCTGAGGGGACAAAATAAGCAGAGAAAAGGGAGCGGTGTGAATGGCTGTAGGCCGAGTCGTGCGAGAAAGCAAGAGTCACGGCGCTATACTTGACTATTTAAAGCTACGTACTTCTAAAACCAAAAATCAACAGCATCCTTCAGGCAAACAGACCTCTGATTTCTGCAACTGAAGCATGGCAGCATCATAGGCATGCGCATGAAGTGAAGAAAAAACTAAGAGAAAACTAAGGTCTGGATGGAAATGATTATGGCAAAGGAGGAGGGAAAAAAAAAAAAAAAAAAAAAGAAAAGAAAAAGAAAAAGCTTTTTTAAACATTGACCTAGAAAGCCAGAATCAAGTGGCACAATACATAAGAAACACCCAAACCCTACAGTTCTTGAATGAGAAGTACTAATACATTTGTTAATACCGGCTTACAATAACAGCATGTTACAATGAATCAGGCCAGGTTCTATAGCGTTAATATGAAGCAAGGACGCAAGTACTAAGGGGTAACAGTAGATTAATGCAGCTGCCAAGTTTAACCAGTGACAGCTGTGGAAAAAAAAAAAGTTACCCAGTGTAATGCATTAAGGCTTACACTGACATTAAAACTATACACCATTCCTGAGGAGACAACAAATGAAAACTATTTCAACAGTGTTTGTGGCTAAATTTCTCTCCCAATCAAAAAACTTCTCTATGAACACATCTCTAAAGCCTAACCTGTAACTGTTTCTCATTTCCCTTCCCTCCAAAGACTTCCACAAAAAGCTAAATTCATCAGTCATGCTCTTTAATGAACCCAAGAAGTCACACTTCAAGTGGTACTGTGCTTACTAGTTACAAAACATGAAGCACCTAGTCTTTACAGTCTAAATTACAAGATATTCCAATATTTTAGTGAAGCATAAGATTACAGTGTATTATATACAGAATACAGAAATATTTTTGTAGGAAAAAATAAATAGATAAAATATGTAAACATCCCCAGTGAGACTTTGCTGCCATTGAAACCAACTGCATAACGATCACAGATACAAGCAGTTTTAATCCCTCTTTTTAAAGCATACAGCAGTGCACATAACTTCATAACTTCATTCAAAACAGCTTAAAGTGCATACAACATTGTGAAAAAAAAAAACTTAAGCTTTTTAAGTTTTACACATGCAGATTTCATTCATATTTATTACGTCTCCTCAATCCCATCTCTGATTCTATTACATCCTTGTTTATCATTTCTTGGTCTTCTACTACATCTGTTTCAAACTGATGTACTTCACATTCATCACATAATTCATGCTCCTCTATTCTGTAATCATCATCAACATCTTCATGCAAATCTTCATTACCGTCATCTTCTCTGTCATTCATTTCTTTCTCTTGAGAATGTTCAGCAAATGACTGAAGGAGATCTTCAAGTTTCTCATTACAAATGTGGCTGACATCTTACAATTTACCAAAAAAAAAAAGTTAGTTTAAATTACTGGACAGGTTCCAAGTTTAGAGGCAGTTCAGAAGTAGAATATTTATTTCTATTTCCTCTCTTTTAATAAAATGCAACTAATGGAGAAATTGCCAAACTTCTAATGAACTGTTCCTAACGTTTAAAATTTCTCTTGGACTACTATTCACCTTCTGGAAGATTCCAGAGGAAACTAATACACAATTTGCTGTTCGGTATAACTGTGCAAGTGTTGCCCACAACCTCCAAGGTCCCCACGTGGGTATCCTCAGACTAAAGTTAGATCAATACTAACAGGTTGCTCAAGGACTCTCATTCAAGAAGCTTGCTTCTTGAAAGCATAACATGGTAGTTCAATGTATTTTAGCATTTATTCTTAAAAAAAAAAAAAAATCACAGTGTATCAAAAAAAACTTGATACTAGATTTCGCCCAAACAGGAAGAACAGTACAAACTGCAGAATAAAATTAATTCTACACTCATTTCACCTAAGATGCAGGAGCTGAACATTATCACAGAAAGATGTTGACTGTTTTAAAATGGAAACTAATTGGATAACTATACCACTGAAAATTGGACGTACCTGTCATCTTGTTTTCTGATTTATCCAATCCACTTTCTTTCATCAGTCGTCTAATTGATTGGATCTGTGTCATTATTTCATCTTTCTGCTCGCAAGCTAAAGCATTAACACTAGAAAAGAGACGTTATCAACAGCTGAAAGATCACCTCAGAAATGACAACTTAATGCATATGATAGCAGTATTTCTTTCTGTACATAAATACAATACTTAGTTTAGCAATAATTTTTGTCAAGTCTTTCTTTGAGAACTTCTCCCATAAAGAGACCTTGACAGATTAGAGAGCTGTACAATCACCAACAGTATGAAATTAAAGAAGAGCACGTGCCAGATTCTGTACCTGGGACGGGGCAACACTAGATATGTACAGACTGGGGATGAGATGCTGGAGCACAGCTCCACAAAAAGAGGCGCAAGGGAACAGCACAGAGCTGCATCAGGTTCAGTATCAGGAAAAGGTTCTTTATCAGGAGGTAGCTGAAACAGACTGCACAGGGCAGTGGTCACAGCACCAAGCCTGATGGAGTTGAAGGAACATTAGGACAACGCTCTCAGACACAGGATTTGAATTTGAGTGCTCCAGTGTGCAGCCAGGAGTTGGACTTGGTGATCCTTGTGGGTCCCCTTCCAACTCAGGATATTCTGTGATTCTATGATCACATACACATACTGAATAATTTAGTTGTTGAATTCAAGCAGTGGAGATTCAATCACTCACGTTGAGTAATGACTACTTAAAGAAGCAACAACCCAACTAATTTTGGTTTCAGGAGAACAATGCCCAATACAGAAAATTTCAGTTTAGAGCATTTTCTCATTTATTTCCGGTTTTATTTACTCTCTTTTTCTTCCTTATGACTACCAGAATCTTGGTAAACAAATTGGCCAGTGTATTTACTATTTAATATTTTCAGTATATATTAAGTTCAGAAGTATAATAAAGGAACAATCATGAAATTGTGCATGTTTTAAACTAGGTTTCGTGAAAGCTGTCAGGTCTACACAAAACGTACAGCATGGATACTTTTATTTCTGGTACACGCATAAGGCCCTACCTTCTTAAAGAAAGACCATCTTATAAAACTACAAAGAGGTAATATTATTTATTCCCCTGTTTCTTCACTACCAAAGATCAGTTATGTTTCTCTCCAGTGCACGCATTCAGTTTAAAGGTTTTTTCAACACACAGAAATAAGCAGCTATACCTTGCTGACTTCATCTTCTAATGACATCAAAATGAAGAAAAACATTTTGTTACCAGAAATGTAATTCCCACAAGAGTTTTCAAAGGCTGCTGAGCTTAAGTATTTTTTCAGTATTATTCTCCTCATTTAACTTGTTAAGCGACAGTAATCTGATTGCAAGTCTGAGCTTTAGCATTTATGTTGGTGAACAAAAGAAAGCAGGTGTCTGCAGAAAACACCATAAATGAAAGAATGGGTATTACCTGCAAAACGCTACATAAACAGTAATTAAGGAAAGTTCCTAAGCAATATTTTCTACCTATACCTCAGAAATGTGTTATTATTAACATTCTGCAGAATTTCGTTTAACTGAAGATGGATACTAACTAAAACATTTTTGAACCACTCACCAGTTTGACAGTGGATCCAACTGAGTCAACAAAGAATTTAACATTTTCTCTGTCTGTGCCAGGTGCTGCTCCAATTCTAAAAGCTGATGTTCTAGCAAACAGAAAAACAAATTAAAAAAAGAGGGAAGGAGGAGGGAGAAAGAGAGAATGCTACATTAGAAGTATTTACAATGCCAAAAGGATACTACTTTATACTTTTGGTCGGACGGATTCAAAATTCAGAAAGGTTTTTTCTCTAAAATCTAGAATGTGAAAAGGAAATGGCTGGGTTAAGAATAGAAACTTTACAATGCACGTCCAGAAATCCCTCTCATCCAGTCACCTATCTCTAACAGTACCCAACACAGGTAGAATCTGCCACTTTCCCAGCCTCTAGAACTATGCAGTTTTAAGACTTCCTGAGTGAAAGGCCTTCATGCCTCATACTGCTTGAGTGCCTTCATGCTTCATACTGTCATTAATTTTTTTTACTCATACCTTGCAACTACATTCAAGTAGCTGCATTCAACTAGTGCTTAGGGCACTAGCATTGAGAGGAGTAACTCCTCCTAAAATACTGTATAACTTGGAAGGAAAATACAATATACGAGGGTGGTGAGTAAGCAGCATAGCAAATCACTACCAAAACCAATTACAGATCTGTTGTACACCACAAGAGGCTGCCAGTTGTTTATTTAACTAGAAGCATGCCTATATAAGGGGCAGAAAAAGGTATGAGAACAGTACAACTTTGATGTGCCTTAACTCTTTCTCCAAAAGCAAGTTCACTTCTTGGTGTGTCCAAAATACACTGAATCAGACGGTCAAAGGTATTTTTGCTTCATGAAGATGGCATCACCTACTTTCTCTCCTCTATTAAGCATATCATGGCTTTGAGCTCTAATTTGGACCAGAAATAGAGCAATCTGTATAACTGTTTTATGTATAATGTTGTTATATTCTCCTACAACATCCTAATAATTCTAAAAGGTATTATATCCTACTTTAACACTCTAATCTAATGGAACCATTCACCAGGCATCAAGTGACAAAAATATTACACAATACAAGGCAGAGAACCACTACACAATGAGAAAACTGAAACCATTAGATAATGGCTCTCTGCCTTGTATTACTGTAACTGTTTTAAAGAATAACACCATCAGGAGTTTTCAACCAAACCCAGGAAGTGTTTGAAATACACAGAATAACAAAATGTTTTTTGTCCTTTTCTGAGGGCGCTAAAGTAACTGAAAAGAACGTTCTTGTTGAGCAAGAATGTATTCATGAAAATAAGTAGCTTTGTTTCAGCAGGAAATACACGTACTTGGTGAATGGATGCATTCTGAATGGGAACCTTACCCGTTTCCTTTGCCTTCTCTTCTGTACTTTTTTCCTTCTCAGAGAGATTTTCTTCATGTGCCTTCATCTTCAATAGACAAAATCGTGAAAAAAGATTACATAAATATCTTCATATTAAAAACAAAAATACATTGAGAAATTCACTGAAAGTAAACAGCAACTGTAAAATTTGTGCTCCGTTAATGAAAACTCATTTCTGCTTTGCCTTCTTGCAATATTAATGTAACACTTCTCTTCAAAGCAATGACAACATGACTGAGAAAAGTTATAAAAGAAGTGGCTGCCTCTTCATCTTCAGTTTTACACAATTAATAGAAGGAACCTTCTACATTACTATTAATTAGGAGATAAAACTCTTTTTCTTAAACTAATAAAAATGTCATAAAAATATTATGTTACTATAGAAGCACTTTTGTTTCAGGCCTGCAAGCACAAGTCATAACATCCAAAATACAGTTTTTATGATATTAAATCTTACTTACAACCTAATTACTTTTAGTATTACATTTATTTTTAGACCCAAACTGTTCAACTTCTACCTTCATCTTGCTGAGTTGTATTCTTCTCATATGGAAGATGATACGAAACTGACTATAGACATGAATAGACTGTGCATACTGCTGTTCAGGTTTGACTTACGTTTTATTTTCTCCCCCTGAAGGCAAGCAACAGTATTCCAGGTGCACTCTCAGTCTTGTAAATGCTATACATAATACCTAACAAGTGCGATACTAAAACAACTAGGAACAAATCGATCATGCATTCTCCTCTCTTAATTCACTAATGGTACAAAAGGTATTGCATTTCATGGCTAGCAGTCTTTGTTACAGCTGCCTGATCAAATGAGAGGGGTCAGCGTGGGGAGAAGTTCTAGACTGCTCATTATTACAGCTCACTGTTCTATTCAGTTGCTAGCCTAAGGCTATTATTTTGCAGGAATCGCCTCGTTCCCATATTCCAGCTCATTCTGAATAATGAAAAATACTGATGAAACTTAAATTGCAGCTTCAGGTAACAGCACTGTTCATATTCTCAGATTCTTTTATGAGACTGGGAGAGGAAGCATAAGACTCTCATTTATGTGTCTTAAAAAGATAAGACCAACGCCTTCATTAGGAAGAATCACATATGCTACTATTTTAACTATGCAGTTTATGTTAGAAGACAGATCAAACGTCATTAAACAACCACATACATGGGCTCAGAATTGGGGAGAAAAAAAAATTCCTTCCAATTTCAATAACAACAATTTTCCTATGTCTCACCTTAAGGAATTTGTATGCTGCGAACACTCCCACTCCAAGAGCATACAAGGGCATGAGTGTGAATGCTAAGTCTCTGCCATTTCCTCTTGTTCTCTCGCTCTTTATCTCTTTTGCCATTGCATTTCTCATCTGCTGAATACTCTGGTAAACACTACCTTCAGGATTCCCTGGATTTGGGTGAACTTGATGAACTGTCTGAGGGCTACCTTAAAAGGAAAATTGAAAGAAATAAGACAAAATAAAAAATGAAATCAGAGGTGCAATCAGTTTCACAACCAGAATTAACTTCTTTCCTTCCTGTGATCACCTTGACTCTTCACTCCAGCAGACGATGCTGTCAGCTCTACATTCAAACAAAGTTACCAATAATCAACCTTTTATAAATAGAACATAAAGTTAAATCTGAGTAGGAAAGATTCTCAAATTAAGTTTCCATGCTCCTTTAAGATACAAGTTTTGTGTTTCTCCCTTCATAGACATGTTGGCTAACACAGGGACAAACCACAGAAAAGACAGACATACAAAGAAAACATTTTAACGCTGTATTACTGCTTTGGTTCTTTTAAGAGTAAGTACAATCTTGCACCATGTTCCTTTCTGTCTAATGAGTCCCTGCTGAGGCCACAGTAGTTTCTGGAGCAAGGCAGCAGATGTATTAAACGTGAGGGGTATTTGTGGCCCTCCCTTTTAGAAAAGGCCATCCATCCTCATCCCAGGAGGAAAAGGTCAGAGATGCTTATGGCCAGCACACAGAGACATTTACCCCAAAGCTGTCCCTGAGGGTCTGAGCCAAGATGCATCCTGCCAGGCAGCTCAGGCTGCTTGAAATGTTAAGTAAATAATCAACAGACTATATATATGCTGCGGCCACAACAGCTTCTCATTTACAGCCAAGAAGTACTGCCTGAGATTTAAATGTTTCCCTCCCTTGTTTGCTTCCTTTCTCCCATAGGTAAGTGTTTGCTCTCAATGAGAAGGCTGCAGAACTATAGGAAGCAAAGGCTGGCCACAGTGCAGTGCCCTCCCAGCACAGCCCAGGGTCAGCCCTGCACAACCTGCGCCACGGCAGCATCAGAGATGCTGCAGATGCCAGCACTGATATCTGCAAGCTGAACAGGTGGTATAGCAAGGGGAGAAGAGTTTTCATTTCCACAGCCAATGCAACAAACCTACCCTTTCGTTACACTGACTGGCATCACACGTTTCGAGCGACACAGTTTCACCTATACTCTGTAAATAATTTTCTAAAGACAAACAGACAGCAACCAGCAGGGCCATAAAGGAGCAGGAGGTTTAAAGCTCACACACACTGCTGCTGGGGCACCAGGCCCCGCTCAGGTGGCCGTAGTCATTCCCAACACCTCCCTCAGGGCCCCTTCCGCGCCCAGGGGCTCTCCTCGGGCCCCTACAGACACGGCTCCGAGCCGCCCCTCTGACAGCGCGGGCCCGTACCTCTGTGCTGCTGCTGTTGCTGTTGCTGAGGCTCGAAATGGCCGGGCCCGGCCCTGCCGCCCCGTGGAGCCCGCCCGGCCCTGCCGCCGCCGCCGCCTCCCCCGAACATCCTGGGCATAACGACGAGCAGGCAGAGCACCAACACCACCGACACCACCGCCTGCTGCGGCACGGACAGCACCATGGCCGCCGCCGGACCGACGCCCGCCCGGCGGCCGCACAGCAGCGACGCAGAGGAGGAGCGGCAGCCAGGCGGGGCGGTCCTTGTGCCGGCAGCACGCCGCCCCCTGACGGCTCCCGCACGGCGCGGAGCGCTATGCGAGCGAGACCGAGAGTACGGGAGCGGTGTTACACTCGAGGTGGCTGTACGGAGCTGTGTGGGTTGCGCACCGCCCGTTACGTTCCGGCCCGCCGAACGTTCTGGAAGCGGCATCGCCGCCCGGCGCGTGCCCGAGCGGTGGCGGCGGTGGGGCGCCATGAGGCTGTGGGCGGCAGTGGTAGTGGTGGTGGCGGCGCTGGGCGTGGTGGCCGGGCAGCTCCCCGACCTGCCGCCCATCTCCGATAAGGCCTTCATCAGGGATTGCGTGCGCTCCCACAACGTGTTCCGCAGGAACGTCGAGCCCACCGCCAGCAACATGCGGTACATGGTAGGCAGCGGCCTGCGGCTGTGTGCGCGAAGTGGTGCAGAGAGGTGGCCGGGGCAGAAGCACTGCCGTGTGTGTTCAGATAACATCACGCTTATTTGATGAGAAATATCGTAGAAAGCTGGGTTGGTTATAGACAGATGAGATAGAAACAGCTGTGCATGCAGCTTGAGGATGTGACAGAATGGACAAACGGCAGAGGTTCATATTAGCCCCAAGGAATTTCTGGTTGGGAAGAGTCATAGAAAGGGTTGTTGAGCAATGAAATAGGCTCCCCAGGGAGGCGGTTGAGTCACCATCCCTGGATGTGTTTAAAGCCCATTTGGATGTGGTGCTCAGGGACATGATTTAGTGGAGGGTTGTTAGGGTAGTTGATTAGGTCATGGTTGGACTCAATGATCTTTAAGGTCTTTTGCAACCTGAGCGATTCTATGATTCTATGAATCATTAAGGTTGGGAAAGACCTCTAAGATCATCTAGTCCAACCATCAGCCCATCACCACCATGCCCACTGAGCCATGGCCCTCAGTGCCACATCTCCACATTTCTTGAACACCTTCAGGGACACTGATTGCACCACTTTCTCTGGGCGGCCTGTTCCCATGACTCGTCACTCTTCCTGAGAATAAATTCTTCCTAATAAATTCTTCCTGCATTTGGGCCAGGGCAATCCCAGGTATTTATACAAACTGGGAGAAGAACTCCTTGAGAGCAGTCCTGTAGAGACGGACTTGGACCTGGTGGACGAGAAGCTGGACATGAGCCGGCAGTGTGCACTTGCAGCCCAGAAGGCCAACTGTGTTCTGGGCTGCGTTAAAAAAGGGGTGGACAGCAGGGAGAGGGAGGTGATTATCCCCCTCTACTCAGTTCTTGTGAGGCCCCATGTGGAGTACTGCGTCCAGGCCTGGGGCCCCTGGCACAAGAAGGATGTGGAGCTCTTGGAGCGGGTCCAGAGGAAGACCACTAAGATGGTCAGAGGGCTGGAGCACCTCTCCTATGAAGAAAGATTGAGAGAGTTTAGCTTGGAGAAGAGAAGGCTCCAGGGAGACCTCATTGTGGCCTTCCAATACTTGAAGGGAGCATATAAACAGGAGGGGGAACGGCTGTTTACAAGGGTGGATAGTGACAGGACAAGGGAGAATGGTTTTAAACTGAGACAGGGGAGGTTTAGGTTGGATATTAGTTTTTCAATCAGAGGGTGGTGACACACTGGGACAGGTTGCCCAAGGAGGTTGTGGATGCCCCTCCCTGGAGGCATTCAAGGCCAGGCTGGATGTGTCTCTGGGCAGCCTGGTATAGTGGCTGGCGACCCTGCATATAGCAGAGGGCTTGAAACTAGATGACCATTGTGGTCATTTTCAACCCAGGCCATTCTGCGATTCTGTGATTCTAATATCCAACCTGAACCTCCCCTGATGCAACTCTAGGCCCTTATCTCTCATTCTGTCACTGTTACCTGGGAGAAAAGGCTGACTCCTACCCCGCTACAGCCTCCTTTCATGGAGTTGTAGAGAGCTATGAGGTCTCCCCAGAGCTCCCTGCAGAAGATGAGCAGTCCAGCACTAGAAGGCATTTCTGTTGTCTGTCAAAAGCAATAGTATGAACTGGAATACTGGGGCTGGAGATCTCTGGTAGCAAGGGAAAGTCTTTGTGTCTGGTATGGACACAAATTGCACTGAAAGCTTTGGTGAAAATGGTTAAACAAAACTGAAGAACATGCTGAAAAAAAAAGACCTGACAGCTTGGTATTTTGAAGTAGTGAGAATAATCACATACTCTCATGCTGTGGGAACGGAATGGCTTTGTGTGCATGGGTTAGAACCAAGAATGGCAGATGGGAGCCATATAACTTTTGGGCTGAATCACCTTGTTAAAGTGCTGTGCCTGGGTTTAGTGTTCAGGAGCAGGAAAAGCAGAAAAAATGATGAAAAAAAGGAAATATGAATTTAGAAAGATTGCTAGAAAAAAAAGCGACAGCCTTAGCGAGGTAAGAGTGTTGGCAGCCACGTAGAGACAAAGAGCAAACCAAAATGTCTGTACATTGCCAAGCCTAGGCATTAAAATCTGGGATCTTTTCTATAACACATAAAACTAGGTAGTTACAGATAGAAGAAACCTGCTGAAAAGCACTCATGACTGGAGCACAAATACAAAATACATTTGTTAAATAATCAGAAGTTACGTTATAGTGATAGACTGCAGAGCAATAATAAATAGCAGAATAAATTATTTGCCAAACAAACATATTTTATGAAGCTGTGTTTGTAAAATGCTCTGGTGTATTTAAAGCATTATTGCAGGATGTGTTTGTGGAGAATCTCTTAAAATGCATAAAATATTTATACATCTTAATCTACAGAAGCTGTGTATTTTTTACTCTGAATTAATTTTTATGTAATGGAAATCCTTAACAATTTGTTCAATAAGAAAAAATCCCCCAGAAGTTTCACGCTTAATTAATGACTCATTTATCTGAAGATAAAAGTGCATTCCAAACGTTTTTTTAGTTGCCAGTATGTGCTCTTATGAAGTTAATTTTCAACAGTGAAGGGGGGAAAATTCTTTTAAGTTTGTATTTCTCTGCTGCCACTGGAAAAGTCAAAATAAAACATGAGTACATGCCTTAAATAAGGAAAAGCATTTCTTTATGTAGCTCCAATATATAAAGTCTACCTGTTATTAATGTATAATGATCTGTATCTGTCCATTTTATCGCCTGACTGGTTTTATCTGACTGTTGGAGACTCCTGTAACTTGACATTGCACAATTATTTCAACTTTATTGTTTTGCAGACTTGGGATGCAGCTTTGGCAAGGACTGCCAGGGCATGGGCAAATAAATGCATTTTTGATCATAACACATATTTAAAAGTGAGATATCATTGCCATCCTCATTTTATTAGTGTTGGAGAGAATTTATGGATTGGAAGTCATCAAATATTCGATGTTAAAGATGCCATTAAAGCGTGGTACAATGAAGTCAGATCCTACAATTACTCACTGCAGACATGTAGTAAAGTTTGTGGTCACTACACTCAGGTAAGAATCGTTTTCAGTAAAATGTTCTGTGTAGTTAATAGTATAGTGCCTACCAGATAAATCAGGGTCTGTCACTTAATACAGAATTGTGAATGTGGTTTGTAGTGACCATCAGCTTATTGTCTTTTCTAATCTCAAGCAGTGGCAGTACTGCAAGTTACCTGGTTCACCTTGTTTCATAAAATCATGTGTAATAGTAATCCATTATTGCCTACAATATTAGCCTCACTACTCATTTAGTTGTATCAGTACTATGTGAACTCTACTTAATAATCGCTCCAAGTTCTCCAGCTGCGTACACACACCATTCTGAATTCTGGAAATGTCGAGTTGGTGTTAGAAATAAGCACAGTAATTGCAAAATATCCATGGGAACTCCTTAATAGGAAAAAAAAAAAAAAAAAAAAAAAAAAAAAAANATGAAAATCCAACCAAAATATATTATAGCCTTTATACATCTAGTAAGAGAAGAAGAGAAAAATAGTCCTTAAGCTGGGACTCGGGTAGTACCACATTAAACATTTAAGTCCTTTTCTAAGCAAGGTTATGTCTGCTTAACATAACCGCTTCTAGCAGTCAAAATGGACAGGATGGAACTTTTGGGGATTGTTTTGTTAGTCTGAGGCCTGTACTATTCACTCTGGGGAGATACTGAGAGCAGTCTGGTTTGTCGTTGGTTTCCAGAAGTGGGATATATGATCATCCAGATATTGTAGGTACATAGTTAAAAATTCTTAACTGAATTTGGGACAGTTTGGTTAATCACATGCAGAGGATATAGAACGAATCTCCCAAGAAAAAGGAGTGGATACTCAGATTGTAAGTGATAGTAAGCCATCTCTTTTCAAGTACAGCATCTAGCAGTGGTTAGTCTGAAATAGTACAGTGCTAAAGCTTTCAGGCTTAGGTTTGTTGTAGTTACCAGCCAGGCCATTTTTAGCACACATTAGAAGCCTTTTTTTGCAATCCTACTTAAAGAAGCTGTCAGGTAGTTGCCACTAATTTCTCTTCTGTTCCTTGGAACCTGCCCAGCGACCATAAAGTCAGTGTTGTTTACTAAAGTTGTCCTGTAGAAGATTCTGGAAACTTGCAGTATAGCTCCCTTACTCTTGAGGTGTATTTAGATGTGCATCTTAGAATGCTTTCTTACCAGCAGTTCTTTTTAAGAGTAAACAGTATGTGTAGATCAGTTACTGCAAAATGGAACTAATATGTAGAGTCTCTTAAAATAACCTGGTATTTGCTGGATATTAGACTAGGTTACCACTGTGTGTCATTTTAATTTATTTTTAAACATTTTTTAGGTTGTTTGGGATGATTCATATAAACTAGGCTGTGCTGTTGTTTTCTGTAAAGAAGTTGGAGGAATAAAAAATGCAGCAAATTTTGTTTGCAACTATGCACCAGCGTAAGTTGTTCTTCTAAATATTAAGAAAGAGAAATCAATTGTAATAATAGTTCACTAAAAGTAAATTGAGATCTCTGTTTATTGGTAGCCTTGTAAATGCTAAGCCTAGAGAGAATAGTGGTTATCTAATTCGTTTGCTAGTGGAGACATAACCATTACAACATGTACTTGTTTTTTTTAATCTACTAACTTTACTGATAAAGTCATTCTGTGCCAATCTTAAGCAAATCCCGCTCTGGTTTATGATCCTCTTCATTTCTTTCTTTTTCATATGAGCCAGAAGAAATGGGAAAGTTGGCAGCTTTTTTTCTTCTAGCAAACTTGGGCCACTGTCACGGAGCTCAGTTAATTTGAATGAAATATTTCCTTTAAGTTCTGCCCTTATCTCTTCTTAGCTGTACTTCTAATTGCATTATTATTTTGGAACTTAGTGGGATATGGAGTTTTGCTGTTGTTTTCTTTTTAAAATCTGATATTCCAGTTGCTGATTCAGAATAATGACTAATTGACATCAACAGTGGTCTGTAAAGATTTGTTAATTTAATCTTTTCTAATCTGTAACAATTTATCATGCTGATATCTTGTGCCATTCTGCAGATTCTTGACAGGTGATAGCTAAGCTGAATAGTGGTCTAGGTTGGAAGGATCTTCCAGTTCTAAGCACTGTACCACGGGCAGGGATGCCTGCCACTAGATCAGGCTGCCCAGAGCCCCATCCATCCTGGCCTTGAATGCCTCCAGGGATGGGGCATCTACAGCTCTCTGGGCAGCCTGTTCCAGCGCCTCACCACGCTCTGTGTGAAGAATTTGCCTTTTATCTAATCTAAACCTGCCTTTTTTTCAGTTTAAAACTACTACTTCTTGTCCTGTCACTTCAATCCGACAAAGAGGTGAGGTCTGACTGCTTGATACTAAGAACCCTGATCTCTAATTCACCACAGGAAATAAGTGGAGCTAGAACAGTAAGACCATTTTCTAACAGCACCCTTAGGACTCAGTTACCCTGACAGAGAACAGTTCCTTCTCAGAATTGAGGAAGCACCAATTAAAAGATCACCTTGCTAAAATTACCTTATTCAGCATAGCAGTTGTGCAGTGTAGCCATTTTATAGATGTTTTTCAAAGGAAATGAGACAGCATGCTCTGGTACCATCCATGTCTGAGGTTCCCATCGCCTCCCGTCAACATTCTCATGCCCAAAGTTAGCTGCCCCATCTTGCTACAAGTGTGTGATGGTTTCATCCCAATGGCCAACTGAACTCAACCATGCTGCTCTTTCACTCCCCCTTGAGAAGGGGACTTTTTTTCCTCTTCAGAAATTAATCTGTGCCTTTTTTTCCCCATTCATTATTTCTTCTAAATGAGGTACCACTCCACAACTTAGGTGTTACTCAATGTTCAGCTAGGCAGATAGATTTATTTCTTAAAGAAAAGGCAAGGCATCTCAGGAAAGAGGCAGTGCCTCCCATCTCTAGATATGTAGCTTAGAGTCTGCTTTCTCAAAGAGGATTTTACAGAGGATTTTAAAATCTGTGGTAACACTACAATTATTGTTTACAGTTGAAGCCTTTGATACCAAGAAAGACCTCCTGAACTGCAGCTCAGGCAGTCTCTGTGGCTTGCATTGCATTCCTGCAATTGAACCATGCACAGTCGCCAGCTGGCCCTCCTTTCACCCCCTTATCTGATATTATGCTTTGGCCAGAGCTTCTAGAAACTTTGCTTTATCCATTTGTCTTTCTCATTCTGGAGTCTGAGACCCTTTTCAGGTTAATCTTGTTGCCTTCTGTTTGAAATCACCCATGCTGTGAGCGTATGTATGGATGTTGACTCAAAAGTTATGCCACTTAACCTGCAACTTTTGCATATGTATTTATTTATTTGTACATACACAGAATTCTCTCCTGCTCTTCTATAGCAGGTTCAAAACAGTCTTTGATTCCTAGTAACAGAAGAGTTATAGAGGGTGGGCACTCTGCTTCCATTTTCTTCCTGTCTGAGCTTCAGGGCAGTGCATGTAGTGGAAATGGGCTACTTTAGCTTCTGGTGTGAGAGTCAAGCCAACCAACAGTGTGTGTGAATGCGTGTAAAGGCATGTCAAAGAAGAAAAGTTGCAGTTAAATTGCAGGTAATGCCTTGGAGGGGTTCTCTGTGCACCTTCTTCAGCAATGTTTTACCAGCTCTTACATCTTTATGTCTGCTGGGTAACTCCTGTTTATAAGCACAGATAGTACAGAGTGTGTGTAGAAACTTGGAATCCTGAAAAAATTATCATAGGTCTTGACACAAGTCATCTCTGAAGAAAATTATTCAAACTGTCTGCTATTGAGGTGAAGAGAACAGTATCCCACAGTGCTTTGGGGGAGCTAAATCTGTCTCTTTGTTCCCAGGGTTAGGCTGTGAGCATAGCATTGCTTCATCTTTTTGAACAGACCATACAGCATAGCCAGCATACTGTGCAGCTGATTACCTGGAGGCCAGAATGATGGCATCTGTGTTGTCAGATCTTCCAGCTGAACATATAAGTGGATTTTATGAGAGTCTGCCACTAATAAATCCTGCAGGCTGACCCTTATACTTAACAGTCAGGCTCCACCTAGATGAGGTCGTTAAGCGTGTAATAATCCATCTGTCTTCATTAAGACTGCATTCTTACTGTTAGACATTTTCAGGTGTTTTGCTGAATGAAGGTTGTGTTTTTCAACAGTAAGTAGCCCAGAGAATATCTTTTTGTTACATATGTGGTTTTTATTTTTCTACTAAATGATTTGTTATAAGCTATTCAGGAGTGCGTCAGCCTTAAAATTTTCCACTCTCAAACTCTTCTCATTTTATCTCAGTTAAAACAAAGCTCTACCTAGAACATTCTGTTTTGAAGTCATTTATCCGCCAGTGTAAAACTTGAATAAAAAGCCATAGTACTTTCCTGTGAGAAAAAAAGAATAACTTTTTAGGAGTCTTTTCTTTCACGTGAAGAGAACAAAGAAAATGAAAAGAGATTTCAAAATTACTCCAAGGTTTTTAACAAATAGTGAGCAATTCATTGTATTTCAGTGTATTTACTTCAACCAATGACCAACCTGTCTCATAGAAACTTCTTTTTCCCTTATAGTGGTAATTTTAAAAGAAGACCATATGAAGAGGGAGCACCATGCAGTAAATGTGGCAGGAGGGACTTCTGTGATAGGAAACTGTGTAGTAAGTAAAAGCAAATGTAAAATGTTATACGTGAAAGGAAAAAAATACAACCAAGTGCTTGATAAAAACTGCTGCAAAATGTGGTTTGCTCCTTTTTGATGCTCTCTCAGGTCCTGTCTGCAAGTAATTGTAAACTATCCATAAGGCCATTTATATTCTGGAAACAAATGTGTTGTTCATGTTACTGAATCAGTGTCCTAGTGATAATTAGGAAGTCTCAATTTGATTTGATAATTCATGATTGTAGTTTTAAATGTATTATGGTTTCCATTGTACTCTGTAAAGGTTCAGAGTATTTGGTATGGCATCATTAACCAGATAAAGAAATCAGCATCTATCTATGTACTTTTAAAAGTCTTATTTTGGTGTCTCTCTTCAGAAGGTCCCAAACATACAGTTTTTACCTACTGGAAAGCCAAAAGCTGGAAGATTCACGTGGCTAAAGTTTTTAAGTTTCATTTAATAACTGGAAGTTATGCTTGTGGTTTAACAATTAGTTGCCTCAATATATGTTAGTATAGCTTTAAAAGCAATAAACAATTTTATGGGTCTTAATTTCTAAGTAGGAGATACCTCTGAAAAACAGATAGGACTACCAGGTTATACTTAATCCCAAGATTTAGGCCCAATTTAAGAAACAGTCTGTCTCCCATCCTTAACCATAAAGCTGTACTTGGTAGTATGTACTAACTCATGTATATGTTGTTAATATTACACAATATTTATTATTTTGAGAAGCACAAAGAAGAGAGGGTTCAAACTGAAAATGGTCGTATAAAGCTTCAATTCATTTTCATGTGGGCCTTTTTTCCCCCATCAGTGTTACTGTTAGAAGCAAGAATATCCGTACGGAGGCATTATAAATTATTGCAGTTTAATTTTTATCAGAGCAATTTCACTTGCGTTGTAAGGTTTATCAATTCAAGTTGTCAGATTTTTCTTGTTTGATTGGTAAGTTTCAGCTTACTAGGAAAGATTTAAGGGAAGAGAAATTCTGGCTGCCTGATAGAACTGTTTCTTTTTGTTCCTTTCTCCAGGAAATGCAGAACGTGATAAAATTGTCTGTAAGTATTATGATTTTGCACTGTTGTTTATATTCCTTAGTACTACAAATGTATGCATTCCCACCTAAACTTTTAATTATATGTTTATTTTTAGATTACTCAAGATGGCATCCACCTTGGGAGTTCAGAATTGTATGTGATGAGGCGTGCATTGCTATTATAATTTCAAGAGCATCGCTGATATTTGTTGGTTTTCTAGCTACTTATTTGTTCAGAAAACACTTTACAAACATGTTTATGTCCATGTAACTGGATTTGAAATACACGCAATATTCTGAACAATCTCTAATGAATTAAGCAAAAATCTGTATTGATATGGTTTTAAAGCCAACTGTCTTTTACAGTAGTTTTGTTACTATTTTTCTGCTCCTTACACAAAACTTAACATGCTATAAAAATTAAAAATTTATTTGAGGGTAAGACCCATGTTGAGAAAATAGTAAACTAAGGATGGCATCTGATAAGATTAGAAGCATTGTTTTTAATTGCCAGATTTATGTATTGAACTCTGTTTAATTACTGAATTTACACACTATGTTCTTGGAATTCAAGGAGAAAAATGCCCATCAGTTTAAAAACCTGTTACAGTTCATGCTAAGCCAATATTTGATGTGGCAAATGTTTAATTTTAACGCCAAGAGGAAGCTAGCATCGTATTACATACAAAGTCCTTTTTGCTAGAGTGACAGAATGTTCTGAGTAAAATCTATGAAGTAAGATGTTTCTTTAGAAAGGCAGTTCTTAGAAGTATTGATGTTTGTGAAGTAGTACAACTTGATATCTAGTTATGCATTCATTGTTCCTCATTCAAAATAAGATTGTTCAGATTATTACTTGGTTCCTAACTCCCTCTAAACCTTGTGTCCATTTGTAAACTTTTGCTGTTGTATTCTTTACATTGTACTGTTACTGATGCGTAGAATATTTCCTATCCTGTAAGCGTTCTGTAGTTTTAATAATAAATTTTCTTGTATTTTAAACCTACTGAAGCCTTTTTATTCAACACAGATTTCACTCTTCTATATCAAATCTTTAATTATTTTCACTTTCTTTAAAAAGCAAAAGTTTTGTTTTTTTTTTAATAATCTCAAGCTTCTTTTGTTACCAGTATAATAAAAGTAGATTTTCCTAATTGTGTCATTGTCTTGTCTAGTAAATACTAATATAGCTGCTTTAAAGTTCATTATTATTAGGTAATATTTCATCTTTATTGTAAAACAGACTGAAAAAAATCCAGACTGAGAAACTGCTATTTTCTGAATATTCAGAACTCAATCTGAGCTTAAGGAAGCTTCTGTGAGTTCAGCTTTAGGAAATAGTTTGTCTTATGCTTCCTTTTTCTGTGTGTATGATGGACAATCTGGGTCTAAAACACTGCATATTATTATCTAAGTATTTGTAATTCCACTGATTTTATATATTAAAGGTATTTATTATAACACAGTCTTGAAGGAAATAAGCCAGACTTTCCTTGGAAATTAATTTATAATTAGATAAAATAGCTATTTTTTCTGTGTAAGGCTAACAGGTTGTACGGTTAACAGGTATACAGAGAAGCTAGGCTAGTAAGAATAGTTAAACATACAGAAAAGGTGCTCACTGGTGTTGTAGGCTTGCAAAGGAACTCCACAAGGAGCAATCTCCAGGAAGAGATCCTTCCTCAGTGGCAGTCAGCCCTTAAATGAGGTCTAGGAGAGGTGGAGCCTGGCTCCACCCCTTCCGGGCACACAGGTGAATTGCCTTCACCTGTGCTCCCATGGCTGACTCAGCATTTGCCTCAGGTGGTTAATCAGAGGTTCGGGCCGTGATTCAACAGTTCCCATGCGTTCTGTAAGTTTTCTAAGATTACTAAAATATGGAACAGACTTTGGAAATTCAAAACTTGTGGATTACATTCTCAAATCTAGGAGTCTAATATTATATACCTATGACCATAAGCAGGCAGCTCTTACACAGAAAATTGTTCAGTATGGACGTTCCTGAGGAGCAGTTCTTCCCATTGCTTTACTGAAAGATAAAATCCTTGTTTAGATGGCTTCTTATGGTGGAGAAACTGAATTCCAAACTTTTGTAAGGCAAGTTTCCTCAGTACTTGCAATACAAAATTTAGTAAAGGAATGGCCTAGTTTTGTACTACGCTTTGCTCAGTATTGGGAGGCACTGGAAGGATATTTCTACAAACTGATACAATGTCAGTTTGTTTACTTCATTGTTACCACCCTCAGTGCTGGTTTGTCTGATGTTCACAAAAATAATACTGTTTGCCCCATTCCCTCATTTGGTGTCTTTGGGTGAACAAAGGAGCAGCCTCTTGTACTTTGGTCCTTACAGCATCCCAGTACATTGATCAGAGAAACCAGCAAGCAGTGCATTACAGTTCTGCTCTGGTAGGCTGCCAGGCATAGCTGGAGCAAGCAGTACTGTACAAATTCCCCTACCAAAACAGCAGTAAAACTATCAGAACTACCTGCAGTCCAGCCATGTACTGATGGCATCCCTTGATAATACTGTTTATGGCCTCACTATTACCCCCCAAATTAACAAATATATATTTTCTTTTTCATAAATAATTACAAAATAATTTATTACAAAAGAATTCATGTGAAAATCATTCAGTACCAACACAATCCTTCCATTTAATCTATTCTCTACCCTGAGGTGAAATTGTGTAATACAAGGAACAACAGATGTCAGAATGTTTGCTTATTCACACCCCTGGAAGGGCAGGTGATCTTACATCTGCATATCCCATGGGCAGACCAAGAAAGCCTAGCAAATCCACCCACTTGTTAAGCTGAATCAAGCAAGTCAAAGACAAATAGGTCTTACTGTCCCCAGCACGAGTAACAACATTCACTGGGGAAGCTGATAACTTGAGGAGAAAGCTAATGCAATTTTACATCTTGGACTTCTGTTAGTATGTAGTCCACCAGTCCTTATTTATCTAGGGACTAATCTATCTATTTATCTTTCCCCCCTAATGTGATACATTAGGGGGAAAAGAAAAAAAAAAAAGAAAAAAAAGGAAAAGGAAATGGAAATGGAAACCTTCTGTTTCCAGCCATTTTAAAATGAAAGCAGGAGGTACAAAATGAGAAAGGGGAATCTAAGCATGGAATTTTCTTCCAAACAATTGGGCTGTACAGTTTCCTGCCCATCCCTCACTCAATGTGTGCTAAATCTCACTTGAGATTTATGCAAGGACAGGGAGTGTTTGTATCGTCCAGACAAATACTACATGGATATCCAAATCACAAGGCTTTATTTTCATCTGGCTTATGAAAAAGGCTTATCAATGCTGGTGATTAATTTGCTTTCTGTGAAAACATCACTTGTACATGACTGTGGGCAGAGTGCACTTCTATTTTAAGGATAGACTCACTAGATGGAGCCAGAGTCATCTCTGCAGGAAAGCATCTTACAACCCCGAGTATGCTGGATAAGGCAAGATTTCCTGCTTCATAAAAGTATCCGTTTTCAGTCTCCATACACAACATTTCAGCTATACAAATATAAAACTGCTAGATCACTGGATTGCTGAATCAGTGGTGCAATTTTAGTATGCTACTTGTGTTCTATTTTTACAGTTTGTGTGTGTGTGTAATGTAGCCAACAAAGACAACTGTAGGCCCTGTTTCCTTCCCTCCCAGAAGATCCAAAGCCCCAGAAGGTGCCCACCACACCTTTGCCTTCTGCAGCTGGCCCTACCTTCATGAAATCAGTCAGCAAATCATGGCTGGGCTAAGAGGAGGGTGGGGAGAATTAGTAATGCTTGACATCCATACATGTGCACACAGAGAAATAGTTATATGCCTCCTATTAATAGCATAGATCGATATAAATGTGATGGAGTTGGAGGGCCACAGTTTTGAAAAAAAAAATTAACCAGCTTGTGCAAGGATTGATGAGACAATACAGATCCCACCAGCACACATCCTACTGCCTCAGGAAGGGATCAGGCTTGGAATTTTACACCAGGAGCGCTAATCCCATAGTGCTCTCTTTCCGGGAGCACAGAAGGCTCTTCCAATAATGCCAGCCTATCAGATAAGCACAGGTGGCTACTGAAGGAGAATCAACACGCATTCATGGCTGAGATTTCTAAGTCATGCTTTTGCTACACACCAAACCAAAAGGTCAGGAGGTCTGTTCCTGCTGCTTAGGAACTTTTTTCCTTCTAGTGAGGTCAAAATTTAATGTACACAGTTTTGCTAATTCTGTTTATTCCTAGAATAATTCTGCGATGGAAGAAAGGTCCTGCAAAATAATGATGTAAGAAAATCAGATGAACAGCAAATCTGTGTTTTATCATAGCTAGAATTTTTATGGTTGACAGAAGTTTTAGCAAACTCATTATGCAGCACTTCTGTGGTTAGCACCTACAGAAGGGCTTGGCAGTCAACCAGAATGAAACACTCAAAGAAAAGACAGAGTTATATCTTTAACGTTGCCGCTTGGCAATATGCATGGCAGATGCCTGTTTCATGGACAGCCAGCAGATGTAACGTCAGATAGAGCTGCATCTTAGGAAGCAGTTTCACTTCCTGTTGCTTTGACAGACACTTTCAAGTGTTTCAACACCCAAAGGACTACAGAGGAAGAGCTTAGCAGTATTGACTCCACCTGAACAATTTTTCTTTTAAAAACTTAAAAAAAAATACCAAAAGCATTGAAGAATTATGAAAATCACCTTTTTCTTTGCTGTGCTGTTCTTGCTTGATCTCTTTGTTTGCTGTCAAACATATGACCAATATCCCTTGCCTGACATAGAAGATGCAAAGTTCATTGAAGACTGTGTGAGAGCTCACAATGACTTCCGATCCAAAGTGAATCCACCAGCCAGCAATATGCTTCGTATGGTAAGGAGACTTTTGTGATCTATTTGAAAATTAATATAGATGGCGCTGCTGATTTAGATCATCTTTGTTTCCATTTGCTCTGTGCTTTTCTTTCCCTTTCTGTTAGTGATTTCTGTACTATGTATGATCATTCTTTGTAGGAAATAGAAAGCAATTCATTTTCACAGTACTGTTCTATCTTAATAATTGGAAGGGGATTTCTTGTATAGGAACCGATTGTTGCTCTAATTGTCAGCCACAGCTAAGGACTGTATTGGAATAAAATACATATAACATTCAGTTCTCAGCATCTCATTTACCTTTTTCAGAGAGAGTAATCTTCCTTATATTAGTCCAGTTTTCTTACAATAAATCTGTTTGGTATTAAAAAATTCCTGGAAGGCAATCTGCACCACAGGGTTTATTGGAAATCTAGTCTCTTGCCTTGTTTCTTCCAATCTAGAATATGTATAGAAGAAAGAGATTTGCCTGGACATCCATATAGATGCCTCATCTTGATTTGCTGCAAGAGGCTTGGAGAGCAGGGTTGCTAGTATCTGGGCTGGAAAGCAGAGCTTCCCATAAATGTAATGGACGTCAGAACAGGCTGTGTATCACTCTTAGCTTGCTCAGTGGAGTATGTAAGGAGAAGGCAGATAGGCGGGGGAGATAACCCCAGTCAGCTCATGTCATTACTTTGAGTCCTCTGGCAGTGCCACTTAGCTGAAAAGGAAGCTAAATGCATAATCACATAAATGCTATGAGTCATTTCTATACAAGGAAGATCACAGCAGATCTACAGACTACTCATGATTTTAATTTCTTGGAACTTTGTTAAATCTATATTTATTTAATTGATAATGCAAAAGCACCAGAGCAAACTTAGCTGCTCGGACCAAAGATCCAGCAATGCTGGAATAAGAGAAGGACAAATATAAAGAAACCTGTTGAACTGAAGGAGTTGCATTGTGTTTGAAAGCTCACAATGGACTTTTCTTGCATGACTTTTTTCAGCCTCTGCAAGTTTTTATCATCCCTAACAACTTGCAGCTAAGAGCTGCACAGTCTACCTACAAGCTATGTGATGATATCTCTCAGCATTTGATTTGCTTTTGTTAACTACTTGCTTCTTTTGATAGTCTCTGGTGCCTGTATTGGAAAGAGCAAGTAATCATTGCTTGTTTGCATATTTAACGCAAGCTGAAAGCTGCTGTGTAGGATGTTGCTTTATGAAAGCCTTCCATTCGTAGGATGATTATGCTCCCCTATGTTCTCTGCACCCCTTCCAGTTCCAGTGGCTCCTTCTTAAAGTGAGGTACTGTGCACGGTTTTTAACAGGACTTCTACAGTGGTGTACCTATATTTTTTGTTTCATTCTCCATTCCTTCTCAAGGAATTTCTAAAACTTTGTCATTTATAGTACTACTCAGCATTGATTTATGAGTAGTAACGATCAGCTCCAAACCTATCATTATGAACACAAAGCTAATTCTTTTTTTTTTTTTGCCTCACATCCCTTCACTAACTTATTTTAACTTACTTACTTTTATTTGCCATTGCATTGTCTGGTGGCATAAATCTTTCTGCAAGTCTCACAGACCAGTCTCCATGCAGACCTGGCAGCTTAAACACTGCAGTCCAGCTCTAAGCATTGTAACAGGTCAGATACTACAGAACAGTGAGAGGTGCTACATGTCCAGTAATATCTGAGGGAGAAAGAAGAAAATTTCTTGCTTTGAGAGTAGGAATGACAAGACAAAGAAGCTGAATGCAAGGGAAAAAAATCATTGCAATCTTCTCTTTAAGAGTACTGGAATCCAACTAACTCACTGCAGTTCAGGTTACACTGTATTTTCATTCCTTTCTACAGTCCTGGGACCCTGCTTTAGCTAAGTCTGCCAAAGCATGGGCAAAGAGATGCATGTTTGAGCACAATATCTACCTTAAAATACCACAGAAGATGCACCCCACATTTACACCTGTTGGAGAAAACATCTGGACTGGCACCGCCACCATCTTTTCTGTGCACGTAGCTCTGACTGACTGGTTTAATGAAGTCAGCAGCTACGATTTCAACACCCGTCACTGCACTGACAAGTGTGGTCACTACACCCAGGTGAGTCTTACGTGCCCAGTGGTTTATTATGTTTAAAAAAAAAAAAAAGTGAAGGCTTGGACCAGACTGCTTTGGAACACAAGTTATGGCAGGGTTTTTACCCCATATGCTAGTGCTGGATGAGATTGGAAATAAATTCTGATCTGCAGGGCTGTCTAAGCTCTGTTTCATTAATGGTTGGAAGTGATTATCTCCCTGACAATGCCATGTTTCTGAGGGAGCCAGGCAATAGGTGCTAGACCACCTATCAGTCTCAGGCACGCTTTGGGTTGTCAGTGTAGCCCCTGTGTTGGCTGTTTTAAACTTCCACAAGATCCTTCCACTCAGTCACCAATTCCTTCATCAATACTGTGAATTCTGGTTCTTGTTGCTTTTATAGACCTTGCAAAGGTGCATCACATGTTTCACTTTTCCCTTCAGGTTGTCTGGGCAACGAGTTACAAAGTTGGCTGTGCAGTTCACTTCTGCCGTAGAATTCACAATCTTCAAGGATTCGACAATGTGGCGCATTTTGTTTGTGACTATGGGCCAGCGTAAGTCAGTTATGGCATTTGGGGTTTCATGTTTTTGTTTTTAAATACGCTTTAACTGACAATATCAGATTTTACCCATGGCAGGAGCATTATAACAAATTTCAGAAGCTATGTCCACCAAGCAGTGGTTCCCCTGACCACCTAGAGCATTAGGTGCTGCGCAGTCTGAGGTGCAGAAAATCACTCTCTAAAAAAACAGATGAGCAGATCCTGGCAGAGGGCATGTGCTATCAGCAAAGGCTGTGGAATAAAATCCATTTTCTGGACAAAATGAGACTGAGAGAAGACCTCATTGTTCTCTACAGCTACCTGAAAGGAGGTTGCAGTGAGGGGAATGTCAGTCTCTTTTCTCAGGTGACAATTGACAGGATGTGAAGAAATATCTTCAAATTGTGCCAGGGGAGGTTTAGATTACATATTAGGAAGAATTTATTCGTAGAAAGGGTGGTCAGGCATTACTGACCAGGGAAGTGGTGGTGTCCCCATACCTGGAGTATTTAAGAGATGTGTGAACATGGCACTAAGGGACAAGGGTTGGTGCTGAACCTGGTAGTGTTAGTTGATGGCTGGACTTGGTGATCTTAAGGGCCTTTTCCAACCTAAATTATTATCTGATTCTAGTATAAAAGGAAGACAGTCCTTAAGTTTATCTCATGCTTTGTGATTTCTAGACATATATTTTATAGATTTTTTTTAAAATACAGGTGGGTAATGAGGGGCTAAAAGCAGATTCCCGTATACTTGGGCTGAATACTACAGCATTGCACAAGAAACCTCCCCATGTCAGTGACGGTATGAGTCTCACCTAAGTGGAATTTCAAATAGTGATAATGATCCTTTTTTGGATAAGGGTTGTTTTGCCCAGTAATACCTTCCCAGTATATATTATTCTAGCAATGTAATGAAAGTGTGTGTTTAAATTGCTCTTCCAAAGACTGAGCTAACAAAATACTGTTCTTCTCCTCCTCAGCGGGAATTACCCAACAAAACCTTATAAAGCAGGACGACCATGCAGTGGATGCAGTAACGACCAGTGTTTAGGCAATCTCTGTGGTAAGATCAAAGTGATTCTCTAAGGAGATTGCATAGAAATAGTGGTGTCATAGGTATCAGTAAAAATACAGTAGTGGGTCAGTTTGCACTAAGTACATAGTGGGTCTGTAGCCCACCACAGGACTGAACTCTGGTTAGGATAGTATATGAAGTTATTAATTGGAATATTTTGTAATTTAAGGTTCTTGGAGCTACAAAGCAGAGTTTCCTATCAAAAGATGTATCAGTTAGATTACTTTTTGCCTTTTATCTGATAGGGAAGTCAAAACTAAAATATCCCCAACAAATATTCCCATTTGATTTTTTTTTTTTCCCTAGGAGAAATAATAATGAGACTATACTGAAAAATACTCCTTCTTTTAACTGTTAGAATTTTCTGAAATAGTGCAATGAGAGCTTGTTTTTCCACAGCAGTTTGCAGTCGTGGACCTTAATTGTCGCACCCAGTCCCAAATTAGTCAGAAACAGTGTTTTAAATAGTCAGAGAGTAACAGGTGTGCAACAATGTCTTAAATATTACTTTTGTGCAGAGTTTTACAGGAGATGTTCTCTACTAGCCAGGCTCTAGATAGCTTCAGCTGTAAAAATAATTGAGCATTTGCTATTCGTTTTCCTTCTGTGATGTTCTGGCTGACTCATTTTGAAGTCACAGGCTGACAGGCCACAGACAGGCTATCAGCATCACAAAGACTAGGGGGAGGGAGAGGAAAAAGAGAGATTCTGTTAGTTCAGTGCTAGATCCTACAACCAGTTTTGCTATATTCTCCTATAGGACAAAGACTGTTGCACTGATATCTTTTTTCTGATCTCTCCACAGTAAATGCAGAACGTGAGAAACTGATAAGTATGTATTCGATTGCTTTTCATTGTTTTGTTATGAGTATGGCTAAGTTGGACAGGATTTAACAGCCATTTCTTTATTCTTTTTTAGGTTATGCAAACTGGTATCCGGACTGGGACACTCAGCCCCAGCCACCGCAGCCCCGTCCCCCCCAGCCTCCAGCCCCTCGGCCTCCGGCCCACACACCCCCAGCTGGGCAGCTGCATTCTTCCTGTGACCCCTACTGTGTTAGTGTCTTGATTTTAAGGCCACTGTTTTTGGTACTGAGTGCTGTAGGTGTTCTTTTAGCACAGCGGTGGTTTCCACACATGTTTATATATGTGTAATGATTGTTAAGATACTGATAGTGATTCTGCCATTCCATTAGAGAACTGCATGTTTGATAAAAAACAGTCAGTCATCTCTTCTATACCTTTGTGATGTTTATCCAGTGCAAAATGCTTCTGCATTCAGGGCAAGATTTAAATGGCTGTGCATAGAGTTGCTGTAATTTATTAGCATGGCTTCTACATCTGTAAGAGCCTCTTAGCTCTGCTTCAGGGGTAGTTTGCTGGAAGGACCATGTAGGCTTTGTACTGCTGTATATGCTAATAAGCTTTCTGAAAACCTGGAGCATCACAAAGATATATCTGAATCATAGAATCAAAGAGCATCACAAGTTGGAAGGGACCCCAATGATTATTGAGTCCAACTTTCAGCTCTATACAGGACTGCCCAAAAATCAGGGGATCTGGAGTGAAAAGGCCAACAAAAAAAAGCTCTTTTTAAGGCTTTTCTGAAGCCAGCAACAGTGCTGCACTTGCGCTGGGGGGCTCGCAGCTTGTGGGAGGGCTGCTGAGTGAGAAGTGGTGGAGCTGGCACATTAGCAGCACAGTTTAAACACCCTACAAATGCGTCATCACCTGCCCTTGATGTTGGCACCTGGTGATAAGCTTTAAATAGCCTCGGGGAGCACAGAGCACACCAGGTGAATAACCGTTGTCTCTGCCCACTGAGAATAGGGAGTTTCAGCGAGTGAGCACAGCTCACAATGCCCATACGGTGCTGCAGCTGTGGGTGTGGGAGGTGGGTCAAGTGGTGAGGAGTGTAAGTGTTGCCCCTCTTTGCTCAGGAGACTGGCTTTCCTCTTGGCAGTCTCTGAGACTGCAGGCCTAAACATGGTCTCCTCCACCAGACAGCGGGCTTATTCCAAGAAGACCATGGCGACCCAGACGGAGGGCCTGCCCAGAAATGTGGCTGTTCAGGTCTCCAGCTGCAAGGAGTACCTGAGCCTGCTGCTGCCCGGGGAGGGTGGCAGAGATTCCACCTGTGTGAGGTGTGAGCAGGTAGATGAGCTGCTCAGCCTGGTGGTGGAGCTCAAGGAGGAGGTGGAGAGACTAAGGACCATCAGGGAGTGTGAGTGGAAGATTGACTGATGGAGTGACTCGCTGGCGTGCCAGAGGGAAGGGTGCCAGGGAGATACCCCCAGAAAAGTGGTTGACCCCCTGCCCTGTCACAGTCAAACAGACCTGACAGATGAGGAGGGTTGGAAGACAGTCCCGACTCAGCATCACAGGAGCCCCCCCTGACTGCCTACCCCGCTTCCCCAGCTCCCAGTAAGCAACAGGTTTGAGACGCTGGAAGTTAAAGGGGAGGTGAGTGGGGAGGTGATGGAGGATCTGCCTAGGAGATAGCCTAAGGTGAGGCAGTCATCCCCACGGCCTTGAGACTGCCTCTGTCAGGAAAGAGAGAAAGGTGGTTGTGGTGGGTGAGTCCCTTCTCAGAGGAACGGAGGGCCCCATATGCAGACCAGACCCGTGCCATCGGGAAGCGTGCTGCCTTCCTGAAGCCTGGGTCAGGGACATAACTAGAAAACTCCCAAAGCTGGTTAGGTCCACTGATTACTTTCCATTACTCATAGTTCAGGTGGGCAGTGATAAAATTGCTCAGAGAAGCCTGTGAACTATGAAAAGAGATTTCAGGGGTTTAAGGGCATTTAGTTCAAGGACCAGGAGCACAAGTGATCTTTTGTTCTATACCTTCAGGGGCAGTGAAGGTCACGGAGTGGGCTTGGAAAGCACAAGTAATGAATAATTGGCTCAGAGGCTGGCGTCAAGGCAGAAACTTTGGGTTCTTTGATCATGGGTCGGTTTACTCGGCCCCTGGCCTGCTGTCTGTGCATGGAACCCACCTATTTCAAAGGGGGAAACGAATCCTAGCACAGGAGCTAGCGGGGCTTATCGAAAGAGCTTTAAACTAGCTATGACGGGGGAAGGGGACAAAACAGGTCTCACCAGAGATGAGCCTAGGGGAGCGATGCTTGAGCTGGGGGTGAGGCAGATGACTCAGCTGAAGTGCATCTACACCAATGCACACAGCATGGGCAACAAGCAGGAGGAGTTGGAAGCGACTGTGTGGCTAACTATGACCTAGTTGCTATTACTGAAACATGGTGGGACCATACCCATGACTGTGCTGTGCTGTGATGGACGGCTACAAGCTCTTCAGAAGGGATAGACAAGGAAGGAAGGGTGGTGGTGTGGCTCTTTATATTAAAGAGTGTTTTGATGTTGAAGAGCTTGGGATTGGGAATGATAAAGTTGAGTGTCAGGGGGATCAGGGGGAAGGCCTGTAGGGGCGACATCTTGGTCGGGCTCTGTTATACACTGCCTAATCAGGATGAAGAGAAGGACGAGGCATTCTATGAGCAGCTTGCAGAAGTTGCGCAATCGCCAGCACTCTTTCTCATGGGAGACTTCAACTTCTCTGATGTATGTTGGAAATATAATACAGCACAGAGGAAGCAGTCCAAGAGGTTTCTAGAGTGCGTGGAAGATAGCTTCCTTACACAGCTGGTATGAGAGCCTGCGGGGATGGTGCCCTGCTAGACATGGTCTTCACTAAAAGAAAAGGACTGGTGGGAGATGTGAAGGTTGGGGACTGTCTTGGGCAGAGTGACCATGAAATTGTAGAATTCTCTATTCTTGGGGATGTCAGAAGGGTGACTAGCAAAACTGTTATCTTGAACTTCCTGAGGGCATACTTTGACCTGTTCAGGACAATTGTTGTAGGGGTCCCTTGGGAGTGAAGGGTGAAGGGGTCCAGGAAGCATGGACACTCCTCAAGATGGAAATCTTAAAGGCACAAGAACAGGCTGCTCCTGAATGCTGTAAGGTGAGCCATAGGGGAAGAAGACTGGTGTGGATGAACCGGGAACTACTGTTGAGACTCCGGAAGAAAAAGAGTCTATGTCCTCTGGGAGAAGTGACAGGCTACCTGGGGAGATTACAAGGAAGTTGCTAAGGTATGCAGGGGGAAGTTAGGAAGGCAAAAGCCCAACTTGAACTCAGATTGGCCACTCCAGTAAAAGAGAATAAGAAACCCTTTTAGAAATATATCAACGGTAAGAGAAGAACCAAGGAGAATTTCCATCCTTTACTTGATGCAGCGGGGAATGTGACCACTGAGGATAAGGAGAAGGCTGAGGTCCTCAACACCGCCTTTACATCTGCCTTTAATAGGCAGATCAGTTATCCTCAGGGCACTTCATGCCCTGATCTGGAAGTCTGGGATGATATGCAGAATACACCCCTGGTGGAGACAGTTAGAGAGCTCCTCCTCCATCTGAGCTGTCACAAGTCCATGGGACCGGACGGGCTCCACGTTAGGGTGCTGAGGGAGCTGGCGGGGGTGATTGCCGAGCCACACTCTGCCATCTACCAGCACTCCTGATTATCTGGAGAGGTCCCAGAGGATTGGAGGCTTGCCGATGTGACTCCCATCTACAAGAAGGGCCATGAGGATCCAGGGAACTACAGGCCTGTCAGCCTGACCTTGGTACCAAGGAAAGTTATGGAGCAAATCATCTTGGATGAGATCACACAGCACATGCGTGGCATCCAGGGGATCAGGCCCAGCCAGCACGAGTTCATGAAAAGCAGGTTGTGCTTGACCAACCTCATCTCCTTCTACGACTGGATGACTGGACTGGTAGACAAGGGAAAGGCTGTTGATGTAGTCTACCTAGACTTCAGCAAAGCCTTTGACACGGTCTCTCACAGTGTTCTCCTGGGGAAACTGGCTGCCCGTGGCCTGGACAGGAACACCCTTCTTTGGGTAAGGAACTGGCTAGAGGGCCGTGCCCAATGAACGGGTAGTAATGGAGTTAAGTCCAGCTGGCAACCTGTTACAAGTGGTGTCCCCCAGGGGTCGGTACTGGGGCCCATCTTGTTTAATATCTTTATTGATGACCTAGATGAAGGGATTGAGTGTACCCTCAGTAAGTTTGCAGATGACACCAAGCTGGGAGGTGGTGTCAATCTGCCTGAGGGTAGGGAGGCCCCTCAGAGGGATCTAGATAAGCTGGATTGCTGGGCTGAGGTGAATGGGATGAGATTCAACAAGGCCAAGTGCCAGGTCCTGCACTTTGGCCACAATAACCCCATGCAGCGCTATAGGCTTGGGGCTGAGTGGCTGGGTGACTGTGAAGAGGAAAGGGAGCTGGGGGTGTTGGTTGATGCTCGGCTGAACATGAGCCGACAGTGTGCCCAGGTGGCCAAGAGGGCCAACAGAATCCTGACCTGCATTAGAAATAGTGTGGCCAACAGGAGCAGGGAGGTAATCATCTCCCTGTACTCAGCACTGGTGAGGCCATACCTCAAGTAATGTGTTCAGTTTTGGGCCCCTCACTGCAAGAAAGACATTGAGGCCTTGGAGCATGTCCAGAGAAGGGCAACGAAACTGGTGAGGCGTCTGGAGCACAAGTCTTACGAGGAGCGGCTGAGGGTGCTGGGATTGTTTAGTCTGGAGAAGAGGAGGCTCGGGAGACCTCATTGCCCTCTACGACTTCCTGAAGGGAGGTTGTGATGAGGAGGGGTTTGGCCTCTTCTCCCAGGCAACAAACCGGACCCGGGGAAATGGCCACAAGTTGTGCCAGAGGAGGTTTAGATTAGACATAAGGAAAAACTTTTTCTCTCAGAGAGTGGTCAGGCACTGGAATGGCCTGCCCAGGGAGGTGGTGGAGTCGCTGTCCCTGGCAGTGTTCAAGAGGTGTCTGGATGAGGTGCTGTGAGATATGGTTTAATAGCTTGTGGTGGCAGTGGTAATGGGAGGACGGTTGGACTTGATGATCTTGTAGGTCCTTTCCAACTTTGTGATTCTATGATGCTGTGATCAAACCCTATGTCTGAGAGCATCGACCAAGTGCTCCTTCAGCTCTTAAGTTGAACTTAACTCTGGATCCAAAAGAAGCAATAACTCATTTTCATTAAATTTCAATTATCCCAAACATCATTTTCTCTCGATAGTGGAGATTTAACTATGTATTACTTTTAAAGAAGAGAAAGAATAAAGCTTGCCCTTTACTAAGCCTATATGTGTTAGTCTCCATTTAAGTTACTCTATTGTCAGTTGTACCATTCCATTCTTCTCTCAGAGCTAATCTTTATCCTCTAGCTCAAAAAATTCAGGGGAAGATTGAGAGCAAGGTTTAAAATTGAGTGCCAGTGAAAGAAACCTAATATTAGAATGTATCAAGGTGACAAAACCTGACATGCAGAGTAGGTAACATCTCTGAGGTGGCAGAGAGAGGAAGGGGGGAGTGGGGAGGAATGCCAGGTGTGGAAGAATTAGGTGGGCTCAGAACAGGTTCTGGTTCAGAAATGAAGATCTCAGCCTCATTCAAAAAGCCTGAATCACTGTCGGCTTCAGTTTGTTTTTAGAGACTTTTGACCTCAACCACCTATTGTTCCTACATACCCCTGTTAGTAAAGGAAAACAAACCCTGTCTGAAAGCCATGCTTCAAGTTAAGAAATACTGGCTGAAATTAGCATGTGTAACTGCTATTAATGTTTCTCCTCCTTTATCTTAGACCTAATGTTTTGTGAACACTGTATCTCAGATTCTGAGACATGATGTAGCTCACAAGGAATGTGGCATCACACAAAGAAAATGAGCCCCAAGTGTTCATGCTTTTTCAAAATGTCACCATATAAGAAAATACATATTTAACTTCACCATTGCCAGTTCTTGTCTGCTGCCATCTTTCATACTAAGAGATAAGTAAAGATTTCAATTAAAGGCTTTAAATAAAGGTTTAGAGAATATATATGCATGCATTTATTATTGTTTGCATTTAACAGATGGAATAGCTGACCTGAATTGGCCAAAAGATATATCACAGCGTGTAACACTGTGCTCAGTAATGAAATCCAGAGTAGAGGAAGAAGAGGCAGAGGTTTCTTCCAAGGTGTCCACTGCTTGCATACTGGGCATCTATCTATCTGTCTGTGAGAGTGATTGCCTTCACAGCACTTGTTATTTTGTTTGTTTGATTTTCTCCTTTGTCTCCACTTCTGTTGAGCTGTCTTTATCCTGACTCATGAGTTTTCTCATTTTTTTCCTCCTGCTTTCTCTTCCATTCTGCTGGGAATGGGGGGGGGACTGAGTGAGCGGCTATGTGGGTGTTTGACTGCTGGCAGGGGCCAACCCACCCTATTATTCTTCTCTAAGGAGTGGTCTGCAGTGAAGTTGGGAGCATGGTGTTTCCTGCACTTGATTCTCTCATGGGGCCTTCTTGCCCCTAAACAGTCTACCCCAAAAAGCTGAGGTGTGCAACCCATGGCACATAATGTGTGCTGGTGGGGCTGCTTCTGTAGATCCACAGCATAACCTGCTATGACCAAGCCCAACATTTATGGCATCGCATGCACAGAAGTGGTAACTGTGACTTACACCGAAGTATTCCAAAGTTGCAAATTCCTAAAATGAAACATGGAGTGGGAAGAAATCCAGCTTAATTCCCATGAAGATGTCCAAGTTGGGTCACAGAAAGGATCCTGAGCGTGGTGGAGAGATTATAGTTACAGGCAGTGTGAGGAAAGGGTGTTGATGGTGGTGGGTCTGGGCAGGGAGTGTTGGGTACGCAATGTGACTGGAACAGCAGATGCTGGGTGAAAAGCCCAGTGTGGGTGCTGGGTACCCAGCACGAGGCAGCACCAACCTCTGTGGCACACAGCTCTGCTGCAGGCTTGGGTCACGGGGAGTGATTCATGAATTGCTAAAGCTTGGGAGGAAAATTTGGGAGCAACAAATACCACAAGCAAGTGATCACAGAAGAAACCCATCAGTACGCACAGTACATTTAAGTCACACTTCTCAGCCAATAACTGCAAGTACAGCCAAAGTGACTGCTCATACTATAGTAAAAGATTTAGTTCAGATCAATTATGTCTCATTGCTTTTTGTCTCAGAGTAGCAGCCTTAACGGCAATGCTATTTTTATGTAAAGCAGAAAAATTATCCAAAACTTTCTTGTAACCCATTGTGATTGCTATAGATGGGAGTTACAAAAACAAAGAAGCCCTAGAGCTAGGAGACAAGAAGCTTGCCCACTGCAGTGAAAGAAAAGAGAGAGAGAAAAAGATTCTGCGGCTTTGATGTGAATTTGTAGCTTAATTTCCTTATTCTCATAGCAACGCTCTTGAAATATGACTCATTTCCTGTGACATGTGCTGCAGTCAATTACCATGGCTAAGACAAGTCCAGCCCCCAAGCCTTCCAAGCAACACAAGCCCACAAGCTGCAAGGAAAGCTAAAGCCACCCTACACAGCTGAAGTGTTCTGTTCTTCAAGCTGAAAGACCGGAGACTAAGTAACATGATAAGCAGATTTTTCACTTGTGTGCTGGCTTTATTGCATTTCTGCCTTTCTTCTGGCTTCTATCAACCGGAGACATTGCCTGATATTGGAGATGCAGAATTTATTGAGGAATGTGTGAGAGCGCACAACAGATTCCGGTCTGGAGTGAACCCCCCAGCCAGCAACATGCTGTACATGGTAAGGGGACCTTCACAGTTTACGTGCAAGTGTGGTGTTTACAGTTGCTAAAGATGATTTTTCTAATCAAATGTAAAAAAAAAAAAGATGAAAAAGAAACCAACTCTTGGGGTCATAACTGCAGTTCCTCTTTAAAGCAGGGGAAAAGGCTCTGATTGTTGGATGACGTTATACAATCAGATACATGTGTAGTTTTGCCTGACTTAGTTTTTTCATTCAAAACTCAAAATTTCAACCCTAAGCCTAGCACTGTGAAAAGTGCTGTGAAAAGGCTCCTCCTTACAAGCCACTGTAGTTTAGCAGCCTGGGGTGTGATTTATGTGCAGACCTCAGCACAACTCTTCGTACTTGGCAAGTGCAGAAAACATTGCCAAATGGCTTTAGAGAGCTTTCTTTTAGCTTTCTTTGCAAGGCTCTCCCAGCAGTCTGAGCCAACAGAGAGTTGCTAGCTGCAGCTCTTAGGTGCTGGGCTGCAAAGGAAGCCAAAACAAGTGCACCAAGTGCAGCAGTAGCAATAGCTGGAGGCACTGGTCCTGCACTGTGGTGCCCATCTGTGGCTGCAGCCATTATGCAAAAGGCAGTCTGTCGTGATTCAAAAGTAGCCCAGCCCTGGGAAGTAGCTTTAGTGGGGCATTAGGATCCCAAACCTCCACTGCATATTGCTCCAGACTTTTTCTAAAACTTTTTCTAACGCTTCACTAGCTCTACACTAACAAAATCTTGCTATGAGCAGTAGCCATCATCTTTTTAAAATTTCAGTGATTTTGCACCTGATTTTTCTTTTTCAAAAGTTGAAGATCTGGAACCAGGAAAAAAAGAAAGCAAACAAAGACAGCTCACCACAAAGAAGAGAAGAACTAAAATAATGGCAGCTTTCTTTTAAAGTGCTGCAAAAAAATTAGTCTTAGGTGTAACATCTCCCAGGAAGAATTTGTTGTGGAGAAAGCAGTAAAATACATTATAAAATCAATGAGGAAAGTAGAAGTAGCGGAACTGAAAAGAGCATATATGTTCATTGTTATAATTGACCTTAGCACTACAAAAATGAGGAAAACAAGAGCACTTTTTTATTTCTCAGAACACTTGTTTCCTGCCGATAACTGTCCATCTCGATGCATAAAAATGGAGGATATGAACTCAAGGCATTTCCATCTTTTGGAAAAAAAAATACTTTTTAAAAGAAAATACAAGACAGAAACTCCTTTAAGCACAAGTGACAAAGCCTAACCAGCTACATTTGTAATACAGTTGTTATTACTAATACTAGTGCAGGATGAAGAAGAAAAGAGGGGTGCGAACTCTCAAGCAGAGTCTGAAAAATGGGACTGTGGAGGACTAGCCTGTCAACCACTGTCACAAAGCTTTTGTCGTGGTCTTCTGCTTGCAACCTCACAGCATTGCCAAAATGTAAACTGCAGCCTCTGTCTCAGCTTGCAGCAATGCTAGGACTGGGAGATAATGCCTGTACAAAGCCAGATTTTGTTCACCATCCTTCAAAGTTATCATCTAAGGAAATGTCAGATCTTCAGTTGCATTAAGACCCCCTGCCCACAACTTTACCTTTATTATTCCATGTACTGAGTTTTTAGGCATATTACTTATGGTTTAGTTTTGTAGGACTTCTCCCAAATGCTTGGCATAGGGAGAATTGGAAGACGGTGGTTACAAAATATTTTCAAATCTTAGTAGATCTATTTTGATATCACCTTGCAATTTCTCCTTACTTATTCATAACATAAAATTAAAAAAAAAAATGTTTTAGACATCTTCGGTACAAAAAAGCTGTATTATGTAAAACATAGGCATGAAATTCAGCAACCTCCAAATCTTTTTCCTCAATCATGAGTAACAACGATCAGATTAAAATACAGTTTCTCTGGTGAGCCTATTGTTTGCAGAGGCAACCGAGAGATTTTAATCCGTACACAGAAGGATAAATAAGGAAGTCTTATTTTTTTACAAAAGCCCAATCCAAAATTATCCAGCAGTACTGAACAGCTTAGTTTTCGTGACACAGTGCTTAAGCAGAGCTACAGGAGCTGTGTTTTCCAGCAGATACAACACTGCTTGCTCAATCAGATTGTGTACACAAGAAAACCCAGTGGAATCTGACAATACCTCCAGTGCAAACAAAAGACATTCATATAACTCAGTGGCTTACATAACAGCTCTCTGTTGGACTGAATTTCAAGAGAGTAAGTGATTCCACAAATATGAATTCAGTGCTAATGTTTGAAGCCACAAAATTCCCTGAGTTTAGACTGTTTCAAAAATCCCAGCATGTTTGTGACTTGACCGGCAAACAGCAGCCCTAATCCGTGAGGCTGCATGAGATTTCAGTCAGACTGGGACAGAAAGCACAACCCTCTGCTTCCAGGCTTTCTATAAATTCTTTTTTTTTTTTTTTTTTTTAAGTTAAATTAACATTATTCCATAGGTGGCACAGCCTGAAAATGTGTATTGTGCTCCATACACTTTGACGCACAGGTCTTGGCATCCAACAAGCATATTAGACACAACTGTCCACCACCCCAAAATCTTCCCCATGTATAATGAGTGACTAAATTCCCATTAGAACCTACAAGTCAGTCTACCACACAGCACTCTGAGTCCCAGCAGAAGCAAAAAACAAACAAACCTGCAGCATATACGCTATTGAGACCCAACTTCTCCAAAATCTGTTCGGCACTACTGCTTTGCTAAGATAACCAAGTCATTTTTACCTGTCTTTATTTTGCAGAGTTGGGATCCAGACTTGGCAAAGACTGCAAGAGGTTGGGCAAAGAGATGCGAGTTCAAACATAACATATACCTCCAAGAGCCAGGGCAGGCTCATCCCAGATTTACCCCTGTTGGAGAAAATCTCTGGACTGGCTCACTTTCAATTTTTTCAGTGCAAGGAGCCATCACATCTTGGTACAATGAGGTCAGACACTACACATATACCAGCAATAGCTGTAGCAGAGTATGTGGCCATTACACACAGGTAAGAAATCATGCTTCTCCAACTCTATCAAGTTTAGTTGTACTCAGCATTGCTGAGGCCACACCTCAAGTACTGTGTTTTGGGCCTCTTATTACAATAAATATATCAAGGCCATGGAACCTGCTGTCCAGAAAAAGGGCAACAAAGTTACTCTCTTCCAGTTTAAAACCATTTTCCCTCATCCTGTTGCTACCTGCCCTTCTAAAAAAGTCCCCCCCAGCTTTCCTATAGGCCTCCTTTAGGTACTGGAAGGCCTATAACGTCCCCCAGGAGTCTTCTCTTCCCTAGGCTGAAGAGCCCCAGCTCTCTCAGCCCATCCTCACAGGGGAGGTGCTCCAGCCCTCTGGTCATCAAAGAAATTAATAAACATCTAGTGAATTAGTTAAAACAACCAGATGTTCTTCAGAACAAGCTATTATTTAGATATCCATCACTATTGCTTGCCACTGCAAATCATGTCTAAGGAGCACTCCAAAGCCCATCTACTGTGTAATATGGAGGAGGGCAAGGCTTTTCCCGAAAACTGTAGCTGTTAAACCAAATACTCAGCCACCAATGTTTGTGTCTGTCTTTCCAGGTTGTTTGGGCTCAAAGCTACAAGGTTGGCTGTGCTGTCCACTTCTGTCCCACAGTGTCATACTTCTCAGGAACCAACGCAGCACACTTCGTCTGCAACTATGGGCCAGCGTAAGGTTTCCATGACAAATATTGTAGAAGATTTGGATCCTGCTCCTTCTTCCCTCCCGCAATGTGCAATTTGATAGGATCAGACCATTTTTTCTTGTGTTTATGGGTAGAAATAGTCCTCAAAACAGGGAAAGATACATACGTCTATCCAAGCAACCCTAGTTTGAATAAATGGGAGATATACATTGTAGCCAAAAAGCAGTGGTGCTGGTAGAAAGGGTAAAATATAAGACACTGAAATAAGTATACCTGAGTGATCATTTGAAAACTGTTCCCTTGTTCCTCAGTGCCAAGGTGGCCCCAGATGGTTGCCAAGGTGCAGACCCAAGGTGTGAAAATATTTACACATTTGTCTGCAGAATCAAGTCTCTCGGTCAATGGTTTGAGTAAATACTGAAGTGTGCAGTGCTTGTGGCTGCAGGCTGAGCTTTAGCATGAGAGTTTGGACATGTGATGCTGGGGCTGCTCAAGGCAAAATTTTATTGAGAGGTCCTTCGTATGCATTGTAAGTAGCATATTTGCTGCCTCAGGTACAGAGAGACACAGAGGCTCTGAAGGTGCCTGCTGAACCTTGGTTCCACCTTATGAGGGCAGGATGCCTTCTTGGTCCTGCTTGAGGCCCTGATCTGCTCAGCCCTTGAGGTCACAGGGAGCATAGAGTACAAAGCCCTTACTGTGGGTGTTTACTGCCTACCAAAATCTTCAGGGAGCAGCCTGGGCATCTCCTGGGCTAGGTGGGAGCAGGGCAGTCAGGCACGGCTGACCAGGACACAGTTCACTGTCAATACAAGTGGAGAAAATCCCAAGTTCAGAAGCAAATTAGCAGCAGGGATTGCCATCCTCTCATAAGGGCAGCTTCAAAGCAATGTTACTTTCCTTCACAGTGGGAATTACAGACGGCACCCATACGAGACAGGAGCAGTGTGCAGCAAATGCAACGGCGAGCAGTGCACTGACAATCTGTGCCGTAAGTAGACAACCCACCCTCCTCCACAAGCACATGTAGAAAGAGAGGGAGCACACAAGAAGACACTGGCAGGAAGCACAGCATCTCCTATTCCCAAATACTGTCTGAAAAAATGCAATGAGGAGCCAAGAGAGCAGTGATGCCCAAGGATAGTAAAGGTTTTAAAATACCAGCATCAAGGAATGAGAGGGGATCCCTGACTGATGGGGTTGTTTGATGTCAGCTAGACAAGTGGATCTTGAACATGAAAGCTGGGCAAAAAAAAAGTGATGGAATGAAGTGTACCTGAGGGATAAGTCCTCTCCATGCCAGCCACTGGCAGAGGCACTCAGCAAGATGCAATCGAGCTCTCTGCAGCAAAGCCCCCAGAATCGCTCTCTGGAAGTCTGCAGGTCCTTGGTTCTTCCTGGAAAGAAACACAGCTGTATTTCTTGTCAGCCCATTGTGAGCTAATTCCCTTTTTTCAAAACTCACATTATTTGCAAAGTCTAAGCCTGCTGCTTACATTCATTTCTTTTGTCTCTCCAGGAAACACCGAGCGTGACAAAGTCATTAGTAAGTACTACAGATATTACTGCTTCGGTTTGTTGCCCCCAGTGCAGTTACACTGGAAATAATTGATCTGTTTTGCCTCCAGGTGATTCCAGGTGGCACCCAGCCTGGGACAGACCTGTCTGTGATGAGTACTGCATCTCCGTGGTTGTTTTAAGGCTGTTACTACTTATTCTGACAATCGCAGCCACTTGGATCCTACCCAGATACTGGTCCATAGTACCTGCCACCAAATAACGCACAGGAGGCTGCGGCAGCACTGAGGTTGGTTCGTCCTCTTCCTGTGCTTATGCTACTGGCAGCATTGAGATGGATGGAGATGTTGTTTGCATCCACAGATCATTCTGAAATTTAGAAATACCATCTCCATTTCATGGAGGAGCCGGGAGAGCTGATAAGGAGCCTTGTCATTGTTCAGAATCAATAGCTGTTTTTAAATTACCTGCTTATTCTTCCAAAGTGGAGCACTGTGACAGAGATGGGTACACCGTGGAACAGCTCACCACACTTCCCGGGGAGGGAGCAGGGTGTCTGCAGCCCAGCAGAGCAGACTCCTCTATGCCTATTGCACTCTCTCCAGCTAGATGCAGCAGCATGGTTTTGGGTAGCCTGGAGAGATTGGATTTTTTTTGTCATTTAAAACTTCTTTTTTCCTCATAATTTTTGGGCACAGGTGAGTTCCAGCATGTGCATCCCACAGCAGGCAGTGCGTTTCCACGTATCACAGTGCACAGGGACCACTGGCATTTCTCTTTGCTTAGAATCTGTTTTCAAACACATATTATCTCTACCAAGACACAGAGCTTCACCCATGTTTAAATGTGATTCTGCACTGCCTTAAATTTCCTTTTTTTTTTTTCTTTTTCTGAGCATGAGGTTTTTGACTTCTGCTTCAAACAATAAACCACTATTTCCTGCCTCCCATGCATGGCGATCATGTATCTGCAACCTGATCTGAAGGTGCACTGGTGCACAAACCCAGAACAAATACATTCAGTTCCAGCCTGCACAATGCCGAGAAACACGATGCTGGGAAACGCAGCAGAGCTCAAAATAAAAATGTGCTGTGCCCAAAGTCATGCCCTGGGCTCAGTGGCTCCATGAGGCTGTGCCCCCAGAGCAGGCAGAGTTCAGCCAGGCCCCTTCGATATATCACACCACTCTGCTGTGTGATTCTATGCAGGAAGCTGGGGAGTCCCCTAGCTGCTTCCTTTCTGTGGTGCTGTCTTTGCTCACTTCTGTCAGCATTGCTGCGGAACTCCTGCTCCGATGGCACTGCTGGAGTCAATCTCACCTGGAAGTACTGCAACTGCAACCCAAAGTTTCTGACGTTATTCTTCCATGGAGTTAGCTGCTAGCACATGAATCATCTCAGCATCACAGCATGTCCTGAATAAATCATTTTTCAAAATGTAAATGTGGTCAGGGACAGAATTCCTAATTCTCTTCCTTGTCCTTCACTTATCCTTACACTTTGTTTGTGCCAGAGCCTCTTTTCTGCCATCCAGTGACCAGCGTCACAGCACACATGCTGGCCTACCTAGAAAGAGACAATTCTGTTTATATATATATATATATCTCCACGGCAAATTCAAGGCCACGGGTCTGTCTGTTGAAAAGGGCAGCCACTTTCATTCTCACTTGCCTTTTTGCACTCTTTCGAGCACTACTTAAGCCTCACACTTCCTGTACTGCAAAGTCCCATCTGGAAATGCCATAAGGACGATAACCAGCACATGTTGGCAGCAGGACATACTCTGCAGCATCCTCTTGCAGAGAAGGGCTCTTATGCCAGCACCTGCCCGATGTGCAGAAAGATCCTACTGATGCAAGGAGAAATGGAGGAAAGGAAAGTGCTGAGGTGCTGTGTCCAGGGAGCAAAATGAGCTCAGCAGGAATGCTCCCCTGCTAAGTTTAATCTATGCTTGGTTTCCAGGAGAGTAAACAGAACCAACACAGAGACCTTAAAGTTCAAAACATTCACAGCGCTGCCATTGGACTACATACCTTAGCAGCTCGAAGGGAATTCCATAGAGAAAGCTTCATTAAAAAACCTGTAAATCACCGGGGCTCACGGGGAAAAAGAACAACCAACCAACCAACAACAAATTTTACAGCATGGCAACTTTCAAACCAAAAATCCAGAAAGTCAAGGAGTCAAAGCTAAGCAAGAACTGTGTCTCGTTTTTTAAGGACACCCAAAATCCAGATATTTAACTCCTGATGATTAAACCCCTCAAATTGTTCACATGCTTTTTATGGCATACATCCATGACTTCCACATGATAAATGCAAAATACGGATATAAAAACAGCCATTGAGCACTTCTTTGCTAATCTGTAAACTCTAAAATCAGTTTAAGGAGATAATTTTCAAAAGTTCAAGCTAGTTCTGAAAATACCAAAACAACTACTTTGCCCTTCTGAATCTATTTTTCTATTCTTTATTGTTATTCACATTAGAACTGTACAGCCATGTTCTCTGAAAACAGGTGTGAAAAGCACTGCAGTGAGCCCAGTGCTGATGGTTACCACTAAAAAGCAGACTCTAAGCAGACAAATCCTTGGTTTGTCTTCCCTACTGAATGAAGGGCCTTTCTAGATTTTCCCATTTAAGTAAATAGAAGCCTCACCAACAATCCTTGAAACCCAGCAGCCATAACAACCAAAAAAGATTAAACATAACCCTTTCATCTCATGACAACAGGACAACGCTCCTTGAAATCAAGTAAGTTCTGCTGTGGTTGGGGCTTTGATGCCAAATCTACATAGATATCTCAGCTGGGGAACCAAAATTCAAAACACGCACTTCCATGGAAGTACACGCTTGTATTTTAAGGTCAGGCTGCCACCAAGCTGAAGTACATTTTCCTGCACTGCAACTCAGGCAACCACAGTTAGCTGACCCAGCTGGAAAACAATCACCTAATTAGCAGGAAGCTTTTAGCCAAACCAGGTTCCTGAAATAAAAGGCCAACCTACAAAGTCAAACAGACCTTCGCATCGTGGAACGAGATCTAAACTTAATTGTAGCAAACAGAAATTTGCTGCAGGGACCCTTTGCAGTGAAAGGGGCCTCATCCGGTCCAAAATATAATGGAGGACTCTCCCTCCTTGCACCTCCCCTGGATCCAGTTCAGCTCCTCCTTACTGGCTTTGGGCTCTGCAGATTACTCCGTTGAAGTATTCACTTGTGGGATCATACTGAGAACCAAACTATTGCAATGCCTCTGGGGACAGCCCAAGCCCTCGAGAGGTCTGACCCACCTGACGCTGAACTCAGGTCTCCCCTTTATGCCATCAACCACTACATATCAGGTAATGTGTCTAAGAGCTTATCATAGGGCTGGTATCCCTAAACATACCAGCTTACACACCCATCTCAGAAGCTGTAGTAATTTACTTATTTTCTCAGTGAAGCATCTGTTAAGCAGTACTTTCTTACATGATTTTATAAGTAATTAAACTGCCATTTATGAATGATAGAGTATTGAGTTTCCTCTTCCAGAACTAAGTTCCAAGAAAAGACCAGGCAACTGACAGTCATACCAATATTGTCCCCCACCCTAAGGGGCAAGGATCCTAGATGATTCTCCATGCACACACGCGTACTGGTTCTTTAACAACATACATTCTAAATTCCTATTTAGACACGTAACAAAGAAAACAGCTGTGTTTTCACTGACCATTTTCAAATAAAAGGCCACTAACCTAAGCAAAGTGAGCTGCAGTGTTCTAGCATAATCATCTTTACCACGTGCAAGTGATCAGAATTCCAACGTCTGGCAAAGCACTCAAACACGGTCATGAAACTGGTGTGGCCTGACCACCTGCTTACTGTTACATTTGCTTCTTTAACCTCAGATGAATCAACTAAGTAACATCTGCTTTTCTAGCGTACTCTATTTCATCATCATTTCCATTTTTAGGAAACTAAGAACCTCTATACTTCCTTCAAAAAAGGGGAAGGGGCTGAATAAAGTTAAAAGGAACTTAAGTTCTCATTTCTTGTAAGAAATAAATTAAGAACACATTTAAAGAAAGGTAACAACATTTATGTTTTCCTTGCAGCACACTTGCTTTGTGTCACAGTCTGCCTAACAAGATAATGCTAATAACAATTTATTAATGGCGTTCAATTAAGATTATGGCTGTCTAATCCTCACACGAAGCTGTGAGCTTGCTTCCAGGAATGCAAGATGTAGGTTTTGCCATAGATGACTAATTAAAGGATTTAACGATAATGTATTAAAATAGTTTATTAATACCAAGACAAGACACACACAAAAAAAACAGCTTTTACAGAAGTAAAAGCATAATAGAAGTAATAAATCTTGCCCATCTTGACAGTTATTTGGTAGTCTTTCATAGAAGTATTCCATTTAACTCCCACTGAGTTCTCCAATCCTTATCGTTTCACATTCTGCATCAAACTCCTAAATGTTCCTAATATGAAACTTCCTTCAGGCAGACAGACATTATCCAAATACGCTTTCGCTTTCTCAAAGAATATGAGAGAGAAGATTTTGTACATCAGCTTTGAAAATTTTGCATAGCTGCTCTAGGTCCATTCATTAAAATGGGCTTGTGAAAAGAGAACGATCTTTCTGCCTAGTATTTTCTCATCCACACTACACTGACAGCAAGAAGTGGTTTACTCCAAGTCTCAGTTGTTCCAAGTGTGAAAACATTCATTACTGTAGGAGAAAAGGGAGCATTATGAGCAGTGAATTACTTCTTTTTTTTCTTCTTCTTTTCGTCTGCTGCCATTTTTAACTTGACTTCTTCCATAGGAAGTGCTCCTAATTTCTTCTTCTTTGCATTCTTTACTTTTTCCTTGATGGCTTCAATATCAATTTTTTTCTCAGTGGAGGCTACACAGTAAAAACACAAGCACAGACAGACACAAATTTTACTTTTCTAATTTTTAACAGCCTGTGAGACTACTTCATATGTATCCATGGTAAACTGCATCCTGTAGCATCGGTTAGGATTCATTTTATGTTCACTAATGATTTTATAAACTATTCCAATCATTTTTACTTAAACTAGCATTATACACAAACCTCTTTCAACAGAATTTAAGGAAGAGTAACATAAAAAAAATCCTATACAACTGCATTTGAAAACTGATGCCCTACATCGCACACTTATAAATTATAATCACCCACTTACCAGACCACAGCTGTACTCCACCAAGATTAATACATACACAGTCTGCTGGACATGTGTCTATTGGCTTGGTTGGTCTCACATAAAAAGAATAAATTATTTACTGAGTACTTTTTTTCAGAGAAGCTTTCACGGCATTTTATATATATGCATGTAACTGGTGTGATGAGCTCACACACGTGCCTGTACCTTATATTCCTTCCCTGGCTATGCATTAATGATGGCTGCTGGAAACAGTCTGATCCCTGTGTGAAAACCTTTATAAGAGACTTCTACAGGAAGTGACAGAGCAATAATCTATTTTATGTTCATAAAACGTTTTATGAATATGTTTTATAAGGGCATGTAGCGACAGAACAAGGGGAAGTGGTTTTAAACTGGAAGAGGGTAGATTTAGACTAGATATTAGGAAGAAATTCTTTACTGTGGGGGTGGTGAGACACTGGAAAAGGCTGCCCAGGGAGGTTGTGAATGCCCCTCCCTGGAAGCTCTCAAGGCCAGGCTGGATGGGGCTGTGAGCAACCTGGTCTAGAGGGAGCTGCCCCTGCCTATAGCAGGGGGGGTGGAACTAGGTGATCTTAAAGGTCCCTTCCAACCCAAACTACTCTGTGCTTCTATGATTCATCTATAGTACTTTCTCTTTTGGCCAAGGGTCATGAGCTTAGGTCCAACTCTGCCACCTCACATAGTTAATTCCTACACACCACCAGGTGTCCTTTTTGGAACTCAGTTCTTCTCTACATACAAAGTATTTCCGTCATTTACTTTTGAAAGACTGAATGATTTCAGTTCAAAACACTTATCGGATGAAAGAGCACAGTATTTGAGATACAGCAGAGTCAGTAGCATGATTACTGAAAATCTACTGCTATCACACAAACACAAAAAGTATTTTATACAAATCAGTGCTCCAGAATATACACTGCTTGAGCAATAAACAAATTCTTCAGTTCACAAGAAACTGTAATATGCAGTGTATTAATACGTAAGTAGCATGACCTTTCTTATTTACTACGGCTACATCTCCACATAATTACTTCCCCTAGGAATTAACTAGCAGGGTTTAGAACGGGGGAAAAAAACATTACCTTTCTTTACTTTCACAAGTGGCTTTTCCTTCGGTGGGATAAAAGCTTTATTTCTTTCTTCTTGTCTTTTCCTGACTGCATCAGCTTGCTTTGCCTGAAGTTAACAATACCAAGTATGAAGTACCAATAGAGCAGGGCAAAAGGGAAAAAATCAAAGTCAGAAATGAAGCACTTTTTAACCGGTTGTAACAAATTTACCTTTATTTCTTCCACTCGCTTTCGTTTCTTCTGGCTTTCTTTCAAGAAGTATTCACCACTTGCCAATTCTTTATCAATCTGTACGACAAAAGTACCAAGAAGCTTTAGACAGTTATCCATTATAAGCCAGATATCATAGAATCATAGAATCACTAAGGTTGGAAAAGACCCACAGGATCATCCAGTCCAACCATTCACCCATCACCAACGGAAGCGATATGTAGTATCAGGAAATAAAAACTTGACAGAAAAGGCCCGTTAACTTCATCCTAACAAGAGCAGGATTTAAAATCATCATATACTCCTGCATAACCAAATAAAGTCACAGCTGACCTGGCTTTCCGGCTGTGGAGGTGGGAATGGTGTGTACTCCTTCTTAACATTTTTCTTCTTTGGCTCCTTGCGTTTTTTCAAGTTCTTCCGCTTGAACTTAGGCAAAAATCTTTCCCAATTTTGTGTCCTCAGTTCAGGATCTTTTGATAATTCACGTTTGATCATCAAAGTCTTTGGTAGTTTTAGAACATCACAAAGTAGTTAATAAAACAATAGTATTGCAGTAGTATCTAAGAGCTCCAAACTAAAAGTTTTATCAAAGTTTCTTATAGCATATTAACAGTTGAGGGATTTAATTGTGAACAGAAGCAGAAAGGTGAATATGTCTCAGGATGGGGACAGTTTAAATGAGCAGGTATCAAGCAAACAATCAAAGGGAAGAAAACACTTTATGATATTTTCTCAGGCACTGTCAATGATATGACAACGTATCCCCAGAAAGCAGACTAGTTTTCTTTCTTTTTTTTTTTAGTACACAACAGAAATTCTCATAAACAGTTTACCGCATTGAAACGTATAATTATTAACATAAAGCTCTGTACAAAGACGTAACGCACACACAAAGACAGGTGCACATCAGACCATACCAACCTTAATGTTATATATGGGATGTATATTCTTCATTGTGTCCAGAACAACTTTCCTAACCTGCGTTTAATAAAAGAAAACAAACGGAACACTCAGCAGCTACTTCATATTCTAATCAGTTAAAATATCAAGTACCCTAAGTTTCTTCAAAATCAGAACATTTCTCTTTCCTAGCTGCACAACAAAACCAAAAGCAGACAGACTGAAAAAGCCACAGAGCCAACTAGAAGGCACAGTGCTTCAAAAACATCATTAGCTCTACTGTCACGCTTCTGATACACTCCAGCATTACCCGTAACCACTACTCTCATGCCACCATGGATGTTATGTTGTTTTTTAGCTTTTGACATGTATTATTCCCTATAGAATTACTAAAAATATACCAGATGTTCATCCATGCTGTGTGCCATTAACACCGCGGTATTTGCACTCAAACCTCCTAACTGAAACTACAGAAATTCTGCACTGTAAGCTACAGAAATAAAAACCAAAGAAGCAGAGGTAGACACGTTATTCAGAAATACATGAAGGCACCCCTTTGATATCTCTGCTAAACCTTACCTTAAAAAATACTTTTATTTTCAAGACGGGAAGATCCCAGCAACTAACAAAACTCAGGAGCTAAGACTATAGGAGTTCACATAAAAGTAGCTTACTAACACATAGCTGAAAGGACAGTGGAGTAACTCTTGAGGCTGTCAGATTCTGCCTGTAGTCCATACCACAGCTGGGCACAAAAGTGGGCTACGTAAACTGCTCATCTGCCTTCCCTTACCTCTTTTAGTCCACTGAAAGGTCCAAGAGCTGAAACAGTGTTGCCTTGCACCATAACATAACAGTTGGTTAACAGTTCCAGGGCCTAAAACAACAAAAATGAATGAAGTCAGTGTGAGCTCAAGGTCTGACACAAATTTGCACCTAAGATTTTTATGGCAACCACGCTTATCAGAAATACCTTCAGGGTAGATCCTTTTGGCCCAAGAAGTCGTCCTCTTCTTTTTACAAAACTTTCTCTGTTCCTCACTAGAGAACCTATTTTAATGATGTCACACGCAACATCATCCTGAAGAATACGAACTGCCTGAAGATACAAGCAGCAGGTATTAACATCTGAATCCAGAAGTATTATTCAGAAGAGCCAAAAGACTCATTTTATTTGCAGATATGTTTACTTTAAATATATATTTTCATATAATTATAGAATCATTTGAGTTGAAGGGACCTTTAAAGGTCATCTAGTCCAACTCCCCTGCAACGAACAGAGACACCTACAGGTAGGTCAAGTTGCTCAGAGCCCCATCCAGCCTGACCTTAAGTATCTCCTGGGATGGGGCATCCACCACCCCTCTGGGCAACCTGTTCCAATGCTTCATTAGCACTACCTGAAAAACCCATATTTTGAAAACATACTACTTCATAAGCATTACAATATTATTTGCTACAAACCTGTTCAAATGGAACACTTCTTGCCAGAAGTTTTATTAAATCTCTAGCCCTGATGATTGCATACGGATCAAAAGTCTTCTTAGTAGTAGTGACTGTCATGCTTCCTTCGATTAGATCCAGCGTTGCATTCACATACTGCAATGTGTGAAAATAAACAGCAAAGCAATCTCTAAATAAGAATCTAAGATTACATTTCTGGTAGCATGAAGTTAAGAAATATAAAACTACACACTGCACTGGCATGCAAATCCATTATCCAAACCTCTGAAAATGACTCTCAGCTTAATGAAATTCAGACACATACACACACACAAAAAAAAACAAAACCAGATTGACAGGCTCTATGTATCACAAGGCCTGAAGCACTATCCCTTATCTCCTTCAAAGTTGGCAGACTGTGGACAATACCTGCTACTGCAGCAAGCTTTTATGCAAAAGTAACACCTATATCTCCCAAACAATAGAGCACAGCATCACAACAGTAAGTACTCATACATGCTCACTCAGGGCTTTCTGGACAAGTGGCCAGCACTCCTTCAGGTAGGCTTCTCTGTACTTGGGGAATAACGTTGCAAAACTGCTTTCTTCCAGCAGCCCTCTGGGATTGTCTTCTCTGGTAAACGCTGGCTCCTTCCATCCATCCGGCACAGTGAGCAGTTCAGACTCATCAACTGCTACAGATAAAAAGACGAAAGTTTGTTCCTCCTTTGTCATCGATGGCTATTCCATCTCCTCCCCATCTAACCACAGAACTAGTGGTAACTGAAAGCAGGCACACAGCAGGCCGTGCGTTCAATGCTCTGTTGGAGGCGTCCTGCGTTTCTCCTTACGGAAGTTACTGCCTTTCCAGCCCGCGGCCGGGCCCCCTACCCCCTCAGCGAGCGACAAGGAAAGCACGGCGGGGCAGCAGACCAACACCCCGCCGCCAAGAGGCCCCGCAGCCCGCGGACAGCCCCCGCAAAGCCCCGCACCCACCTTTGGCAGCTTTCTTCTTGCCGGGACGCCGCGCCTTCTCCTCCGCCGCCTCTGAAGCCGCCATGCTTCTGTCTGCACGCAGACAACTTCCGCCCGGCGCCGGAAGTGGGACCGGGGCCGCACGGCATGCCGGGAGTTGTAGTCCTGAGGGCAGGACCAAGGCCATGGCGTTCCCTCGATGGTCCGCAAGCCCCTGAGGCAGCCTAACGAGCGCTGCCAGGCTTCTGGAGGCGGTTTCCCTGTGTACGGTGGGAGGAGTGCTCCTCCTGTCTGTCCCTCCTTCCCAGAGAGCTCCCGGGCACCACAGTGCACTGGGCAGCTGGGTCGGGTGCTGGTTGGGTGCTATATCTCCACTCAGGCAGCAGCTGCGGGGCCCTGGAGGTGGGCTTGGCTGAGGGGCATGCAGCAGGCACCTTCTTTCCTCCTTCCTCTTTCGTGTCAGACATCGCTCCCATCCACACCCCTCAGTGCTGAATTTGCTGCTGCTGTTTTGCAGCGCAAAGGGAAAAAAATCCAGCATCATCAAAATCAAACCAAAGCACTTGGGTAAATGCTTGAAGTACTTTAGTACTTGCAACTACAGAGAACACGTGTTCCTGATGAGACCTAATTATTTGGTTGAATGACATAGCTTAATGTCTCCTGGGTGATGCTCTGCCTCCTCCCCACTCCCCATCCTGTACTTGTACCTCAGCATTTTCTTCAGAATGAAAGTAAGCTTGTGCATCCTTTGCTGCTTTCATGGGCACCCTGAGAAGCTGGAAGAGAAGTTGGTGCAGGAGTCCCTGAGGCAGGGCAGTGTCCCTGCAAATGTTCATCAGGCCTACTCATAAAAGCCCTCACTGTGAAGTTTTTAATTATCGTCATAATCATAGAATCATAGAATGCCTTAAGTTGGAAGTGAGCTTAAAGATCATCCAATTCCAACCTCTCCCCCATGGGCAGGGCTGCCCCCCACCAGCTCAGGCTGCCCAGAGCCCCATCCAACCTGGCCTTTTATACCAACAGAGATGAGGCACCCACAGCTTCTCTGGGCAGCCTGTGCCAGTGCCTCACTGTCTGCTGAGTAAAAAAATTCTTTGTAATATCCACCTTAAATTTCCCCTCTTTTAATTTAAAGCCATTCTCCTTTTCCTATCACTATCAAGCTGTAAAAATTCGGTTCCCCTTCAGCTTTTGAACTCCCTTCAAGTACTGGAAGTCTGCAGTGAGGTCTCCCCAGAGTCTTTTCTTCAGGCTGAACAAGCCCAACTCCCACAACATTTCTTCATAAGAGGTGCTCCAGCCCTTTGATCATCTTCGTGGCCCTCCTCTGGACCCTCTCCAACAGCTATCCCTATTGCCGACTCTAGACATAAATAAAATATCCAAAACTCAGTTTTGACACCCAAAGACCTTTCATTGGGCCGCACTGCTGCCTTTACCCGCTGGGTGGCACTGACCGCCGCGACAAAAGGAGCAGCCCCAGCGAGCCTCGGTGCCCGAGGAGCAGCAGATCCCCCTGCTCTGCTCTGGCAATGAGCACGGGCAGACCGCGGCTCAGAACTTTCTGGTGAGACGCACCTGGATCTTCTCCAAATTGCAGGCACACTCCAGGGACGTCTGTCTCCAAGGAAGTGGGAACAGAGCATCCCTGTTGCTCGCTGGCTGAAAATATAAAACAATAGAGTAATTCAGGTTGGAAAAGCACTAAGATCATCGATTTCACCTGTGAAAGCTCTGCACCCCAATGGGGTCACCCACAAGGACAGTGATGGTGCACTGCCACCCAAACCACAGCCCATGCAGCAGCCAGCCCCCAGCTATTGGTGTGTGCAGCTCTCCCATCAATCAGGAGCCTGACAGTGTAATTTGTATCTGGGGAACCTGGAACAATTACAAATCCAACTCAAATGCTATTTATTTTTCAAGATTTCACCCTTAGTTAGCGCTGTTGTTCTGCTTTAATTACGCCATAATTAATTGCAACAAAACTGTTTGGAAAGTGCATATGTGCATAGCAGAAAGGCTCTGATATTGCATCCTGCTCACCTACAACTACGAGCACTAAACAGGGAATTCATGATCCTGGGTTGATAGAGCACTTGGCATTCACTACACCGCCTTCATAGAATCATAGAACCAGAGAATCATGAAGGTTGGAAAAGACCTCCAAGACCATCAGGCCCAACCCCACCATGCCCGCTCACAGAACTGTAGAAGCATGAAGGTTGAAAAAGACCACTAATATCACCCAGTCCAACCAACAACCCATCCCCACTATGCCCACCATGCCCACTTCCATCCAGAGGCTCTCCAACTCCTTTCAAAACCAGACCGAGACCCATTAATGTGACTACTGAGCTATTTTGCATATAAGAATATTAAGGTGCAGACGAGCTAATCTCCTTAATTTATCTCCAGGTGGGATCAGCCCACATGCAATGTGAGGATGAAAGAATATCACGCTACAGGGAAGAAAATCTAGCCTCGAATTAAGAGACAACTCCAGCAGTTGTGCTATCAGACTTGGAAGCTGTGACTCAGGAAGGCCCCTCATGTCCCGTCCTGCCTGGTTCTCTGGTGGAGGCAGTGACTTCTCAGCTTTCCTCTTACCTCAAGTTTTGCATAGGAGTTGAATACAAGGAAGCTGCCTCCCTAATTCCTGTCACAGACCGGGTGCTCCCATAGGCCCCTCTCCTGCTCGTCGGCCCACTTGGGCTCAGGCAATGACAGATTTATATCACTTTTGTCAGACACTGCTCAGATGCAATGGCCAGCCCCAGCATGTCTGGCAGTGGCAGGCTGGGAGGTGGGGACAGCTGTCTGGGGCCACAGACTGCCGAAGGGACAGGGAGATGGAGGTTGCTGCAGGGACTCCAGCAGTGCTATACCAGACAGTGATGGGGCAACACATTTTCTTAAAGCAGCTCTCACGGAATCACAGAATTGTAGGGGTTGGACTGTACCTCTGGGGATCATCAAGTCCAAGGCCCTGCTGAAGCAGTTTCCCTACAGTAAGCAACATGTATCACATTCCCTTTGTGCGATGGGAGACCTGTGTGCAGAAGGCTCCTTTGAAGTCTTTTGCCTGAATAACACAGATCCCAGACTAGCAAGACCCCTACATCTGCTGAACCAGTTGCTGGGCTCTGGGGGAACCCAGACCAGCTCTGTGTGTGTGTCTATGTGCTCTCACTGCTTTCCTGCTAGAAGCAAAGCAGATGATGAAACAGCACAGCCACACAGCCTCCCCTGAATGCACTTCAGGCTGTATGATAAAATGGGCAGAGTGCTGCTGTTAGGCTGAAGGTGCCTCTATTATGCAGCAAAGTAATTATTTCCCAGTCAGTAGATAGGACTCCAGCCACTTGGCACTTTCTTACATGCCATTTTCAAATCCAAAAGAGCAACTTGGGATTTTGTGATAATTCAAGCAATCAGATGAGCTCATGCACATGGCATTCATTCACTAGAAATGCCATGCAGATCCCATTCAGCCCCAGCACTCGTAAATCCATGTGACACTTTTATCTATTTATAAACTTTTAACAGCAGGTTATGATTGTTATGCAAGCCATTTTCCAGGGATTAATAAGCAGCTTGTGTTGATGGCAGTGAGAAGAGCCATTAACTGCTCTGGGACAGTCATTAATCTGTAGTAAATGCTCAGCATCTGGATCTTTTCTGCGTAATTAAATAATCAATACTGCCTTTTGATTCAAATGACTGGAGAATTGTATCTCAAATCTGTCTTAGCTTAGGGTATTCTTAATTCTTTTCGTTTATGGCAGGGCAGGAAACAGCCACATGGGCAAGTGAGAGTTAGTCTGAGCTCTTTCATGCAAAACACCCCGACTGATCAAAACATAGCTCAAACCGGATACCAAAATCTATTCACTGGTCATGATACAGGAAAAAAAAAGGTTGAGAATGTGTTGTCCTTTTCATGTTAATATAAAAGTCCTTCATTATTTGAGTAAAGTTATGGCACCAGGTGACCCAACACTCAGAGGCAGCCTGACAGAATAAAAATAATCAAGCAGAAAGTTCCTGTGCCCAGCTACCTCCAGAAAAGCCCCATCCTGCTAACACGACCAAGGCTGGCATGGCTATGCTCTCTTCATTTCTCTCTCTAGCAGAGATGCAAGTCACTTTCCTGGTTCTGTTTTATTCTTGACTTCGCTGCTGAGTGCAGCAATCTGCTGAGGCGCTGACAGATAAAAGTAACAGTGCCCACTGCAAACCATGCTGGTGCGGTGCTGCTGCCAACTGTGCAGGGAGCCTGAGGAGGGGGAGGTCGTCACAGGTGGCAAGCAGGAAGTAGGAGAGGAAAACACAAATTTCAGAAGAGAGAACGAGACAAATGCTCAATCTTCCAGGCTCTCTTTTCACCGCGTAGCAAATCCGCACCTTGCCACAAGGACAGGATGGAGAAATAACTGCACACCTTCCTGGTAGTTGGGTTAAAGGTGAAAAAAAAGCAAGCATTCACACTGTCAGTTATCTACTAATATTTCAAGGCTGGAAGATTTTGCAAGAAATGAGAGGAGTATCACTGATTCAAGAGCAAAGTTTTCAGCTGTAGCTAGCACTTGCAAGGCTAGGCATGGAGAGATAAGGAAAGGGGACAGCAACCATCATAAATTCAGCTCAGCTAAGAGTAGCTGACTCTAGGAGAGTGAGGGCTTCCCTTTGAAAGAGAACAGAAAGGAGAGCACATGCTAAACCCTGAAGAGGAACAAGGAGCTGGAACATGAGAGGGCCACAAAGCATGAGATCGTCTGAAAGGATTTGCTGGAAAACCATAGCAAAGATAATTTGAGGCAGAAGGAAGAACCCAGAATAAGAAGAAAGAACCAATAGACAGAAAGGATGACAGCTTTGTCTGGGGAAAGCCTTGCTGCAATAAAACTGCTGTCACCAAGAAAAGGATGGAGCCAAATGGGAAAAGGAACTCAGTGTCATTATGAAATCAAAGCAGCAGGCTTAAATCAAAAGGTCTTTGGAGCGGGGGATGTGTCTAATCATGCATCGTACAGTGATGGACAGGATGGGGCTTTTTTCTTGACTTGAGCGTCTGGGAGTTGTCAGAAAGCAAATAACACACAACAGAAACTGTGCCTGACCTGAGATATACACACGGAGTGTGCAGCTGAGAGTGGTCAAGAAATACGTCCCTGAATTTCTCCAAAATATGTGATTATAGTCATTTTAATATTGTACCTGAGCAGCCAGGCTTTGAGCATTGAGGATTTTTTAGGAATGCGCAATAGTGCCGGTGTGTATTATTCTGAAATGTGCAGATAAAATACTCCCTCAATCTATTTTTCTCTTGTACTAGAATCCAGGCATTATTATGCAGATTTCCACTATAGCAAAATTACAGCAGAATAAATAGCTCTGCTATACACGAAGGGGAATCCTATTACATCTTCAGTAACTCTCAGTAAGCATCATCGCTATTATACCAATTGAAGAGACAGAAAACAATTTTTAATTAAAAATATTTATAGCAGGCATAATACCAACTGCCAGTTTCACTATCCAATGAATGCATTTTGCAGCTGGTACTAATTCTCTCTTATTTCCACGAGGTTAGCCAATATCAGCTGTTCATTAAGCAGAGGACATTTCAGGAGTATCCATATTATAAGCTGTAACTAACTGCAAAGTTCTTCCTTTGACAGATTTCAGGAAATCAAGATTGCTTTGCTATGTTATTCTGGGACTTTATAATAAGGAGGTCATTTCCCAGTGATCTGAGTAGGCTGCATCATCAGTTTTATTGAAATCAATCCTACAAACTGCTTTCCAGCAGATAAGAACATTTTAATTAGCAATATATCTTTTGTCTTGTATCTGCGCTGGAGTAGGGGGTGGGAAACTGATTGCAGCACATCCTTTATTTTACTGGGATGGCAGCATAATCAGAAGGTGTCAGCAGAAGCACAGATGAATTAGTTTTGAGATGCAGAGCCTGAGCTGTCAGACTCCATGGGTGAGCTCACCACTGTCAATGGCACTAGGCAGGCTAGGGGCATAGCATGGTGCAGCTCTTTTGGCCCAAGGACACCATGGCAGTTGCCCTGAAACACTCATGTTTTCTGTGCCAGAAAGCAAGTAAGACCTCAGTTCTTGCTCTGTTTAAATGTATGTGTCAGTGAATGTGTTATATGTAGCTGTAGGTACTCTGGAAGCAGCTATAAGTCTGTATCCTATGCTGCAGGCAGGGGATCAAGCCCAGAGGATCCTCGCTCCCATATCTCCATTCCTCTTGTCTCTGCGTGCCTGAAATCCTGAGCTGCAGTGGTGTCCCCACCAGCCTGGTGTCCACGGGGAGCTCTCTCACCATAAAAGCAGTGATTCAGCGGCATGGCTTGTCCTTGGTTCACATTCATGCGACTCAGAGGGAGCTCAGTATGCTGAAGCCTACAGCCCGTAAAATCTGATATAAAACTTTGTGTTTGCTGCATTTACCCCTGAGGTAGCCAGTGAAAAATTCCCATGTGATTTATCAAAGTAGCAGCTGAGAACTGGCAAACAAAATGTCTGTTCATAACCTGCCCTGTGACTCGCTAAATCCCACATGGTTATTGTTTTTCACTAAAATATTAGCAGCCGGTTTCAAAACCCAGAGTTTAGCAAGCTTTATTTCATAACTGAGCATCGAGCCCCTCATGAATCTATGAAGTCATTTACTACAAGTGTATCCTTCCACCCACAGCAGATTTCACAGCACTTTCCCCTGACCCGGATCCACAGCAACCATCTGGAGCCTGGGGGACACAGGTGGGGACACAGGATGTGGAGCAGGGAGAGGCATATCTGCAGGGCAGCAGGGACTGTCCTGGAGGCAATTTGGGGCACCAGGAGGTGATGTCAGGACTTCTTTCAGAGCACATTGGGCTGTCCCCTTCCCTTACCAAAGTAAAGATTTTAGGTTCCGAACTTTCTCCAAGTACAGATTTGTACAGGATAGCGGTTTGAGATGAGCTTGTGCACTGCACAGCTGCCGCGCGGGACACTAGGTTTGTTGTAAAGTCATATCCGATGTGGAAGGAAACACAATGGAGCTAGTGGGTGGTGAAGTAGCTGTTAAAACAACCATTTCGGATGAAATATCGCAGACTGAAGTTTGAATGATAAAATTTCGTTTTTGCATGCCACCGGGAGGAAGAAAAGAGGCCATCTGTTCTCCAGGCATTGCACATTGTTAAACAAACCACTTGCAGTTTGGCAAATCAGAACATTAGAAGGAAAAAATAAAAAAGCCGACTGTAGATGAGCATGAATACAAGATGAGTCATTGAAGTTTACCCAAAAGCAACTTAAAAATGATGGTCTGTGCCAGGAAGCTATGCCAGGGTATTCTCCGGGCCTTGGCTGGCTGGGGCAGAGGCCTAGCGGTGCCTTCACCCACCACAGAGCCTGTCCAGGGCCACTTGGCTCCGGTGCGTGGGGAGCACACGCGTTGGTCTCAGCAGACAAGGGACGCCATTATCACGTACCTCAGCAGGGCTGTCATGTCAACCAAACAGTCTGTTTTGTTTCAAAAGTGACGTCTGACTGGTGAATGAGGCATTTTGGGTGTCCTGGAAAGACTTTATATACAAACCAGCTGGAATCCCATTGACAGGCACAGCCTCTTCCTTCCCCTCTCCCCCCTGCCCTGCGCTCTCAGTCAGACAGAACTGGAAGTGACTGAGAGGAGCTCTCAAAGCCTGTGCCTTGGAGCGGTGAAGGCCGCTGGTGCTGAACATCTGACAGTTGTTCATTAAGAGAGACCCCGGGCAAGCATCGCATCATTGAGATGAGCTTTTTATACATGAATGGGAAGTGAGAAAACATATTTGTGGGCATTTCAAAAGGCTGTCATACAAGGAGACACCAAGTCTGAGCAGGTTGGAAAAGCTGTCAAGCGCTTTGGAAATGTCTCAAATGGACTCATGCTTTTAAAGCACAAAGGTGCTGTTGCAACTTCCAAAGGAAAGTGAGAAGCAGAAACAGCGGGCAGGCTGGCTTTCTCCAGCACACAGCCAGGCTATAAGGCAGGGAGGGAAGGTTACCCAGCTCTGCAGCTCCCCATGCACAGGATCACAGCTGCATCCAGCCACCCTAAAACAAGGCAACCTTAGTCCTGCCTCCTAACTGCATGAGCCATGTTCTGGGGCTTCCCAGGTCCAGATAATTCTATTACATCTCATGCCCAGTGAAGGAAAAATGAATTTTCTAGATGCTCAAAAACTACCATACGTTCAAGGACGATTATTAAATGTAAATATGTTCACCAAAACTGAAAGTGGACCTCCAATAGCTGAGATAGAAGAGTGTTTAAAATAATGCAAAGTAGAGGTAGAAACATTCAGGAAAGTGCTTTTTCTCTGATTTTGGATGATGCAGGGTTCTGGCTTCTGTAACACAGGCAGAGTGCCTCTTGTGCATCCCAAGTGTCCCAGAAGAGCTGGCTGAGAAGGGAACGATTTTTCAGTAGCTTCTAAAATACCAGGGGAACTACAGGAACTTTGAAGCAAGATGATGAGGTGCTAATTGAAGAGGACTCAAGGATGTCACTAGCTGACGGCTGTGGACTCACTGGTTAATTTCCATCCTACTTGAAACTATGGAGAAGCTTGATGTGAGATTCAGTGATGTACATTTAATTACTGACACCAGTGTTTTGCAAGAGCAAACCTACATTATTAATCATATATTTCACTTTCCCAGTTTACAAGTTAGTCTGATAAAAGACAGTTATGGACATAGGACAGACCCTTAACTCATATGTACTATAACAGACTACATGGATGTTTTCTCAAAAAGCTCCACCAACATCAATCAAAACAAAAGCCTTTTCACATCACACAGGATACAGCCAGTGGATTAAGACCTTCCTGATTAACAATGAGGAATAACCCTGAAATGAACTTCCAGATTTGTGATTCAGTCTGCATAGGGCCAAAGTGCTGTTTTTGTTGAGCACCTGAAAATAGCTGTAAGAGCAATGCAAAGCCAATGTATGGAAGATGCCCGGGTTGTAAAGGAGATAGGCTGTAATATGGCAGTCATGTAGAGTGTGCTGGGACACTCACTCGGCTGGAGTCATCCAGACAAGGAGTACTTTAACATAAGATGATGCAAAAACACACACTTGGGAAGAAGGAATGCTAGCTGGACCCCTGTGGGAAATAGGATCCTGGAAAGAAGCGGCTGTGTGTAGCTTGTGGGAATTAAAGAAGCACAAGCAATACAGCTGAAGTGGTTGGAATAGTGCTGTGACAAATATATAAATAATTTTTACAAGAATGCAAAAAGAAGGATAATTATTAAATGCTCAGGATAAAAATGGTTTCTCCACTTCTTCAGCTGAAGATTTGGTGTCTTTCTGGATGATATGCTTTACTCTAACATCAGCTATTTAGTTAAATATATGGACAGTCGAACAGTCTGTTCCCAGACAGTTGTGCTACACTTCGTGGTCCTTTCCTGCCATGAAATCTGTGATCCTTCCAGTTCTCTCCCTGCATTGCATATTAAGGCTTGCACTGTGGAAACCAGAAATAGGCTAGAAAATGTCCTCATAAATCACTGTGGTTAAGCGACACTTCTTATTTAGGGTTTGAGGCCATCTCCAAATGAGGAGAGAGGAAATGTAGGGAGTCAGCAGGGAAGACAAGTTATGCCAAAAGCATAACAAAATAGCACTAGGGCTGTGGGCACACAGCAAGCTCAGCGGGACCCAAGGGCACTGCTGATCACATGGGTCAGATGACCCTATTTCAGCAAGTGCTGGACTGAGACATCCTGCCTGCATGGCCCCAGAGCCTTTGGCTGTAGGTTTGGGCTGTGTGCTGATCCTTTTATCACGCTTAAGAGCAGGAACTGCGGTCCTGCCGAAATTAGATAAGGGTTAAACAAAAGACAAGGGCAGCAGCACATGCTGCTATCAAACAGAGCACTTGCTTGTACTCTTACATGGTTGGAAATCATCAGCAAATTAGGTATAAAAGGAACAGGCAGCATGTTCCCAGCTGAACTGCTGTAAATGTCACAGCACTTATGTTGGCATCGCTTCTTCATTTACATCAAGAAAATCAAGAAGAAAAAAGGAAGAAAGGAAGAAAGGAAGAAAGAAAGGAAGAAAGAAAGGAAGAAAGGAAGAAGGGAAGGAAGAAAGAAAGAAAGAAAGAAAAGAAATACAGCAAAGAGGATTGTTTTTTGAATGAGAAGAGTCAAACATTTAGCAAAATCTACTCTGCAGGCATCTAATACTCAGTTCCTAATTTGATGATGGCTAAATGATGGTTGGAAGCTGGATGGTCAAGTAGTAACTCTTCACCATCACTGATAAAAATAATTAAAATATGTGAAACATTTTATATCATAGAGCAAATGAGAAATGAGATAAAGATATGAAAGTGTTTGAGTTCCTTATTTGAATCAGAAAATACTTAGAACTGGATGAAGCTTGGGCAAAAATAAAAGTAATGCTGCAAAAGGTACTGTATTGCTGCACTGGGGGTTAATGGTCTGCCATTATGTTAAGGATCTCCTTATTCACTATTCGTAAAGAAACAGTGCTTCTTGTTAGGTGACATAACCCAGCATTTTCTCTCTTGCTGCTAACTCAGTATTCAAAGAAGCAACTCTGCAGGAACTGTAAGTAACAACTATTTCACCTCACCATTTTTTTGAGGGGAAAATTAAGTTTTAAAACTTAAGGAGCTTGGCTGAAACATGGCTTTCTACAACCAGCCTCACCCAAAACATTCACAAGCACCTGCTGCTTCCCAAAGCAAGGCCAGGTTCTCCTGGTTTCCGTCTGTGGTGAATTCCAAAGTTGGGACATGTTTGCAAAGCTCTGGGTGCTTGGGTACAACTGTGGGAGAATGTCATGTTTCAGAGCAAGCTCTGGGTGGTGCAACAAGGCTCAGCAGTCACCCTGACTGCCAAATTGAAGGGATGAAAACCATGGGAAATACCATGGCTGGTGAAATGACTTCCCTGAGAGCCAGCTGTATTCTGCAATCACCTGAAAGATTCTGGAGTACTTTGGCATCTCTTGATCTGTTGGTGAAGAAAGAAGCAGGATGGGCTGCTTCTGCTCAGCAATGCAAGCTGGAGACAGGATCCCATGTTGCGCTAAAGGGATTTTATGAAACCTCAGTGCGGTAACATCTGCCCATTCAACACAGCGTGGATGTGTTAAGGAGTCTCCTATGTTGTTTTGAGTACCACAGTGCAACATCCAGGAGGAAAATTCTCTCATAATTTATGATGCTGTTTGGTAACAAACAGGCTGTGACGTCTCTGTTGGGAACGAGGAACCTTGGAGGTTAATTCCTATGGCACAGGAAGGAGCAGCAGGATGTTTCACAGAACCCTTCAACCTGTCCTTCCTGGGGCACCACAGCTCTCATCTCTGCCTCATACAAAGTGAAGTCAGGGCATACATTGCAATGAGACAACATTTTGATGCAGCAACCTACATACCAGGCTCACAGCCTGGGAAAAATGACATGGCATGCACATACCCTCCTACAGCAAGAAAATTTCTTCTCATGAAGACCAGTTTTGCCTCCCTGCCCATCCAGTGGCTCATGCTTCAAATTTGGTCTTCAGATGTACTCCACCTTCAGTGCTCCTTGTTCTGTAGTGCCGAATCTTAGAGACTGTAAAAAAAAAAAAGTATTGTTTGAATATTGCCTATCACTGTTTATTCAGTTTGGGCTGCTTTAACGTTCTGTGGTAACCTGAAAGTAGGCCATCATGATTTTGAATTAACTTTCTATTCTCTATTTATTTTAAGAAAAAAATACAGTGAAATAAAAATTGTACATGCATTTGTCAATATGTAAATCCTACATCATATTTATTTAATAAGTCTTGTTCAGCTAAATGCCGTATTTGTTTAAATTGTAGTTAACATTTCTAATTACCCCTGCATGGCAGGCGTTACAGGGCAGAACAGCCTCCATGCCTACCTGAGGCTAGGTGCCCAAATCCAGCACCCAGCGTGCTCAGGGGTAGAGGAGGACGGGGCTTGGCTCACAGTTAACGTGGGCAGGGGCCACATGCTGCCTGAGTACAGTGCAGGTGTTTATCCCATTGGGGTGGGCAGCAGCCTTCCTGGATGTCCCACATCTGGAGGGAGGCACCCATGGAGCCTGCGGCTGAAGCCATTTTACCCCTAAGCTCCACATCCAAATACAAGAGTAAAACCCTATCTCATGATGGCACAAATCTCATTAGTAGAGCTTTCTTTCAAATAGTGTCTGAAAAGATGAAAGCCCCATGCAGGACAGTTTGAACAGATTGTGGTTCTATTTGAGAAGGATTTTTGGTGTCCCTGCTTGTAAAGCTGTCAGTGAGCTTTAATGCCGCATGCACTTAACCCTGAGCACCAGCCCCAAAGCCTCCGTGTTTTGTGAGTGCCGTTGGTCTTTCAGATACAAAAAATATTGCTTTCTACTAAAAGATGTGCTTTGTTCCTCTTGTTGGATAAGCAGAATGTCTTAGCATTTCATCATTAACTGCAAAACACAGTTTGTGCACAGCTTAGGAAAGAACTGGTGTGAAAAGAAAAGCGCATTTTCCTCGTTGCCCCCAAACCCACACCACCTGTTATTTTTCACAAAATTGTTAGCGTGCTTATGAGCCTAAATCAGTATCTTTGGAAAAAAGTGTCTCAGGGCAGCAAAGGGAACAATAAAAAACCCAGGGTTTTATGAATGAGAGGGATTGTTGGGCACTGCTGGGCTGAGATCAATGCAGGGCTGGCAGGGGATGCTGCGGCAATGCCACAAACGCTGCCATCTGTCGCTCTGAGACTCCCAGAGCAGAGGAGGCAGCGGGAAAAGGCAGCCATGCCCCGACACAAGGTGCTCGAGCAGCTCCCGCATGGTGCTTGGGGCTTCCTTCCTCACCCTGTGCTGCCTGCTCACCCTTGGCTGTTTTGGAGGCTCCAGGGCTCGATGACCTCCATGTGAGCATGGTGTGCTGGAGAGAATGCAGAGCTGAGATACCTGCAGCTGAGCTCCTGAGCATAGAAGAGCCCTGAAAGACAAAAGGCTGTAGTTCTCTGCGAAGCCAGTGTCTTAACAACAGAAGCAGAAAGGTAGAGGAGACACCCATGTACGAAAGCAGTCTATTCAGAAACTATGCCATTTTTATTAGTGTGTAGGAATACCCATGCTTGCAGGCTTTTTTTTCCCACTCTGATTCTATGCAGAGGATGGGACAGATCTCCAAAATAGCTCATCATTTCCGTTTTCTTTACATTCAGATAATGTATTTTCAGGTTGGAGGACTTAACAAGACAATACTGGCTACACATGCAACGCTGCTGGAAATGGAACTTATCCCTGAAATCCATCCCCTGGGGGATGTGATAACTTCTCTCATTATTCCAGCTATTCCTCTCCGACCTCCCCCCCACCTTCAGGCACATCACTGCCTCAAGCTGCAGCTGAGTCCCCCACAAACACATGGGAACTTCCGACTGTGCCGCCTGCCTACTGCGGGGCTTCAGGGGCGGCCAACTGTGGCTCATTATAGGCAGCAAAACACCAGCCCCAAGGCAGGGACAAGCATGCAGATGAACCTCTCAAAAGATTTAATTATGTAGAAGCGATTTCTATTTTGAAATCTCATAGGATTTCTGTTTTGAAAATCAACTGTTAGAAAAATGCTTTTTCTGCCTCTTTGTCTCAAAACATTTGTGTCCCTCCTACACTCTCCCTGAATGTGCCTTGTATTTATGGAAAACAGTGCAAGCACCGTGACACTGTGTATTCTGAGCAGCCTTCTTCCTCAAAAGCAGATTCAATGACGATGTTGGAGTTTCTGCTGGATGAGAATAAAAGTCAGTTAGGGCCTCACCTCGAAGCTCATCAAACAGGAGTGGTTGACAATACACAGCTGGCTGGGAAAAGGCAAGATAGGAGCTTGCACAGCTAAAGAGAACAGCCTTTGAACTGTTTTCTTAATGGTTTTCACCTAGGAAGAACTTCACCAGAAGGAAAATAAGACTGATCAGACAAGCAGAATAAAGATTTCGCATTAAATAAACCTACAATTTGCAAGCCACTTAGGTCTGGAAAATCTATTAGTGGGTACCTGGAGCCTATCTAGCTACTGTTAATCAGTTATTAGTCAGACAGTCTGGTGGTCCAGCAGTTCTTTGCTACATCTGCGGATAAATCAGTGCTCGATCAGAGCTATTTAGTAATTCAGATAAGCCATGGGCAACCATCACCCCATGTGAAGAAGGGAACAGATTTACAGTGATCTTAAAACACACTTTCTTTTTGTGCATATTCAGAAGATGTATGGGAGAGGGACAGTTTTTGCGTCACCGAATGTTGATATAGATGCAAAGCCAAGGCTGGAAGAGAGCCAGGGAGCCAAGTATTTGAATCAGGTGAGCAGGTGTGAAGACCTGCGGCTAGGATCAGGGAATTTTAGGTAACTCAGGTAGGAAGAGGCCTCGGCAGGGCCCTGTGGCTACCAGCCTCCTGCTTGGAGCAGGGTCAGCCCCTTTGCCATCTGCTCGTGCACAGCTCACCCTGAGGAGCAGATTGCCTCGCAGCAGAGCTGCCAGGCCCTGCCGTGGCCTATCCCTGTGGCAGAGCTGCTTCTTCCTCTGGGCAGTGAGGGCTGCCGTTGGGCCGCTGTGGGCATGGTGCATATGGGGGTAGGGACTGCCCTCAGCAAGTGCCTCCGTGGAGGCATTAACTGAGACTTTGCACTGAGAGACAAAAGGCCATATAATAGAGAATGCTGTTTTATTAAATATATTGAATGCAACATGATCTAGCATTTTAACTGCTGCGTATGTTTATATACAGCACTCTGGAGAACTCAGTAGAAGTGTTATTTCTGTAAGCCTGCATGCAGGTGTCAGCAGGGGGACTGAGAGAACAGACAAGCAAACAGGAAACAAAATGCAGCCCTTTATTTGGATGTGGGAATCATCAGAAGCTGACAGAGAGCTTGGCTCTGCATTAGCAATGGTGAACTGCTGCAACAGGAACCTGTTTTGTTACTGAGGCACACTACATGTCAGCAGACAGCCACATTTTTCTGACTCATCAGCCGATATTAATGAGTGACCTGGGGATGCACCAAAATTCCCACTGTACTTCCTTCCTTGAAAGGCTGCGGTTGTTTCTCTTTCCATTCCCCCGGCTCTAGAAACAAATCACATTGGCAAAGCTATAAATTTGGAGCATGGAAGATGACTGAAGCAGCTCAGCCCCTATTCCCTGTAGCACAGTGCTGTGCCTGCAGCAGGGGTCCGTCCCAGCTCCCCCCAGAGAGGATGCAGGACCCCAGGGGCAGGGTGGAAACCAAGTGAGGACCAGAATAGATAGCAGGCAGCATTTATAACCTCTCTTTCTTTCACGTGAAAACCTGCCTTGCATTTTACCAAAACTGCCCATGACAAAGCAAATGCCCATCTCTATGAGCTGCTCAATCTCCCTGCCAGCAGGAAAGTAATTCTGAGCACTGGCATTCTGGGTATGTGCATTCACAATATCTTAATTTCCATCAAACAAAGGAATGAGGCAACTCCACCTAACTCACAGCTGCAGAAAAAAAAAGACCAGCATTGTCCTCCTTCAATGAGGGCACCCACCTCCCAGGGCATTCCAGGCTCCTTCCCCTATGGCACACCTGCATCCTTTCCAGGGCCAGAATTGGTTAAAACCCAATCCCCAAGAATCACGTTAGGGCTGATTGCCAACACTTGCATTTGTCTGCGCAAACAGAGGTACTCATCATATATTCTTTGGGGGTCCTATATCTCTTACTCTGAAGTCCAGTTTTTGGATAAATATCTGCATGGATACGAAACCTCCCTGTAAATGTTAAACTTCAGAGAAATATTTAGAAGAAAAAAAAAAAGTTGTTATCCTTACATAAATTTGTTTGGACTAAACAACTGCCACCAAGATATCATGCAGCCTCCAGGGTATCATGAATTGTGCTTTCATGCTTTTCCATCACTGGGTAGTAATTAAAAGCTCTTTTCTTGTCTTGAGTCACTACTGGAAAAAATAAAGCCTCCTTGTGAATGATCTCGGGCTCCTTCAACAAGAGCACTAAAACAGAGCAAAGCTGTGCTTCCTAACTCTGTCCGTTCTTAACACGCATAACCCTCTTAATAACAGCTTAGCCGTGACTTTACAGTCACAGATGCTCAGCCAGGTCTTTCCTTTGGTTCTCATTATCATGGAGCACCAAGGAGCATCAAACACCTTTTCCACAGCTTTGTAGAGGAAGTTTTAATGAGTGGGAGCCATGATGAAATAATCCTACATTTATCATCTAGGTGTCTGGCTCCAAATTAAATATTAAAAAGTCTTTGGAGGTGACAGGTCAATAAAAGCAACAGAAACACTTACCTCCCCTGACTACCTTTGCAGTAAATGGCAGTGTCTCCAAGGGAAAGGTAGGTAAGAGCAAAGTTAATTCTGTGGTGTACCCTTGTTCATCCAAAGCCCAGCCTCAGTTTAGTCTTAAAAACTCAAAAAAAATTTAAGTAATTAGAACTAGAAAAAGTTTACCAGTGAGCTGGCTCACTTATGAATTTGTGAGAGCATGGAATGGTTTGTTTTGGTTGTTGTGTTTGAAATTCACAACGGGCCAGTCGTCTGAAGATGTGTTTAGCTGATCTCCAAATTGTTTTCTTCCTCACAAGACAGTAATAGTTTTGGTTTTTCCTTCATTCAGACATGAGACACCTTTTACAAAAAAAGGAATAACAATAAGAAAATGGAAGAAATAACAAAACAATACATACCTATATGCACCTGAAGCAAGAAACTTAGACCTGCTGCTGGCCTAAGAAAGACAATCTGGTTTGTATTTTTCCAGCAGAAGACTTAACTCAGCCTCCAAGTGTCTCTACACCAAAGAGAAATAATTTTCCTCACATTCTGATTTTGAGGAGCACGTACTTTGACCAGATGAGGCTCTGGACTTCTTAGATAAACAGAAATGTCATTCATAGTTAAGACTTTGAGGCAATTTCTAAAGCAAGCTTGGAAAACATGTCTGAAGGTTTTTCAGTAGAATTTGTCTGTTGCTTACTGGTGCCTAAAACTGTTGTTATTTAAATCCAGAGGGCTTATGTTATCCACATGGTTTACATGATAAATCCAAAAACAAAGTTTGACTTTAATAGCGGAGATGACACTAAAGCCCTGCAAATATAAAATCCTTTTGCATGTGTCCTCAAAATCCAGACTGTAATCCACACTGTTTGCATTGGATTCTCCTCTCTGCTTCCTCTACTTTTGCTGAAAAATTAGTTTCCTGATCTAACAAGTGTGCCTGTGCAGGCCAAATTCATGGAGAAAATGTGTTCATCTGAGTTTAGCTCCTGAGTTCATCAGCCTGACCTGGGTTACTCATGAGTGCTGTGCATAGCAGACTATTTAAAAATGGGATCTGGGAGAGCTTCTGCCTGCTCTGCATCAGGAGAGAAATACTAAGTTGTATCAGATACCCAAACAGACATCCTAAACCAACAGAGCATCTTCGACTAGCCCTAATAAAAATGTTCTTTCCAGAAATTTTGCATGCAGCATTTGGCAACTTTATCTACTTAAACATGGACTCGGACTGCTGCTTGTATATTATTGCTGTAATATGTTCATATTATCAAACTGTAAAATAACAGTGATGTAAATGCTATATATGATGTATCCACATGCCATGGCATTGCAATCTCTTTGGGTACGAGCAACAGCAATATTCATAAAATATCACTGCATTTAAACAGTGGCAATGATACACTAACACTAGTGAGTGATCTAACCCAGAAATTCCTCCAAAAAGGACTGGTGCTGCAGTGAGGAAACCAGCATCCAGCACAGCATCCCCACTGGCTCTTTTTTACTCCTCTCTCTCCTGGTTCCAACCTACCACTGCCTTTTCCGTTGGCTCATTGCAACACCATGCGTAGATTCTGAAGTCTGCCTTGAACTTCCAGTGCTGTAACAAGGTGGTTGCTGAGAGAAAAGGAAGTCAAAGTCCTTAACAAGTAGAAATATCACACAACCTAGCAATGAAAGACTTTTTTTTTTCTTCTTAAATGATGTACTCCTGCATACAATAAAATGTGGTTATGGGTGATATATAGGGCTTAACAGGTTTTTTTTTTCAAACCCTGCTTTGCAAGTCCTCAGTAAAAGGTCTGGATATTTTGGTTTCTTTTTTTTTCATTTCTAAAGAGTGGGATTTCAGCTGAAACTCCCCCAGGACGCAGAAGCCAATTCATGACTCACTCATTTATTGCCATAGTTGCCTGTGATGTTATGGAGTGCTCCCATGAAGCTTTGCATATTGCAGCCTGACTGCGAGACATCTCCTCACACATTATCTGTGTGCTAGCACACAGAGCTAGAGATCAGCCAAAACTGTATTTCAGGAAATCAAAAACACTGCAAGATGAATGCAGAAAGAATTTGGTAGACATTAAAGACACTGAAATGATTTTTTTTTTCCCCGTACTGAATTAGGAATTACAAGATTCCAGGGAAGAGCTATAGGAAGGAAGGGCTATAAAAGGAATTACCAGATTCAAAGACAGATCTGCGAGAGATCACCGAGATCATTTGATCTGATGTTTTGCAGAGCACAGAGCTCAGATTTCCATGTCAACTCCTGACAGTCAGAACACTCTTTCAGCAGGAAAAAAATGCAGTCTACTCTGATCACTAATGAGATCAATTGTTGGTTAATGCTACTGTTAGATATTTGTGCCTTATTTTTATTCTGAGGTATTAGTGCCTTCTACTCTCCTTGATGGATGATGCTATATATTTTTCTGTTAGGCTGAAGAATTATCTGCTAATAAATTTGTGTTTCATCTGTAGGCAGCCACAGGCTGCATTATCCTGATTTTGATAAGATAAACATATTCCCCTCCTTGGGTCTTCCTCACATTTTCCATTTTTTTCCTCATCCTGGTAGCTCTCCCTTGAATCCCCTCCAGTTCCTCAATATCCTTTTTGAATTGCTGACACCAGAAATGGACTCACTTGGCCAGACGCAGAGGTAACACATCCTGCTCACTCCCACTCAGTATTCCCCTGCCTTTAATCACTTGGCAGAAGGGCTGGGCTGACTGCTCGTGTTCAGTGGGGCCTCCACCTCTTATCCCATCTGCCACAGTTTCCTGGGAGGAAGGGCTGTCTTTCTCCCATAGGATGCTCAGAGCTCCATCTCCTTGGATGTCTGGATTTGAACTTGGCTGCGGTACACCCATTCTGTTTAACAGCAACCAAACTGCCAGGCGATGCAGGCTGCTGTGTGCCACTGCACTGTTCATGGCTCATTTGCCTTTTCTCCAATCTGTTCATCACTGGCAACATTCTGGAAGATGACAAAGCTTTAAGACCTATTCCACTGAAAAAAAGAATCACCTTTCTGTTGCAGGAACAAGCACAGGCTCTTTGTTTAGGGATCTTTCCTATCCCCCTTTTTTTTTTTACTGTTTAACTGCAGGCTCGTTGTCACTGAACTGTATCTTATTATCAAATAGTATTAAGCAGTCCCATCAAGTTATGTCCAGATTAGGTTTAGTTCTACAAAGGATCAATTCCAATCAGTGGGAATGCTTCATCAACAAGAAGTTTCTAGCAATCACTGGGCAGGACGTTAAAGCATAAAAACACTGCATTGCTTTGCCCCTCAAGGGATGTTACTGCTTACTTAGTTTTCTCAGAAACAAATTGTTACAATGTGATTGCAGCAAATGAGAATGTATAAGCTTATTAATAATTACTTTCTTCTAGTTATTTCTCATCCTTGTGGCACTCTTCTCCTGGCCCTATAATTTGAGCTTTCCAAACTGTAAAGAACAGTTTTAAACTTGTAATTTGCTTCTGGATGCCGTAATTGTGCATGTCTGGGTGAACTCAGTTCACTGCAGACTCACACAGCACCTCCACTCCGACACCAAACTGCAGCAACCTGCCAAATCCCATCTGAGGTGCCCCAGTAAGCCTAATATCCCCCCCTCTCTATTCCACAGCATGTCAGCAACCACCAGAGCCCTCATCCCTAAAGCAGGGATGCCTGGAGACTTGCAGCCTGGTGCCCTACCACCTGGAGGCAATGGAGCTCTTGTGACATGGGGTGGGTGAGCCTCATGGGCCACAGCTGCTCTATCAGCCCACCAGGCAGCTGTGCTGATGTTCAGACATTTCTTTCTCTGCTTGGCTGACTGGGAGTGAGCAGAAAGGCTGGTTGGTGTTAGGGGCAATGAGCATCCTATTGAGGTGGCACTGATGCACTGTGATCTGGTGAGCTGCTGTGCTCTTGGCTCTCCCCTACCTACCTCTGAGCTATACACATGCATGGTATTGACACTGCTGGGCAAGCTGCTTGAGGGCCAAACTTTTCCATCTGCTGCTGTTGTAAAAGCTTTAGCTGATCCCATTGTCTTTTGAGAAGCCTACCTTGCCATTCCGATGAGATCACAGCATTCTGGAAGCCTCTAGAGGCCACGTGCTTCATTAGGGGATGACTAATGGAGCAAAGGTTTTTCTTCTCTATGCAGGCAGACAACACATGTCCTCACAGACTACCTTTCCTGCCCCACTCCCCACCCCATCATTTTGCTCTGTATTTTAAAGTACTGGTTGTTGGGGGAGAAAAAAACACATTTAGTCTTGAGCTTTTGTGAAAAGCTCATCCTTGTCCTGCTCCAGCATGGAGGGATAAGGTACATGGCTGGCACTGGCTGCTCTTTGTGGCACAGCATTCACAGGGCTGTCCAAAGGTCTTTCCTGAAGCACACAGATTAAGGACATCTCCAGCTGATCCCAAGGTGAAGAGTAGGCTGGAGTGGCATAAATTCAACTTCTAGTCCTCTCTCAGGGTGACAGAAGCCAAGACGAGCTCGGCTGGAAGCAGCGGCCTATGCCTGGCGGCACCGTGGTTTGTGTCTGATGGCCACCAGAGGCCAAGGCTCCTTCACCTTCTCGTGTTGCTGGCCCTGCCTGCTCTGGGCTAGCCTGCAGCAAAGGCATTTAAATCAGGACTTGCAGCTACCCTTTCAGACCCTGTAACAAAACACAAAGAGAAAGGATGAGCTCAGCAGGACACAGCAGGCTGCAATCCCTCAGGTATATAGCAGGGCTGAGCACAACACCTGAACACCCACTGTGGGGAGCAGCCCTGGCTGAGGGTGGAGGAGACAAGCGCACACACTGAGCCCGTCTCTCACTTTCAAGCACCACTTCTTATGCTCCTTGTTTCCTGCAGAGCTGAGCTAGTAAATACACATGCCTTCCCCTTCTTTTTGCCAGCCCTTCCTAATGCCCGTGTAATTCCACCTTGACTCCTTTTTGCTGCCATCCATGCAAATCCTACAACCGAGTGGTCAGTATTTAAGTGGCTCCTATTCTTAAATAGCTGTAAAGCTGCATTACAGTGCAGATTTCTTCTTATCCATGACATAGTATTTCAATTGTGCAAACCTCCCTTTCCACAAGCTCTGAGCTCAGTCTCTGGAGAAGGGCTGCCTGGTGAGGGTCAGGAGGAGGGGTGCCTGGAGACACTGCTCATTTTATGCCCTCAGGATGGCTGTGTTGCTCTGAGCAGACAGACACTTTTAACTGCTGACCTACACTTGCTAGAGGGTCGTGGACACTCCTGATAAATCTCTGTTCACAACTTGTAAATGCTAAGGAAGTGTTCTATTTATTCTCAGCTTAAAAAAAAAAAAAAAATTTACACACACAGAGAAATCAGACTGCTTTCTTCCATCCTCTCTTTTCCCCATGCCCAGTTACCCTCCTTAGAGCAAGCTGTAACACCTCGGCTCAACTAGCAGAGAGAGCAGCAGGACAAGCCAAAGTGACTGGTATCCTTCTAGAGCTGCAACAGTTCTCTATTCTTTCTTTCTCTTTTTTTTTCCTCTCACATTCTTTCTCCTTTTCTACTGTCCTTTATTAAAAGCAGATACTGGTTTTTATTATCTGTCCCTCTGCCTGCTCTCCCCATCACTCACATCCTTCCAGGAGTTTAAATGGACTTCCACAAATGCTAAGCTCTGTTCTGAAGGTTGCTTAAAAGGACATTGCCAACTCACTGCCTCTGCTTATGTTTTAGAAAGCTTGCTGTCTCAGAACTGTAAGACATGTTATTTCATATTGGAAGATATTTGATGCTTAGCCAAGCATGGGCAGATTCAGCTTTCACTTCCTACCTGGGCTATAACTGAACTAATATTTTTCCTTCAGCGTAAAACTGCTACCAATATAAACATTCCTCACACTGTAACACAATAAAACCAGATATTCTGCAGCTAAAAAAAGAAAAAAAGAATGTGGCTTTAAATTACTGTTTTATGTAGAGACAGGAACTGTTGTCAGCCTCGGTTTTTTATTCCTTTGATACCAAGACGCATGGGAAGAAAGGAAAGATTACCAAGAATGTCAAGCTTTTGTTTCCTGTACTTAGAATAAATAGCTTTTTCTGTGAACGTTTGTTTGGAAATCACGTAGTGTAACAAGTTCCACTGCAGGGTACCTTCTTATTCTTTACTGTAGAGAATGAAAATTGTCCTCAAGAAAATAATGATCAAGCATTATCTTTGACACAGTCCCATTGAATGTTAAGTCCTCCTACTTTTTCAGTTGTTTAATTTTGTTACCAGGGTAATATTGCCCACAAAGAACAGCTCCTGACCAAGGGCAGCATATGGTAATGAGGTAAGAGCCATCAATGGCTGCAACCAAGTAGAAGGAAATTTAGGTGGTGATAACGGGATGGCTTTTACACAACGGAATGATGTGTGAAGGAAATTAAATTGGACTACAAAGCCTGCAGTCTGTGACCCCATTATTCAAGTTTATCTACGACGTGCAAGACCAATTCCCTTTTTCTCTGTACGCATCGTATGTTTCCACAGCATCTTATTTATCTCCTCAGTGATCCATTTACTACTGCACATTTCAACTCTTCTCTTGGGTTCTAAAATAAACAAATAAATAAATGTAGCATTGCATCTTTTTTCTCCTCTCTTCTTTCCAGATCTTCCCTCCCCACCATTGGCACAGGGCAGTCACCAACTTGGTCCAGCAGCACGTGTCAGATTTTAACACGCTGCTTACAGATATTTTCTCCATCGTGCTCTCTCTAAGAGTGCTGTGCTGCTGTGGGTTGGGAAGCGATGTCAGAACGCGATCTGTAAGTATTTAATCCCCTCGCTGCTGCCACTGTACAATGAAGAAGAAATCCCAGCAGAGGGAGAGCAGAGCTGAAGTGTGGTGCTGGGGCTGTTCAGTGCTGATTTCAACCTGTGGCTCCTCCAAAGAAGGGTCTAAACAAGACAGTGTTGGAGTCAGTTTTCTCCCAGTGACATTTGGTGACTACTTATTCAATGTGCAAACAAAAGTCTTGCTCTTTCCCAGTCTTCTTGTCCTGCTTCTGATGGCCAACTGAGGCTGAATGTATATTGCTAACTACAATACAGTGTTCTGACAGGTAAGTCCTGCCTTACTTTGTTTTTTAGAACCAGTTTGATCGTCATATTTCTCCTGCCTCCTCCCTGCTGTCTGCCCATCCCAAAATCCAGCTTCCAGAGCAGCACCTGGATTGCTGTCATCACCGAAGTCAGGGAGGAGTGGGAAGGTGAACAACTACATGAACCAGGCTGAGGAGAAGGAAGAGATCTCCCTGCAAGCTGCTGACCTGGAACTGCTACTGGAAACAAAATTGGTAACAAACAGCGTTTGGGGAATTTGTGCTCTGCTCATCAGGTCTGTTGATTATGAAGCTGTTACTGGTTACTCATTGTCACGTTTCTGAAATGACAAAATCCTTTGCTGCAGCGGTGAAATGCCACGTGGATGTGCTTGGAAGGGAACTTCCCCAGGCAAAAAAATGTGTCCTGGGCAGAGAATCGTACCTTTTACTGCAAAAATGCAACTACAGCAAGCACCTTACCTTTGAACCAGCAGTAATCCATACCACCTTCTGTGCCTCCCACTCCTCCAGAGAAGAAATGAACTTAAAGTGCCCACTCTTCAAAACCACACATGAATTATCCCACAGAACTTTGTGTTGATTTATGATTTTCAGACTTGACTTGAAATGCTTTCGTACAGAAACAGAAAGTAGTTCAGTAAGGATCTAACCTAATAAGGCTGTAAAGAAACAGAGTTATTTTGGATGAACTCACAATTTTGGTTTTGGCCAGGAGTGACAAACATGACAAACGTGACAAACATATACTGCAAGTAGTTGTGGATCCACTTAGTTGTTTGTCCTAGAAAAAAGAAATCATTTAATAACAGATAAGAATCAAGTTAGTAAAAGGAGAGAGAAAGGAAGAGAGAACCACAACTATTTTAACCTGCTCTCCTCAGCAAGATATTTTCCTTGTGTAGGGCCACCAAGTGTCTGTCTCTGCACTTCTCCCTCCCACTGATGGGAAGGAGACTTAAGGGTTTGTTGCTTTTATGGCTGTCAGAAAAACTTAAGGCACAAAGAACATCATGGGGACGCTAGTATTTGAGCACCTTGGTCAAAGAAGGTATTTTTGTTATTTTTCTGAGGACTTCACTTAGGCATTAAGTGGAGACCCTTTCATGCAGATATTGCTCCTGCACATGGAGATCTTGTTGATATCTCCTTGCTGCTGCAGTTTGGCACTGAAGCACTATCACCTGAGAGAGCATCCTCAAGCTTACTCTTTTAAAGAGAACCGACTGCAGAGATTTGATAAAATCTGCAGAGAAATCAACAACATTTTTACAGTTATTGCTTTTATAGGGCCCAAATATTTCCATTCAGACCTCAGTTAATTTGAACTAAATTTACTTCAGTATCAGTCCTTCTTGCCTCGCAGTTTGAAGTAACCATAAAGATAAACTTTAAAATCATTCCTCTGCAGCTGAGAGACTGTGCGTTCCCTTCTCCTGGCCAGAACAAGCACATTCTACGTGACATGAAATTAAAGCTGCTCCACTGGGTCAACAGCAGTATTTTACAACCAACACATTCTCTTCTCAGGCACCCAAGAATGACAACAACAGCAAATATGTCAGGACATGTCACTGTAAAGGCAAAGTAAAAATTTCATATATATGTTAATTTCCTAATATTCACAATGTATTGTCCAGAAGACCTGTGGAAGTGAGGGATGTTTAAGGCAGTAAGATTTGAGAGGACTGCTTTGTCCCCATGTCTGGCACAGGACTGCTGTTTAAAATGGTTAAGGCTCATCTTCCCACATGTGAAAAGGAGGCTTGACTTCATAGAATCATAGAATGGTTTGGGTTGGAAGGGACCTTAAAGCCTATCCAGTCTCAACCCCCTACTGTGGGCAGGGCTGCTACCCACTGTATCAGGCTGCCCAGGGCCCCATCCAACCTGGCCTTGAACACCTCCAGAGATGGGACATCCTTGGGACTTCTCCCATTTCCAATAAATTTATAATTTGTACTGGGAAGACGGTCTCCTACATCATGCACAATGCCATGTACCAAGGGTTTTCCTAGTCTGAAACCTACAGACACAAAGATAATATAATTAAGAGTTTATTGCTGCAATGACTAACTTTCAGTTGAAAGATTACTCAGGCTTGTAACGGTAGCTATTCTGTTGTTTGTTCCAAAGCATTACATGTTTTTTTAGATGTTATCAACAAAATTTGTCCTAGCCTGTAGTACACTTGAGAGACCCAAGCAGCTGAAAGTGAATCAAGCACACCTTTTCACTTATTCACTTACTTTTGAGAGACACCTGACTCCAAATTGAGCCAACAAGGCATTTCCAAGTGAAAAGATACCGCCAAGTATTGATAGCTTATAATACACAATGTCTTCCAGAAAGAGGTTTCCACTTTCTTTCCCCATTAGAGAGATCTGAAGGGGCCAGTGGGGTTTTGACCACAGCAGGCCAACCAGGCAGATGGTAAATTGCCCATTACTTAAAAGAAAACAAATACAACATGCAAAATCTTGTGATGCCTTATAAACACAAATGCTCAGGTAACTGCTGCAGAACTGGCACTGAAAAGCCCTTCCCTTGAGCCACAACAAACAAAACAAAACCCTTTTATACTTGCAGAAGTGTATAGTAATCAAGTAGATCTTCCTGATCGGCCATTTACTCTTTGACTGCATCTTTGCTGGCAAATGGAGGTGTGGGTGATGGCAGGCTGCTGTAAGAAGAGCAGAAAGAAGGGTCCAGAGGCCTGGCTAGGACTCAGGGAGTGTACTCAGAGGCTGGCTTTGAAGAAGATTCTGGCTGCTTTTATGCTACTCAGGGAAATAGGATCACAGCGTGGGCTCGAGAATCAGCCTAGTCTGTATTGTCTAAAAGAAGATGAGAAGATCATCCTCATCAGTTGACTTTTACAAACATTTTCCTGATGCTACATTTGTTTCATTTCTACCAAGAACCTGAGGCAGATGCTACAGCAGCTCAACTGCTGTCTTCTGCACGTTTCTGGCTGAGCATTAATGCAAACACTTTCCATCATCTGCAGAGGTGGGCTGCAGCTCACTCAGTGCCTGCCTGGCTGATGCCTCAAGCCACAGCATCCTTGGGTAGGGGCTCAGAGAGCCAGCAAGAAAGATATTTGCATTTCCACAAACTGTTAAATTCTGAGTTTAGTCTTCTGTGTCATTTTAATATCTCTGAATGGCAGCTGAAATGTAGGGCTTTTAGCTCTAGTAAGCAGATATTGTTTTGGCTAGCTCAGGAGACTGTTCTGTAACTTCATCTTCTCTACTGAACTGGATGTTCCCTGAGTGGGAGGAACTGATATCTGAATTTCAAAGCAGTTAATAGTCTTACTCGCACTTTTGCAATATTTGGAAAATTGTAATTAACCAGCTTAGCTAATTTACGTTTTTAATATTTAAATGTTGCTTGTTACACAGAAGATGATTGCTGTAGTAGCTTCATTCTGAAAGCTCATTAGAACTGCTAAAAGGTCTAAATACACACAGCTGAAGAAATACATGCATTTTTATAAGGCAGGTATTGTGGCAGTATTTTGGATTTCATTGGCCTCGACAAATACGCCAGCCTTCTGCAGGAGGTTTTAATCAAGCTCATTTGCATTTGCTTGGGAAGGTACATTGCTTTTTTTCTGTGCTAAATGCTTAAATGACATTAGCTAGCAGGATTTCTAGCTCTATGTTTTTCACTGTCATTAACCTTCTATTATGACAGAGCCAAAGAAAATCAGACAGGGGCCCTTTTGTGCTGCTTATGACTCACGCAGGATGTTGATAGCACGTGGACAGGAGGAATGAGACTGGAATTCAGAATTTTCTTTTGAAATTATTTAAGTACAATATTTCTTCAATTGAGGATGTGTGCTATTTTTCCAAAGCTGGGATGAAAGGAATTCCTGTGGGATGAGAAGCCCACGCATCACCTGCTCGCTGCTGAAGGTGATGCAGATGACAGGATAAGAGGGGTGCCCGGGGAGGAAGGATGTGGTGGGGACATGCTGCTGTGCCGGATGACGTGGCATGGCCTGATACAGAGTGCGAGGACAAGGCAGATGTCTGGCACAACCGCCTCACGCTGTTTCCAGTTCCATATTCCAGCCCCATCCCAGCCTAATGGGCGTTGGCTCTCCTTGGCGGTGGGCTCTTTTCCTGTTTAAACGTTTACCAGCAGGTGTGATAAAGCTATTAGCTGCTATTGTAATACCGTTTATATTTTCCTTCCATTTTTTCCCCTCTATCATGTTGTCTCCTCTTACAGTTTTCCTTCTCCTCTAGTACTCCCCTTTCCCAAAATGTAACTGATTCCTGCCTGGAAATATCACAGAAAATTCAGAGTGCCAGGCTAATGATTAGGAGAGCATCACCGGGCCCATCTGACAGTGTAAATACCCCTTTGTAGTTAGGGCTTTTCTGTCTGTTCAGCTATTTGGGAAAAAGAACCCCAGAAGCCAAAAGCTATATATGTATATATATGTGCATATATATATATGCATGCAGAATCCCCAGTCAGCAGATCTTACAAATGAGCTGACATTACCCCACCAGCAGAGCCAACAGCGTGCTTAGTTCAGCACAGGGAGAGCCCTGCTCTTGTGGGCTGCCCACCCCTCTCCTCCTCACTCTGGCTCCTGCCATAGGCCCCGCATCCATCTCCACTCCTCCCTGTGCTTCAGCTCCTGTATCTGCCTGCAGAGCTATGAGGGTGGGATGCCCCCTGGGAGGCTGCTGATGTCAATTTTGAGGTGCTTGTCCAGGGCTCCCCCAAGTGATACAACACTGAGCTTAAAGACAGAGCTATGCTATTTGTTGCAGGCCACAGTCCCACACTGAGCTCAAATCATGGAATCATTAAGGCTGGAAAAGACTTCTAAAATCATCTTATCCAACCATCAGCCTATCACCACCATACCCACTGAGCCTTGTCTCTCAGTGCCACATCCACACATTTCTTGAACACCTCCAGGGACGGTGATGACTTCACCACCTCCCTGGGCAGCCCATTCTAACATCTCACCACTCTTTCTGAGAAGAAATTCTTCCTAATATCCAGTCTGAGCCTCTCTCAGTACAGATTAAGACCATGACCCCTTGTCTTGTTGCTGTTACCTGGCAGAAGAGGCCAACCCCACCTCACCACAACTTCCTTTCAGGCAGTTGTAGAGAGCGATAAGTTCTCCCCTGAGCCTCCTCTTCTCCAGACTAAACAATTCCAGTTCCCTCCGCCATTCTCCATAAGACCTGTGCTCCAGACCCCTCACCAGCTTCATTGCCCTTCTCTGGATGTGCTCCAGGGCCTCAATGTCTTTCTTGTAGTGAGGGACCCAAAACTGAACATAGCACTTTAGGTACAACCTTACCAGTGCTGAGTACGGGGGGAAAGAAGGGGACAGGTCCACATTTCCTCCCTTTCCTGCCACTTTGTCTGATATTAGAGCTTTGATAGCGTATGACCTTTTTTTCTGACAGCAGTAAACTTGATTGCCTAAAGCCATCAGCTTCATTTTGAGTAGAAAATCCCAGAGCAATACAGAGGTTACAGCGAGCTGCAAGCACAAGAGAGGTCCCAAAAGACAGCTCCTCCTTCCTGAGTGAGACAGACAGCTGTATCACAGTCCTGTCAAACAGCATCTTTAAGACAAGGGAAATGATTTTTCCTTTCTCTAACTTACCATAGGAGCCAAGTACCTGCTAAGCGCAGGAAGAGTGTGGGAGGAAACATCAAAGTAGGAGCATTGGTTGGAGAGAGTGGTGATGTTGAGAGAGGCAGTGCCACAAGCGTAGAATAATTCTCACGCTCTTGTCCACAGCAATCCCAAGCAGGCTGTGCACACCAGACTGTCAAGCTGTGTCTCATAGAGATCCTCACTGAAATGTACCTAGAAGCAAATAGGCTTGCAGGAGGTTAGAGGCTTCTTGCCTAACGCATCTGAGAGTCTGCAGGAGCGCTCTCCTTCTCACAGGGCTCAGGTAGCAGTAATAGCCACCTAAACCAATGCACAGGCTTGAAGTCCTAATGCTCCCCATCCTCATCCCCCGCTCTGGCACAAAGAAGATCAAATTGCTCACTGGGGATTCTCAATGCTTCCCGCACTGAAATCTTTCCCACCAACAGATCTCACATCTTGCCAAAAACACGTGAATCCTGCCCTGCCTTTAAACGTCTGGGGAAGAAGGCAGGGTGCAAAGCCTCTTGAAATAGGCACCATGGGATCCCAAGCCTTAATAAAACACACACACGATGGACTGCTGGAAAAAACAGGTCTGCCCACAGCCAGCCTCATACTTTCCAGCAGCCAGAAAGCTCTAAGCCTTGGCTCTGCCAAAAAGGGGAATTTCCATTGATCTCACCATATTTTTGATAAAAGCTTTTTGTAATGCATACATACCCAATTTGATTTCTAAACACTCAGAAGACACACGCAGAAGCACAAGCACAAGGAAATCCCTCTCTGCCCCCAGCATGTGACACAGCATTACAGGAAAAGAAGCCTTCATATTAAGTCATTGAAAAAGCCCAAGAAAAAGGGGGATTTTCACCCAAAGCTGCATGGTAGTGTGACTGCAGCCCGAAGTATGTGAAAATACCAGGATGCAGTCATCAAACATGTAGCAGTCAGGGGGAAATCTCTTTCATGATCTCAGTCTCAGTGAGTGAATAAAGAACCAAATTTACAACCAGTACTCTGCATCTGCTCACTGCCGCGTGCCCTCTGCAGAAAGCCTCTCACTAAATCACAGGCATAGTTAATCCGGTAAGCATAACAAGAAAGAAGCAGTAATAGCATCAAATTTTCCCTCCTAGGACACTAATTGCCTGACATTTTTTTCTCATTATAAAGGACATTTCATTGTTTGTCTTGGTGCTGTTTGGGGGGAAACGTAGTAATAAAATCCCAAAGCAGATGCAGGTGAAACGATCTGGTTTGAGTTCTGTGGAGAGGTGCTGACACTGTTACCGGAGGGAGAGGTGTGTGCCGGTGTCTCTGGAGAGCATCACCACTCACATGCAATCTGCTGCAGCCCAGCGGGCCACAGCACAGCACCCACACTGCTTCAGTGCAATGGTGTTAATTCCTGCAGATGTCCCACACTGCTACGAGTGCGGCAGCTGATAAGCAGCAGCTTTTGCAAGAGATAGCACACAGTATTGCTTCCAAATAAACTCTAGGAAGTTGGACCAGCACCAAGAGCAGAGTGAGTCTGTGCTTGGAGGTGGGCAGAAGGTCTGAAACGAGTGTGCTAACTAGTGCTTCCCCCGCAAAAGCAGATGAAAGGCTTTAATGCTGCAGAGATCGAGACAGAGCACATCATGCTTCACCTCTGCCATTTCAAAAATGTAAGCTGGAAAATCCAGGCAGTGATCCTGGAGTTTAATTCTGCCTGGGCTGCTCTCCAGTGTGCAGCTCTCGCAGGCAGTGCACAACAGATCTTCCTGAGACAGCAGCTCCCTCTCACTTCTATATGCTCCCCCTCAGCCAAAGACATGTACAACAAAGCACATGTATGCCTGAAAGGATTGTCCCTAGTTGTTAATTGACCCAGAGCAGCCACAAATGAAGCTGGAGCGTGGCTCCAGCCCTATACCCATGGCATGGTATGGGAGCAGCTGACTTGGGGCTCAGGACTTGTCAGGGTTTGAGCACAGGCTGTGCTCAACGTTGTACAGATTCATGGTGCTATGAAGAGAGATTTACCTGCACAGATGTAATGTGAAGAGAGGGGAGAAGGGGGGTTGTTCTCTTTGCAAAGGAAGAGAATGAGAGAGAAGGACCAGTCCTCAGACAAAAAAGGGAAGCTCCCAGAGAGCTTGGTGACAATTGTTCACCAGCACCAGCATTTATTATGGAGGAGCATGCCTTGCCCTGATTTATGTTATCTGGGGATGGCCAACTAAATATGGCAATAAAGACCATTCCTATTTGCTAGCTGAGTGACGAACCCAGCAGTGCCCCATCAAACTGCATGCCTGAGCAGTGAAGATCATTTCACACTGCATGGCTTAGGGAAAAGCATGTGGAAACCTCATTTGCAAAGGCAAGATTTTTCAAACATTTTATCACACTTCGCATAAACACAAACCAGAGAAAAAAGCAGAAGCACAGCTGTACACACAACATCAGTGTTTAATTTTTCCCCTTTATTTTCTCTGGCGATATTTGTATAAGCTATGGGACTTGAAGCACTGCATTTCTGCCTCTTTAAAGTAATTCCCAGCAGTGACTTGCGATGTAGTGTAGCTGTCCACAGCTCCGCACTCTCCCAAGCTGCTGCCAGCTGTGAAATACCAGATGTACCGCCTGTGAACCAGAAAACCCAGAGTTATGGGCTTTTTTACTTCCATAGCTATGAAAGGAGATAATGTATGTCCTGACTTATATTGCATGCCACAGCAGGGAAATAAATAAGGTGAGAGAAATTAAAAAAAAAAAAGCCCACAGAAATGTCACCTTACTGGCTCCATTAATGTTGAGATGAGCCTCTCTGTGACCTTTAGCAGCTCCTGGGTCCAACTTCTCTCAAAGGTGGGTGAGCCCTGGTGGGGTGGGGATACCGTGGGGAAGATATCACTGGGGGCCTCAGGAGCATCCCTCTGTGCTGCAGTGGATGCTGCTTGCGTCTGGCAGAGCAGCACCGGGATGGTCACCAAGACAGTATCACACCCACCATGAAGCAGTGGTCTGGGAGGTAAGGAAAAGGCAACTGGCCTGAAATGATAGCCCAGAGAAGAAGAAACTCCATTGACTTCAATGTGTTTAACACAGGGCTGAATTTTACCCATTGTCCACCATGCTCAAGACACAAACAGGCTTTTCTTGGACATCTACGATTTCTTACAGTGCTGAATTAAAAATATGTTTATTGTGGTCAATGGCAAGAAAACAAGTCTCCATTTATAACCCAATTTCCTCCTATGCCACTTACAGTAACAACCTAAGGTATTCATGGGCTGGGGAATGTACAGTGCGTGCTCACATCTTTGTTCTCAGCAGCACAAGGGCTGTGCCACAGCTGGTGGTACTCGTGCTAAGTCGTGCCAGTAATTGTACCTCCCAGTAAAGCATCTCCCACTGTCCACCAGCTCTGAAAGGAGCCAGTGCAACAATTACTTGCCATTTGCTGGTCTGTTATAAAGAGCTTTAAACAAAGAGCTTCTCTCCTATACTTAAATGGGAGGAGCTATACGTACTTGTGATCAAGACAGAGATACTAAAAGACGGGGAAAGCATAAATGCACTCAGCACTGAAAGAAAAAGAAAAGATAATTGGAGAACAAGAGGGAGTCTGAACGAAGGAATGAAAAATTAAACTTTGATCGATGGAAGGACATGGAGGTCACCCAGAGAGAACAAAAAATAAATTTAATCATATAGATGTTTTTCCTTGCAGGCAACAAAGGATTACCTGCTTGCACAGAGCTTTATAGCTTCGGGCTTATTAGTTTATTTTGTAAGTGCATTCTTTAGCCTACCTCGAGAATATCAAATCTGAAATTTAAGACAAATCACTCAATTGTTTCTGAAAGGCAGCGGGCAGTACTTTAACCTTGTCTTCATCAATTTTCTGCTGCATGTATCGCTAATTAGATTCATAGCTTACATTAATATTGTGTTACCAACTGCTCAGCAGTCACATCAATATTTCTCCAACCTTCCAGCAGAAAATGATTCATAATTCAGCATTACTTATTGATTTTTAAAACTGATGACTTTCGAGCTGCTGCAAAAATGAATGGGGCCAATCTGGGGTCATGTCTGCATACAATTGATATGTGGCTTCTGTAGTTCCTTCCCTCAAGTGAGAGATAAGTAAAGTAACTCAGCATTGCCTAACAACCATTGCAGCCTAAAGAACAAGAGAAATAGCACCCATATATCCCTTACTTTGCCACGTGTTCTCTAGAGCATCATCTTGCATCCATACACAGTGACAGTTTCTGGAGGCATCACGTTTCCCTGCTGGACTGAGAATGCTTGCTTGTTATACCCTTTTGCTACATATTGCTTATAGTGAAGGAATGTTTGGAGCAGTTTGACTTCCCCTTGCTTCTCACGTGCTCCATTTCCCACCACCAGCCATGACCACGTTGCAGGAGGGAATGGTGGGAGGAGAGGGCTTTCCAGATTTCAAACATGGCAAGCACCATGAGGAAGGCTGCTTAGGTTTGGATTTGTTATGCGGATTTTAAACTTGCTCCCCAGTGATGATGGCTTTCAACTTGGTGCTGTGGATGGCTGCAAGATAAGAAGATTAAAAAAACATCAAAAGCTCTCACAAATGAAAAATATTTGTAGTTAAAAGAGGCTTTCATTTTGGTGGGTCCTAGGAAGTAGCTCCAGAAATCACAGTTGGAGGACAGAAGAAAATATTTCTAAGACGAGGAGACTCCTTTCAGTTCCCTAAACAATATTTCTGAGCCCAAATTTTACATACGGTGAGGTCTGTCTAACACTGTCTGCATTTAATTTGAGTAGCAGGTGACCAGCAACCTTGAAGATCACACATTTATTTAGGTTCCTAACGCAGTTCTCCAAAGATGTGATTTTTCTTGAGCAATACAAAAGAGCTGAACTCAACCTCACCTTAACAAATCACAGCTGTGTTCAGTGATCCAAATCTGGTAGTTCTGAGCTTGTTCTTCCAGGGAAGATGCATCCAGCTGGTGCTAATTTATACATCTCACATTGCTTCAAGTACAGTAAGGGAAAGGCTCCAAAACTCCTGTAAAGATTTTCTTCAGCAAAAGAGTGACAGAAGGAGCAGATTGGGTATCCCTCTTCCATGACAGCTATGGAAAGGTAAATTCTTCTGCTTCTTCACATTGTTATCTTTATTGGGGGGGAAAATAATTTCTGAGCACTCTTAGACTCTAAATTACTGCTTGTTTGTGTATTCTTTGTAAAATAATTGTACTACAATAGTCCTAAAGGCTTGCACTCTGGTAGGAGCACTATGCAAAAGGCAGTAGCTGTTAAAGGCTGTCACCTGCCCCATAGATTACAGTTTTAGCTCAAGATGAGAAATAACGGATGGGAAAACACAACTGAAATAAAGGAAGAAGCAGAGTGAGGCTGGTGTGGTTTCCATAAGCTGGCTGTCTACGCAGCTTCAGGTATGTCTGTAAGTATCTAAATAAATACTTAATGACACATTTCCTCTGTTCAACAAGAGAGAGAAAAATTGGATTTAATTGTGTAAACACTGTGCCAGACACTGTGTTTGGAGAAGCAAGTGATTTCTGATGCAAACATTTGTATGCAGATTTTGAGTAATGACTGATTTTCATGTTACTTAAATCTGACCCTCTGCCCATTACTCTCTAGATAAGATATGTGATTAAATTTAATGTCAAAGTTTAATTGTGTTCCTAAGGCTTTTGGCCAGATAGCTGGTTGCTCAGTGATTTGTTATGCTCATGAAGGCATGGATTGCTACTGTTCTGTTGGTTGCTTCGAGTGTTGTGTCTACAGAGAAAATTAGTATTTCTGCATTGCTAAAATCATAGAATCATAGACTGGCTTGGGTTGGAAGTGACCTCAAGGATCATCAAGTTCCAACCCCCCTGCCGCATGCAGTGCTACCAACCTCCATATCTAATACTAGACCAGGCTGCCCAGGGCCCCATCCAACCTGGCCTTGAACACCTCCAGGGGCGGGGCATCCACAGCCTCTCTGGGCAGCCTGTGCCAGCACCTCACCACTCTCATAGTAAAGAACTTCCCCCTGATATCCAACCTAAATCTTCTCTCCTTCAACTTAAAATCATTTCCCCTTGTCCTGCCATTATCTACCCTTGTAAAGAGTTGACTCCCCTCCTGTTTGTAGGCTCCTTTTAGGACCGTTCTCTGCATCTCAGGCGTGGTTATCTGAGGACAGCAAGCAGTCAAGGTGAGGCATTTAATTATTACATGAGCAGTACAGTATGAAGCAGTAGTGCAGTTATTGATCTGCTCTATTAAAGCTGCAGTTTGCCTTCTCAAGTACATTATATCTGAGATCAAGAATCCACTGTAAAACACAGCTGGTATAAGGTCTGACAGTTTGTAATGTGGTCTCAGTTGAGCCTGCTGCTTTTGGGAAGGGAAATGGGGTACAGAGATGGTAGTGCTCAGCCAGAGCCTACCCTGCAGGAGGGTTGTGCCTGCTAGAATTAACCTCTGCAAAGGGCAGCCAATGCCAGACTAACAGCTGGGCTTGGCCAGCTGATGTGAATTCATCTGAAAGCTGTCACTTTGGTCCTTCAGGTTTATAGAATCATAGAATCCTTAGAGGGATGGACCTCTGAGGGCCATCTAGTCCAACTCCCCTGCAATGAATAGGGACACCACAGCTAGATCAGGTTGCCCAGGGCCTTATCCAGCCTCACCTTGAAAGTCTCCAGGGATGGAGCATCAACCACATCTCTAGGCAACTTGTTCCAGTGCCTCACCACCCTCACTGTTGAAGATTTTTTCCTTATATCTAACTTAAATCTACCTTCTTTGAGCTTGAAACCATTTCCCCTTGTTCCATCACTACAGATCCTGCTAAAGAGTCTGTCCCCTTTAGATACTGAAAGGCCGCTATCAGGTCACTTCACAGCCTTCCCTTCTCCAGGCTGAACAGCCCCAGCTCTCTCAGCTTGTCCTCACAGGAGAGCTGTTCCATCCCTCAGATTCTTTCTGTGGCCTTTTTCTGGGTGTGCTCCAACAGGTCCACATCTCTTCTGTATTGAAGACTCCACATCTGGACGCAGTACTCCAGGTGAGGTCTCACCAGCACAGAGCAGAGGGGCAGGATCACCTTCCTCAACCTGCTGGCCACACTGCTTTTAATGCAGCCCAGCATACAGTTGGCTTTCTGGGCTGTGAGGGCACATTGCTGGCTCAGGTTCAACTTCCCATCCACCAGTACCTCCAAGTCTTTTTGAGCAGAGTTGCTGTTTACACACATATAGATGCAATTAGAAGCTGTGCTAAGAATCAGGTCATACTAGGGCAAATGTAGCTTTGGGCTATGCTTGTGGCCCTGAGCCTGCAGGCAGCTCTCACATGGCTTCCAGCCTGCACAGCCACAGAAACCCACATGCTGTGTATGCACAACAGAGCAAAACTAAGTTGAAAGAATTGGTGCAAAGGTAATACAGATGATTTGCATCAGGATGGGTGCATCAGAAGAACTCACTGGAACAAAAAGGCTGTGGATCAGGAAGAAGCCAGCCCACAGTTTTAGGTACTGCAGCTGTTTCTGAAGTCACATTGTTGCTGGTGACATGAATGAGGTGCACTTGTGCACGTACCATTTTGTGCAAGGGGACTGGAGGCAGCAAGGCCCCTACATCCACTTAAGCAGCAATGGGATTTAGGCACCTAACCCTCTTAAAACCTTTTGTAAGTCCCAGTGTAAATGTCTCTGATGCAAAGTAAGAACAATCTCTCCTGTCAATAGAACACATCTGCTTTAGTTCTCCGGCCATGAAACAGAACACATCTCATTAACACCATTGCTGTCTCTGCACACTCAGCGTGCTGCATGCTGTACCCGCAGGGAATGGAAGGCTGAGTGAAAGCGAGCCTTGAGTGAAAACAAAGTGGAGACATTTTCTTGTCAGTAGCATTTGGACATCCACCCCAAAACAAAAACAAAAACAAAAAACAATCCAAAAAAACAATTAAAAAAAAAGCCAAGAACACACAACTGAGGATGCACAAGCCCAGCACAGTAAGGTATTTGTGCTGCTGGATGCATCGCTAACCTCTTCCTTTCATTACGTTTTTTATATGTATACCGAGGCAATAATACTTTATACTTCTGGAATCTGTCAAAGGCCCAAAGCAATCTGACAAATGTTAGTCTGATAGCAGTTTGGATATAGGGCAATGGTCAAAGAGGGAACTGGTTCCAGGGCTGAAAAAGGCTCCTGTTCCCCTAGAAGAGGGACTGCCCTGGAGCACCACCATCAGCCTTTTCCCAAGTTATGAAAATTATTGGTTTTTTGTGTTATTTTGAGTTCCTACCCATTATTAAATCACCCTGGAAAAACACAGAGAAGGATATAGAAAGCTCTGTAGTCACAAGTTTATTTTGTTCCACTGGACGCAGATGAACCAGAAGACAAACTTAATAGAACAAGAGAAGGAAAAGAAATATTTCAATGAGCTCAATGTTAGCAGCTACTGAACTGCGAGCCACAAGGCAGCAGCAGCACTCTTATGGTGCCTTGATCTCAAGCTACAGCAGTCACCATTAGCAACCGCTGCAGACAACGCTGCACATCACCACTGACAGAGGAGAAGAGGGAATATTTGCTGTCTTAAAGCAACTAAACACAGTAGAATGCAGAACCCTGTATAGAATGTATTGCTGTTATGCTTCAATCATTTTAATGTGGGTGTTCTGACTGATAGACCTTATAGAAAATAGGGCAAATGCTTTGTACATGCTGCAAAAGAGGGATTTCAGCTCTCTTCCAGTCACAGGACAGCCGTACCCTTAACCCTGGTTGCTCTCAGCACGGCTGACCTCAGACTTGTCACTTGGCTGCTCCTGCTCTTCTGGGAATGAATCCAGCATTTTGGATAGCAAACTCAGCGCGCAGTTTGACATCGATGGGCAGGAGTTTCCCACTGCTCAAGAGCCTGGAAAATATTACTTGTGGAGCTTTCCATCCCTTTTCCCAGATCTAGCAGTACGATAAGTAGTCAGACTTATGAGTGTTCATATTGACTAAAAAAATCCATTGGCAAACTTCATTTACACACATTCATTTTTGATTTCTTTTCTATTTTGAAGATCTGATGAAGATGTTAGAGTACAGAGAAAATAATAAATTTTAAAAATAAATTATATAAATATACTAATGAATAATACAGAAATATTCCTCTTTAATGACTATACTGTAGACAATTTTGCATTTTTGCCCAAATTTAGACACACCAGACAGATATTCTTTCATTTACATGCTTTGACACATTTGAAAATACATTCAGGACAAGACCCAGCAGGGCCTCTTTTCAAAATGCTCACACATTTTTTGTCATAGTTCTACACTAATTTCAACCATGAATCTGTCTTAGCTAATTCTCCTGGTTATTTAAGAATTTTTTCTACCCTCCTGTACTTCCGATGTTCAAGATATTCTTCTTTCTCAGGAAATTCCCACTTTTAGTTTATAAAAATGTCACCTGAATTGGTAGCAGCAGCAGACACCATGCATAAGATATATTCCTAAGTAGGAGTGTTAAAACCCTTATTTTGTTGCTTCAAAAAGTTATCAGACAGTGTTCCCCCTCCTCCAACCTTTCCCTTCCCTTCCCTTCCCTTCCCTTCCCTTCCCTTCCCTTCCCTTCCCTTCCCTTCCCTTCCCTTCCCTTCCCTTCCCTTCCCTTCCCTTCCCTTCCCTACCCTTCCATTCCCTCCCCTTCCATTCCCTCCCCTTCCCTTCCCCTTTTCTCCTTTTTCCTCTATCTCTTCCTCCCTCTTTCTAAAACTGAGTAGTACCTGTTGTTAAAACCTTATTTTTTCATACTTAAGTGCAATTTCTTCTGCAAACAAAAAGTTGTGATAAAGGGTGGGAGGAACCACAACACATACAAGTGCAAAACTCAACAAGGCAGTCACCGCTGCCACTTAGTGTCCTTCAGCTGGGTAAGGGCAAATGACATTTTCATTTCAGATCCTACCACCGCCCTTTCTCTATCAGGCATTGGAAGCGGAACAAACCCAAGTGCCTACATTCTTCCAGTCTGAAAAAGAAGTCAAAGTCCCTGAAATCAGCAATTTAGTATTCAGGTGGTTAAAGTCAGTAGGGTTTGATTACATGAAATCTACTTCTCTAGGTCAAAATAGCTAGTGACACAGCAGCCTAGATTGGTTTTATGAGCAAAGCCTAGTATCAGACTATGACTGGAAAGTAACTGCAGTGACCTGCCTTTAGTGACGTTACTCCAGCAAAATACCACCAGTTCTGACATGGTTCTTGTCTGGATAAGTTCTGCAAAATAGAGGTGTTGGCAGTCAGTGGGTGTATTTGGTCTACACAGAGAGCAACGGTGCTGTCTGCCCACACATTTTACAAGCACTCCTTTGGAGCCTGGCAATATTGGTTATCTTGTGGGTAAAACAAGACATACAGAGATGCATACTTCTTTCACTACATTAACAGAGACTGTTTTTAAGGTATCGTTTTCCTTGCTGAGCTGACCAAAAATTTAGAGGAACCATAAAGAAGGGAGTGATTACGAGAATGGAAGAAAACAATTCACTTGTATAGAAAGAGACAGCTCCTTCCAGGGTCTGTGTCACAAGAAAATTCTCCAAATGGCTGAGGTTGACAGGGCCCTCTGTGTCCATCTGCTCCAACCCCTGCCCAGCAAGGACACCCAGAGCAGGGTGCCCAGTCCCATATCCATGTCATGTCTGAAGATCGCTATGGAAGTGACCCCGCAGCCTCTCTGGGCAGCTTCTGCTAGTGCTCCATCACCCGCACAGCACAGAAGTGCTTCCTGCTGTTCAGAAAGGAACTCCAGTTTGTGCCCACTGCCCCTTGTCCTGGCACTCGGCACCTCTGCAAATAGCCTGGATCCCTCATTTTTATTATCTGTGTGTAGATATTTATGCACACAGGTGAGTTATCCCCTGAGTTTTCTCTTCTTGAGGCTGCACAGTCCCAGCTCTCTCAGCCTTTCCTCATATGAAAGGTGCTGCAGTACTTTCATCATCTTTGTGGTCCTCCACTGGACTCTCTTTGGTAATTCCCTATCTTTCTTGAACTGGGGAGCTGGACGCAGCACTCCAGGTGTGGCCTCACCACTGCTGAGTAGAGGAGAAGGATCACCTTCCTTGACCTGTTGGCAGCACTCCTCCTAATGGAGTCCCATGCAAAATTGGCATTTTTTTTGTTACAAGAGCACACTGCTGGCTCCTACGCACCTTGTTACCACAACCCCAATGTTCTTCTCAGCAAGGCTGCTTTCCAGCTGAGCAGTCCCCAGCATGTGCTGGTGCTTGGTGCAAAAGTTTGCATTCTCCTGTTTTGAAAAAGTAGCTTTTGCAGACAGCTCCCCAGAAGTTCACCAATATGAACAGGGGATGTAGTTCAGTTTTATTTCTAGAGTATTATTCATATGCCATTTTCATCAGCAAAGTGTCCCCTCGCAGTAACCTGAATCATATGTTGGGCTGCAACTATTTTTGCCTCTCCCAAGCCTGCATTTGGCTTCGTGAAGCTCATCCTCATTCTGAATCCAAACAGCACATCCCCTCGCATTGGCAGTAGCTGCCCTGTTGATAGGATGGTAAATAGTATCACTGTGCCCCCAAAAGGAGCTTAAAAACAAAACAGGGAGATTAGACAGCAGCTGTTAGAGGAGTGGTGATGATGGGGCGGAAGGAGGACACTCCCAAGGCAAATATCCTTCTGCATCATGGTTAAAACCAAAATAAACCCAACTAAGAATAGATAGGACTAAAGGAGTAGTCACTGCATATAAAATGTGAGTCAGATCATACTGAAGAACAGGACAAGTGGTGCATCACATTGGTCAAAAGGCTGTGCACCCTGAGCTGGGAGCAATCAGAACAGACTGAAATGTATGTCACCGCAATGACCACCACAAACCAGACACCATCCCTGCACAAGGGTCTAAGGAAACAGGTGGGAGTGTTTCTCAGGGCTTTTCCTGTTGGATTATCCAGGCACATTAATGGGTTTGGCTTAGGGCACCTATGGTGGGTTTATATGGAAAGGAAGCTGGCTGAACCTCAAATGTTGAAGAAAAACTGGTACAACCCAATTGCTTTTAGAATTAATTTCATCAACTGATTTCATTACATGCTTGATGAATTTACTGGCTGGGTAATCCAAACCCATTGATTTATAGAGGCTGGCTAAATTATAACCTTAACATTATAATTGCATTGCCCAATTTTTTTAATTAGCCCAATAAAACTGCAGTAAGTGAGCCCGACAGACTGGTCTATGTGTTTATCTGCCTGTTTGTACTTAGTAATAAAAAAAAAATGCAGAAAAAAATGAGCATTAATAGTTATTTAGAATCCCAAACACTGGGAAGGAAAAGCATAACAGATGCAAGATTTGCTTGTTTGTTTTTTTCCCCTAAGTAACTCACACAAGGCAGAAAATACTGCCTCTCCCACGCAGATAATGAGCCACAGTGACTAAAAGATCAAAGGAGAAATAATTAACAACCCACTACAACTTCACACTTCATCAAAATGGCAATAATTTTCCAGAGTCAAGAAAAAAAAAACAGCAACACAAAAAATGAGGGAGATGAAGAAGAAGAATCAGGAGAAAATATTCTCCTGCAAATATTGCACAAAGCAGGGCACTGTCACAGAAGGACTATTCAAAGAAAAAACAGACAACAGTTATTGAGACCTTTTGGAATTTTCATTGCTTCGGGTCTTCACAGTGGAGGGGAGGATCTAGACACAGCAAAGCTGAGTGGCACAAGGTTAGCGACTGCAGCAAACCCGTGTCAGATGGCTGTTTTCCCTGACAGTGCAGGGAAGGCCATATCCTTCGACCTTATGCCTCTGTGCCTTTTATTGCTGGCTGCTTTTGTTTGCCACAACAGCAGTGACAAGTGCTGGTGCTGACCCCTCTGCCATTTGTGCAGGTCTCCGTGCAGAGAGGAGGCTGGTGCTTTCCTCCAGCTGTTATCACAGGAATGAAATATCAGCAAGTGAATGCCTCATATACTCTGCAAACTGGGGAAGTTCATGGCACTGCTTTGATCTTTTCATTATTCTGCAGGGTCATTGCCTGACTATTCAACCTCTGCTTGACAGCTTGGATCATTAGAAAGAGGGACTTTAATGCATTTAATGTATATATACAACCAGAATGCTGGCTGTTGACAAGGTCAAGGAAAAATAATGAAATGCTGCAATTAGCAGAATATATTGGCCATTAAAATATGACGCCTCATTCTCTTGACAGAAACACTAACAAGAAAAAATGACCTGATTAAAAATCTTCATGTTCTTGTAAATCAGAAGCACAGTTTTATGGCCACAGGTTCCAGCCAGCAAAACCTCCATGAGGTGCTCTCTGCAGAGCTCTGCAGCCCCAGAAAGAACTGGGCAGAGGTGTGATTCTGGGTTAGTGCTGGGAGACATCACTGGGAGCTGTGCTCCTGCTGCAAGCCTTGCTTTAAAGCCACACCAATACACAGCTCTCTGAATTAAAGTGCCACAGCATGGCTGGAATGAGCCCCATGTGTTGCAATAGCAAATGATGGTAGGAATCGGATGTAGCTGAAGAAAAGAAGCATCAGCTAAAAGTAGCCAAGAATAAGCAGCACTACCTAGCAGATTCCAGGGCAAAAGGGTTGAGTTTCTCTATTGTAATTTACTGCAGCCTGTTTACAGTCTTAGCCCTTCCATAATTCATTCTTCCTAGGCATAGAAGAGGGAATTCACCACTCATTTCTAGAACACTTGGAATCTGGGAGAGGAGTGGTGCTGGGCAATCTGTTATTCTTATTGGCAGTCACTGGCTTCTGGTATTTTGGCCTAAAAACTAAAAGTCCGTTAGAGGGTGTATTGACACCACAGCTACAAATAAATCTTTAAGGGTTGAAAAACATCTCTGCTTGAAAAACATTTCTCCAGTTGCCGAAAAAAAACCCAAACCAAGCCAAACCAAAACAAAAACCAAGCTGCAGTAATGTTAGGAGGAGGTTTAACTAATTGCTGCTGTTCAGTACACACTCAGCAACAGCTGGAATAACAGAAAGAGGTGTCTGACTCGGAGCAGCAGATGTTAGGAATTTCATCTGGTCAGATCTGATGGCTGATGTGGAGGTCCTGCTCCACATCTGTGAAACAGTCACCAGATTCCACATACCACATTTCTGAAGCAGACATTTCAGGGGTGTTAGGAATAGAAGAATACATTTGTTCCAGAAGTGTTGAGAAGGAAATAGGAGTGGGGCAGGAAAATAGTGAGTGTGTAAAGTCACTTTATAAATGCCAACGGTGAGCACCAATATGTTTAAAAATCATGATCTGGGCTCCAAGCATTGCAATCTGCGAGTTTAAAGTTGGAGATTACTCAATATTAAAATTAGAAACATGTAGGGGAGCTTTATTACAGTAATTACTCCACTGCAGTTGCTAGCACGGATGACATTAATTACACTGAACACAAATGTCTTCCTTACATGCTCACAAAAGATTAAGTGAGGTGGGACTAAGCCCCCAGTCTTCACAGAACCATGCTGATAATAATGATGGGATCCAAAGCCTGCAGTTTGGGTGGAATTGGGCATCCATGTGCCGCAGCGGGGTGTGAAAACCTCCCATCCCAACGAGCAGCCATGCTCGCCATGCCACAAGCACTGGGGTATTCCCCAAGGAAACAGCAGGCAGGAGGACCCATGGCCATGCTTCCTGCTGGCAGTGGGATTTGGGCAGGGAGCGGGGAGCAGGGCCTGGCTTTGGCCTGGCTGCAGTGGCTCTTAGCATTTCGCATGTGGGAGGGAAAGCTTTGTTCTCTACTTCTCTCCGTGAGCAGATTAAATTACCTTTCATGCACTTCATGGACTGTAACCAACGCTCTCCAGCTGACATTGATCCACGAGGGCTTGGGTGGGGCTGCTGATAAATCCCACTCACTGTAGCCAGAGCCGCTGCTGTTGTTGCAGGAGGGAGGAGATGAGTGAGATGCGGCTGGCAGTGTGGAGCTGATGCTGCCTGGCTGCTGAGATCTGGATTAGGCAGTCATAGGAGCTATGCTTTTCCACACTGTGCTGGTTTGTTGCACTCATGTTCCTTCAGTCTGGCCTTCATCTTGTTTCTGCAAGGAGCACTGTCTCCTGTTTTATATCCAGCAGCAGAGGGCTGTGTAGTAGTCTATACACTTTTTATACAGGAAAACTGTAAGGGAAGCTTATTTCATACAAATTTATATTGAAAATGTAAACAAAATTTGACAAGCCAGGCATTATGCTCTGTTTGTATTGGGTGTTAAACATGTAGGGAAAGCACTTTTCTCATTCCCAAGTTGTCAGAATGAGATCTTGATTTTGAACAAAGTAGCTTTCACGTTCCCCAAGTATTCCCCTTCTGCTTCCTCTGTTCTTTTCTTGCTAGCTGCCTGCGAGAAAGGAAACTGCCACTGCCAACAACCGAGAGCCTGACTTCTTTCAGCAGGAGTGCCGTCCTACACCAGGTTAAAGCATTCACTGAATTTCAACCTCTGTCACTCCAAGCATTAAACTGCTGGGAAGCACTCTGCAGACATCCAAGTTGGAGGTGTGGTTCCCTACAGTCTTGTTCTGCTTTTATGGCTTTTTATTCCCCTTCCTTTGCCTGGGCTCCATGACAGGCTCCCTGCCACTCGCTTCCTGGGTCTCCTGCCCTTCTCACTCGCAATAGGAGCGAGCCTGCTTTATAGTTACCAGAAATCCTTTATGATGGCACAAAGACAAGCAAGTTACTGGTGTTAGCACAGTTTAAAAAAAAAAATACAACCTTTTATGTGCACTTCCTGACATGTATGTGAAGCCTTCAGAGGCCTGAATATCCCCAGAGCCAGTCTTCTGCAGGCTCCACACCCCTCCTCCTACTCCATCTGCTTGTGTTTTAATACACCTCTGTCCTTGTTCCAGGCTGAAAAAAAAACAGTGAAGCACAATGAAGTTCTGTAAATAAAGATGCTGACATGTAATATGAATATGTTTCTTTTTTCTTTCTTTCTTTTTTTTCCTCCGGCCATTTAGTCAATCTTCTCTCTCACAGTTATGAATGATTTTTCTAAACATTAGAAGAGGTACTGCTGCAACCACTCATCCTTCACATATTCCTCACCCTGAGCCTTTGCTGCCTTTTTTCTCCCTGATCTAACTGCACCAGGTGTGGTTACTAGGACTGTGTGTTCATTTGTTGTCTGTCTGCTAGTCAAATGTTCAGCTTCAAGAAGCCTGTGTGGATTCCCATTCCTGGAAAAAGAATATAGCACGAGCACTGCAGGTGGGGCACGAGTGAAAAATGGAAAAGAGTTTGTGAGGTGCCTGGCTGTCAAATGCACTCTGCATAGCATCATTCAAGGCACCGTGGTAAATAAATAGAAGCACATGGGGTTTGTCCACAGATTCTAAAACAGCACACAGAGCCATCTACTTGTTAAAGAAGCATACGGCATACCGCAAGTGGCTGGCATGCTTGCACCTGCTAAATATTTGTTGGCACTGATGCTGCTTGCCAGCTTGAGGTCAGTTTGACAAATGTGTTTATGGAGCCACATCTCTGCCTTTGACTCTCTGGATCATTTCTCGTGCCCACGCTGTAATTACAGTGAAGCAGAGGAATTTGACAAGCTCATGGTTTGTTGACATAACACAAAAGGGGCAAAAAACTTTCCTTAGGAGAATGAAAAGTGAGCACAAATTAAATGAGCCCAACCCTAATGCTCAAGTGATCCTCTGAAATGTGTTGCTTTAGTTGAAAGAAGATATCCAAAACATCAGGCTATGGCTGAGCAGGGAGTTACAACCACTACATTGCCAGCCTTCAAGAAATTGTTTCAGAGCAATCAAAAGGAAATATTTTATCTGCTTGAATTCAGGTCTTCTATGAACTAGGAGGGAGGTGACAGCAGCAGCTAAGGCTGAAGAGACACAAGATGCTGAGGATGCAGAGGCAGTCTGATCTGAGACAGATTGTACGGAGCAGTCTCAATATCTGTTCCAGACAGCTACAGCTGAGTTCAGATGAAGTTCTGGGTGCTGAACACCTCCTACAATTGTCACTAGGTCCCAGATCAGTCATGTTTGTGGAAAAGACAGCCTAAGTGGCAAATACAAGCAAAAACAAAAAGGAAATTGCAGGCTGAAATGGCTCATCATTTAGATGCTTTAAGAAATACCACAGAAGCTAACCACCTGTGCTGAGCAGAATGAAAACCCAGACTACAATCTAATTAGTGCCTTGAAACAGGATTTCTACATCAGCACAGGAGTGCACAGTGAGCCACATGGTTATTTGTGAACAGCAGGAGGGTTGTCCAGAGCCTCGCGTGGACTCATCATGTACACATGATGCAAAAGGGAGGGAGCTAAGGGGGCTGGGATCTCCCCTCCTTGCATTAGCATTGCTACCGCAGCCTGCACAGGCCCTGCTGCATGGTGTAGCTGTGGACATTCAGTCACACAGCTCACCCCATTTCTCCCTTCCCTCTTTCTTCCATCCATAGCCGGATATGGCCTCTATGAGGAGAATTAGGTTCTTTCAGTCTGATAGGGATGTTTAATGTTGAACAACAACATTATTTTGTTATGTGAATAAAATACAGAAAGATTCACTGATAACCAAAATCTCCCTGTTACCATCAGCGCACTTGAAAATGTCTGTGCCGCAATGGGAAGAAGTGCTTTATTTAGATTGAATCCACAGCCTAAAAGGAAACAGTAAGCTTTTCAAATTAGTGCTGTTCTTTAAAAGCTTCTCTTTGATAGTGTTAGAAAAAGACTTCTTCCATAAAAGGAAATTTTCTATATTAATTCTCCAGCTGGTAGTACTTCGCTGTCCTCATAAAGATGCTGCTTACATTGAGGAAAGAAAGATTAGAGCAACCCCCCTGCCCCCACACCCAGAGCTGCTTTTATTTTGTTTGAAGAGATGAGATTATTCTGGAGAAGTTGAGCTCCGTGGCAGAGAGGGGCTGGAGGCACTTACTGCCGAGCGCACTGCCAGCAAGACTCCATTGCGAGACCAGCGGGTGCGCATGGATGGCACGAGCAGCTGTTCAGCCACTCTAAATGAAAATGCAGGCTGTGAGCTGGGGCAAATCACTCTTCCCAGCAACTAAGAAGAAAGCGGGAAGAAAGTGGGTGTGGAGAGGGCAGGGATATAAGATCTGGTTGGAGTGAGCAACAAGAAGAGCTGCTGCTGCTACTAAATTGACATATTCTCACAATTATTCCAGGCGCTTGGCCAGATGTGCTAATTCAAGATAAAGTGGGCGAGATCACAGAATTGTAGAAAAAAGACATGAAAAGGCCTTGTTATTAGAAATTCCAGTGATTAAAGAACTTTGTCCTCTTGAGGTACTCTGCTGCTCTGCTGCCCTTGCGGCCTGAACATCCACACAATATTTCCTCTACTGTAATTTAATCTCCTTGCTCCTTGTTCACCTCTGGCAGGACATGCGTGAGGGGAGGAAATTAACCACTACCCTTTTTGTGATGAGCTTTTATGCATTTGAAGACTACAGCCTCTGTCTCCTTCAGATTTGGACTATGCACTCCTAGTTCTTTCAAATTTTCTCATATTTCATATACTATGGGACATCTTTGTTACTTTCCTTTAGGCTTCCTCCATCCTTCTTTAAGGGTGATATCCACCACAGCAATATAGCTGAGAAGCTGGAATAAAGTGAGGTGAATAATTATATTGTAGAAGTGAAGGAGAATAACTGTATTAGCTATTCTATATTAAGGAACTCACACATCTAAGCATCCCCATCTGATGATTGCTTTTCTTTTCCACATTAGTATAGCACTTTCTGCAGTTTGTGATGTATTATCCACCTCCTCCCACTGGTGCCTGCACACTTTTTTTCCATCCAGCAACAGATAGTTCCTAAGCCTATGTCCTCACAGAACAACATATTGGTTAAGACTATTTCTCGAATTTCTCACTATCCCTTGAAACTGCACGCATCTCACCAGCATGGTTATAACCTTTTCTAGGCTTTCATCACGACACAGTAATCAATATACAGCCCATTCTGTTACCCAGATTACTGGAGAAACTGAAGGACAGCAAAGTCAGGATAAACTTTTGCCAAGTCTTTAGTCTTTAATTAGACAACAAATCATTGATTGACTACCATCTGACTTCCCCTTTCCAATATATTCTGGTGCCAAGAGCGGGACTTGCTCTCACTTAATTTTAGCCACCTAAATATTGACACCTAGTCTGTTCCAGTCAAACAGGCTCTTCTTCTCTGCCAGGGGAGAGATACAAACACCAATCTTCAACTTTGGTCGGAAGTTGCAAGCAAGAATAAATTGCCAGGAAAAAAAAGTGAGTTTCTTTGACTAGCTAAATTAAGTAGCACACATGAGGTAATGTAATTCCCTCATCTGAAGGCTTCAGTTCCTCCTTTCTGCAGAATTTCAATAATAGCATCCCCTCTCTCACTGTCTGTCAACTTGGAGCTCTTTGCAAGACTGATAGTTTTTCACTATGTATTTATGTTGTGGCTTTTTTATCTGAGGTCTTTGAATATCACTGCAATACAAAGAATGAAGAAAAAATGTTGGATCTGGTTCCCTGCACCTACACAATGGCTCAGATTTTATAACTTGTGAAGAGAATCAAGCTGACCATTTTTTTCTATAGGCCGATCCATCTAGGCCTAGATAAAGACTTGGATTATAATTTGAAAGAATAGAGTGGACATTTGTTCATTTCTATTTAACAGAAAGGTTCTCTTCAAAGCACACAGAACTTCAAGGCTCATCCATCAGGCCTAGTCTTTAGGTCATAACAGAGCAATCAGATTGACAGTCACAAGGGTTGTTAGACCAAGAGAAACACTAAGGATGGTGAAGTGGAGCACCCTCTTCTGCCTCTGCTGAACTTCACTCCTGGTTTCATGTTGGCCTGCAAGCAATGGCAGATGGAGCAAGGACATCAAATATATTCTTGAAGGCTTCAGCATAAAGAAATGTAAGGGATGTGAATCAGCTCTTAAGCAGCTGTAGTTTACAGTATGGCTTAAAAGCACGACCCCAGGTCAGCAGCATCTTCCCATAACATGCTGGGCTGTGAGCTCTGGTGGTTGAGGAGCTGACTCATGAGCCTTCCTGTCATCCCTGTTTTGGGGACAAATCTCCCTCAAGAAAGATGAAGCAAACAGCTACAGTGATCAGTCTTAACCTGCTGTCATAGTGTGTCAACACATCTGAGTCATCCGATGAGCTGCACTTGTACTCTCCAAGTCTGCACAGAGAGAATGACTTTATCCACATATCTGCCAAGCACAGGGCACTCTGCACCCTTCAGAAGTTACTCAGCTGCAGCACAGGAAGCCTCCTTCAGGAGACCTGGCATGCATTTCTGTTGGGAGGGCTGATGGTGGGTGACACAGGGGCACTCGCCTTTACGAGGTGGCTGAGACTGATACTTCTGCAACCCTGGTGAAAAGCTGCCTGGGTTCTGTACTGAATTAGAATTCCCCAGGAATTTATAACTGTGTTCACACTGCCCAGCCATGTGTAAGATGCTGTGCGGTATGAATGTCCCTGCTCAAGGCCTTACTCTTTATTGAACAAGGAGTGTAACTTACACCTGCCAAATCTCAGGCAGTATGGCATCCAAGTATTAAACATCAGTATGCTTAGCTTCACTAGCTCTATCTCTTTCAGTAAATCACCACAAAAGCACAGATAACCAAGAGAGATCATCCATTCTTCTGGTGCTTGCAGTCTTCTCTCTCATTCTCCATCCCTGTCCTTGTCTATTGCCTCATCACTTTTTTCACAACAGAGAGGTAAGACTGGAAGCATCCTCCTGAGTTACTGAGTCCCATTCTCCCCCAGACACTGTTCAGAAAGGTCCACAATAGGGGTATGTCTTCAAAAACACATTGCAATGCACAAAAATTGAATTCAGAAAACCCAAACAACAGATTTTCATGTAACAAATGGGAGAGTAAGGCCCCAGATTCTGTGGGACTCATCCAACAACCTCTCCTTGTGTTGCCAGCTGAGTGAGGAGCACTAATCAAAATCTGTCTAGGAAGCTAGTGCCTTTAAAGGCTGTCACTCCTTATCTGAGCTCCTGCAGCACATGATTACTCCAGCCAGAGGGATGAGTGCCCAGCTATTTGCCACTTCCAGGTCTCAGATCTTGTATGTTAGGAACAGTTTGTGCCAAGCCACTGCTTGGCTAAGGCTTCCTCATATGGGATGATGGAGCAGGGGGAAAAGGGAGGAAAGGAGGAAGATGAAGAGTAGCAAAGATTTACAAGGTCATCCTAGTTCCAGAATATGGCAAAAGACTGTCTTGAATCTAGGAAAGAAATAGGGCGATAAGCAGATATTCATTTTATCTAAATTATATCTGGATCCTTAGCTGGTCCTTTCTTTTTCTTCTTTTATTTTTAATATCTCTCATAGAAGCAGAAAACTGTCTACGATTACTACTATCATGCAGAATAGTCACGCAGACAGAGCCAGGAAGATTTGGTCATGATGAAGACCACATCTCTTTCAACATTTGAATGATTTAGGTGAACATCTGCAGAATAACGATGCCACAGAGTAATGACAAATAGTCATTTCTGATTTCCTTTCTTCTCACTCAGGATAATATTAAATAGAATAATAACATATATTAAGAAACTTAGCTTTGCTATGAAAGAAAGGGATGTTGTGTGCCTCCAGAATAAATTTTGCATGACTTCTATGCATGGGGAGGTAATGCATGCCATATCTATCTCAACCGCAATACTTAGTGCAGGTGCCATTACAGACCTTCTGTGTTATCGTCTTACACTTGTAGGCTTTTGTGTCATGAAATAATGAAAGAAAATCAGTCAAAAACTGAATAGCTGCCATCCTCTTTGCATAAAACCAGGTGGGAAAATGTAAATCTATTCTCTCACATCATATAACTTAGCTAAGATTACAAAGAAATGAAAAGTAATGTATCCAGTGACCAGAGCAAGTCTTTTCAGTACGCCGCCTTTTATTAGTAATCCCTCTTCCCATATAAACCTTCTCCCTCACATGCTTTCTCTCTCCTCACACCTGTTATTTTCAAGGTTAGGATAATAGATTGTACATCCCCAAGGAACCAAGAGAATGGGTACAGAGCATTTGTCTTGCCAGAAAAAACATGTTCAACCCAGACATTGTTTACACAGACAGACCTCCCAAAACACTCGTAGTCTGCATTACGCTTTTTTAAATACAAACTCTCACAAACTCACCTACAGATTTATCGGATGAGACAAGTGATTTCATCTTACTGTAATGTATCAGCTTAACAGAATGTACCCCTTGTAGAACCTTTCTGAGAGTGTGCATCACTGTTCCGCAAAAAATACCGGTAAAGATGTCAGTGATGGTCAGCAGGACAAGCATTTGCATTCTGCCCCAGTTTTAAGTAACAGAGGCCCGTTTTCAAAATGAGTCAACTCATTTTATGCCAAGAAGAGTTGGCAGCAAAGCTACAAAAGCATGTATGTTGCCACATTGTGTTCAGTCATTTTAGTTTTGCAATCATAGAGCCAAACAACAGGATGTGAGCTAATGCACCTTTCAGTAAAACTCAGGCTGGTTTTGGCTATTAATGAGCATCAGAGTTTATTGGCTATCCAACAACGCAGTGAACTTGAAACAGAGTTCAGATTATTTTAGTAAAAAAACTATCCAATAACAGCAATCAGTCCTTCCGTGAAAATTCTAGATAATTCAGTAATGATGGTGTGGCTACAGGCGTAAGGATGGGATTAGTAGCCTACGCACTTTCTTTAAAAAACCTTATACTTCCATTATATCTAAGCACCAATGATCTAAGCTAAGGATAATAATAAAATAGGGCCTAGCACTTCATCTCCCAAGGTCTATATCTATAGTGGGCTCTATGCTGCCTCCTTAGGAGGCAGAATGGTGTAGATGTACCCTTCATAAGGACCTGTCAGCCCTTCTTGTGATAGGACTGGCTCCTAAAGATTCTTCATCATGTCCTCCCACTACTAAGCCACACTGCTACTCAGAATAGTTGGCCATTATTGACCAATAAATTGTTTGCTCTGAAAAATAATAGGACTTCTTCCAGACAGGCACCACACTACTCTGCATGCAGACATAAATCTTTACTCCCGTTCTGTACTCTAGGGGCTGTTCACTTTCTAGTCTACACACAACTTACCTGGCTGAAACCTTGTGTCTGAGTAGCTGGAGCTGAGGATGGTGAGCTTCAGTAGAAACAGTATTCACTTCCCTAAAGAAGCTGTAGCCAATGCTCTTAAGTCTATATTGCTGTCCTTTAACAGGCAAAATAAAAATGTCCTAGATTTGACCTTGTTTTGCTTTTGTTGTACTAGAAGAAAGAGTTTTGCTTCCCTATCTCAAAGCTGCTTGAGTCACAGTCTTAACCTCTCCTTGACTTCACTTGTATCAATGGGTTTGTCTCAGTATAGCTAGGGTGGTCAGAAGTTGCTGTGATTCAGCTCTGGTTATTCCCCGCTATAAACTGGATCCTCAAGGCCATGCTGAACACACAGGGAAGGAGAGGACTTTCAAGCAGCTTTTGGATTTTTGGATGTTTATTTTTGGTTGGTTTTGTTTTTCGTTCTATTTACATTTCTCCTCCATTCTCCCCAGAACGGTACTGCAGGGAAACACGAAAACCAGTCACCAGTTTCCCAGTCAGTCAGCAAGATACGAACAGTAGAATTATCTCTTATACAGGTGCTCTTTACACCAGGGGAACCCAAATGCTGCCTCTGCAGCAGTCCAGGCTACTTGACAGCAATAGCTTGACTGCAGAGCACCCTCAGTGCCACACATCATGGGGTGCAGGAATGCCCTTAAGCAGCCTGGTGTCAGATATATTTCATGGATAATGAAAACAGCCTGCTACATTTCCTCAGAGAATGAAGCAGCCATAAGCAGAAGCAGGCCCTCTCCTGCCCAAAATTCACTGAAATCATGTAAAGAGCTCATCACTTTGAAATATGAAAGAAACTCTGTCCTTTTCAGCAGGACAAACTCAATTAGACAGAAAAAATGGAACAGCTGCTTTTTCAAAGAGACAGACAACCTTATGGTGTAATTTTCACACTCAGTCGATCAAAGCTTGTGGTGTGATTCATTGACCATGAGAATGAAACTAGACAAGAGGCATTGCTGAAAGGTCATTCCCTCCTATTGATACAAGAGGCTTAAGTCAAATATTACAGGAGCCTCCTTCAAGAGATTCTGGCTGCACCTCCACCTGCATAAAAAAAAAAAAAAAGATAAAAGAGAAGATAAAAGAGCAAATATTGTGCAATGGCATAAAACATTATGGTCAAACTTTAAGGTTTTCCCCTGCCTCTGTGGTCTGTGATGCAGTATTCCCACCCCCAAGCTTTTGCTAGAGAGATTGGACCTGGCCAATGAAGCCAATGAGAATGTATGTATTGACTGCAACAGACAGGCCTGTTGTGAAGGAAGATGGAGAACAGCTGAACAGAGATGACAGCTACAGCTTATAAGAGCAGGTGTTGGGATTTAGCTTCAACTGTTACCATTAGCCTCATTTAAGCCAATATTCCCAAGCCTGGGGACCTATAAATACAATAAAGGAATGAAAGTCCCTCTGGATGAATGTGCAGATGCAAGCCAGAAAACTTATTCAGTGTATAATGCTGTCTCTTTCTTCTTTAGTGCTTGCAACAAGGGGAGGATCAGAGCAGTTCCTTCCCCTACACCATTGGCTTTGGGTCCAGAAGGGGGTTTTCATCTCTTCTGAACAGAAAGCACAAGGAAGTGGTATCTTCAGTGACTATTCCCAAAGGAGAAGGGGATCCCTCTCCTACCTTCTACTCTCTTCAGACTGTATTTCATGCAGGAATGTGATGGACCACTGGTGGAGTTTGTAACCCCTTTTTGAAATGAACACCCCACTGCAGTGCAGCAGCATGACAGCCTTAGCTAGCAGTGGTAGGTAGCCACATTCCTGGCTATCTAATCAATGCTGAAAACTGTCTGCCCTCTGCAATGCTGAGTAAACAGGTGGCTAACTCCAAGCAAGGCTGCTCAGCTCTTGCATTCACCTACAGGAAACAGATGGGCCAAAAGTTTCTAATCCTACCCTCTATTGTTGTTTGTTTGCATCTTTCTCCAGCCCATGTTGGGTCACTGCTCTCAATGAGCTATTGAGAAACCTCCCTCCACTGTTTCCATCCTGTACCTTAATGAGTCCCTTTCATAAGTTCCAGCCAGGCATACAAACACTCCTTCTATCTATAAACCATTAGTTGGCTTGGGTAGAAGTTTTAATTGAAACTTCTTCCCTGCACAAGACCCACCAGTTTGCATATGCGCATACATTTAATGGTTTTGTTTTTATCAAATAGTTTTGGTTTGGAAAAGTAAAACAGCAACACAACTGCCCCTCTAAACTCTTCACACTTCTTTTATTTTCAGTTTTTGAGAAAGGTTTTTTTTCATCTCTGCAAAAAAAATGTCATTTCATTGAAAAAATATATAGTTAAAAATAAAGAAATGAAAGCTTAAAAGCAAAATTAAGTTTTTTTCTTTTTTCCTGTTTTTTGGGACCGTTTCTCAGCTGTTCTGGTTATCCACACATCCCTTCCTTCCTTTAAACTATCTCTGTAAGCCCACAGCACAATGTGTAAAACTAGGAAGGAAGACAGACTGTTTCTTCATCCAGAACACTCATATATTACTGTGTCTTGATTCATCTGGAATTACCCTTGTTTAACGCTTCTACAAGACTGTTGACTTTGACTGAATAGAGATTTACATAATTTACTCTTGGGAGTCTTGAAAGCTGATAACACATTGCCCTGAGAGTGTCATTTCCCTATTTCATTTCAACAGCAAAATAAATCCGAATACACTACTGCATATTACTGTGCATGATGGTTTTTTATATTCATTTTTGAATCAGATGAAAAACACGTGATAAAATTTATACCTACAATCCCTACTTGGCTGTGGTTAAAAAAAAAAACAACAAAAATAACAAATGGCTCCCCACCTGCTTTTCATATCTGCAGTAGAGATAAAGAAACATTAATCAAACTATTTGATGAAATCTTCCTATGTGGGGCCAGGAAAAATGCAAGCCAGCTTGCATGTGGCTGGAGGCAGCAGCACATCTATCACAGGCTGCAGTGCTAGCACAGTACTCACAACATTACTCTCCTCTCTGCTCCCAACAGACGTAGCGTTCTGCATTATACATGGTGCTCAATATATCCCATAGGAATGCCAGAGGTGCGGATCCTATTCATGAGAGGATGATGATGCAGGAAGATGAAATGATTTCTTGTTTGGTGAAGGCAGGCAATAGAGTAACTATGGATCTGATGGATCTGATGAATGATCATCATTCATGTCTTACGTAGACTTGGGAAAAGAAGGTGAACATTCTGTTTCTAAAACCTTGTTTAAAGTCCTTTTGAAGTGATCCTGTTTAAGTAAATAACAGCACGGAGTGGGAAGCGCTTCTGCAGGCACAGAAGCATGAGGACAGGAGCCCACCATTAGGCATCTGCTTTTCTCAGTGCTTGGCCCACCCTCTGTTTCTCCCAGCTGTACAGATGGAACAGAAGGGTGCAAGGGTGCCACCGTGCCTTGTGCAAGAACTAGGAACTGCTGCTTGATGAGGTTTTGTGGAAGCTTACATGCTTGAAGGTGCTAGTAATGTTTGAGCCAGTAAAATCCTTTCTACATCTCTCATCTCCCCGCTGTCTTTAATGTCTGTGTCATCATAACACAAGACAGCCTGCAAACATTGCAGATTTCCTGCTGTGGCAACCTTGTCTGATAGCTGACATTTCACACTGTGGCTTCTGGTCTTTAGCTTGTGCCCTAAAGAAATTAACTGGTTAGAGTCTGACATAGATTTCCATGAGGAAAGAGGTTATTGAACTCATGAAGTGCTGCTTTGAACTGCTATTGTGTGAGCCCCAGCAATCAAAGCACAGAGCTTTTTTAACACAGTGGTCATCGTTAAGACACACAGAACAGCCAAAATCTTGTCTTTTCCTACTCTTTACCCTAAAAAGCTCAGTGGATTGTTATAGTGCCAGTATCACGGTTCATTTATATTCCAATGCACCCTGCTTTTGGTGTGACCTAAGATATGTAAAACGCCGTACTAGCAATTTCAATATTTTCTTAATTGATACATTCCCTTAGAGTCATTCTGCACCACTGGAGCAGATCAAAGAGGATTGGCTTTCACTCTCAATCCTGCAGCAGAGCCAGAAGCATCCTAATTCCAAGCAGCACAGGAAGATTTCTTAAACACCATCATTTGCATTTTCCTGAGAGCTCAGCTATCAATACACACTGTTCCCTTCACTCTCTCTTTTCCTCTTTCCCTCATGAACCATTTCATTGTCCGTTTACTTCATCTGATATTTTCCACTTGTGGTGTTATCTTCCTATTTTTTATATTCTTTTTTTTTTTCACACTATGCTGTTGCTTCAATCTCTCTCCTTCCTCTGCATGCAAATCCCTTCTATTCCTATTTTTGTCTTCGTCCCATGTCATTCTCTTGCAGCCCCTCCCTCTTTTCAGTCTACCTCTCCATTTTTTGCCCCACTGATCTTCACTGTCCATCCCTGTTTTCCTTTCCAGCACAGGAAAGGAAGAGAACTGTGATGACTGCAGCCTCACACCTGAAGGCCCTGTGAGAACTGGTGCCCCTCTGTGCTGCAGCCTCAGTCCCTGTCCGCAGCATTTGCAGCCCTTTCCTCAGAGAAGGATTTCAAAGGCTCAAATAGGACTTACACCACTTGCCTCACACCAACTATTCTCTTGACAGTCGCCAGCTAAATGCACAAACTGCTGGAGGGGTGGAGAGGCTTGTTCAGAAACACAGCCTGCAGATATGGAACAAGGGATGGGAAATAACTGCTCGCCCTCTAGTCCTGCGCACTAATGGTACGAAAATGAACCAGGAAAATGAAGCAGCATTTGCAATTAGCTTCACAATATGTGCAACAGTCTGGATGTTTAAGTAATAAAGCAGCCTATATTCCCCTCTCCGCGCAGCTCCTCTTAAGCTGATGGTTTAACTGCAGGCAATCTTAAAATTAAATCTTCTGAGGCTGATGAGAGACATTCAGAAGGTCTGCATTATTGTGTCCTCCCCTCAAGAGAGTGCACTTTATTCTGACTTCCTTTTATGCCAGAGATTTCAGCTTTTATAATTAATAATGCCCTGAAGCAATCTCATTTCTAGGACCCCAGCCCCTCCATATCAGCTTCAAAACCAACTTTTTACCTGAGCAGAGGGACATAGGACAAGGGGGGATGGTTTTAAACTAAAGGGAGGGATTTCTAGTTTAGATGTCTAGGGGAAATTTTTCACTGAGAGACTGGAAAACTTGCTCCAGTGAGGCAATGGCATGGGCTGCCCGGAGAAGCTGTGGGGCAGCCTGAGCGGATGCCTGACTTAGTGGTTGGCAACCCTGCCCACAGCAGGGTGTTGGAACTAGTTGAACTTTGAGATCCCTTCCAACCTGAGAACCATGATTGTATGAGTCTATGAAATACCTGCTCCTGGTGCAGGCAGTGCCAGAACTGTGCCTGTGCCACACTCCAGGCACTTGGCTCCTCACTTCTGGCTGCTCCTCGCAGGTGCTGGAAGTGGCCCAGATGCACTGTGGCGAATTAACATTGATTTCTTCAAATGCTGTAGAATTCTGCTAAAAATGGTGTCATTTTACACCGTGGTCAAAGCCTCTCAGAGAGCAGCCCTTGCATAGATGAATTCATGCAGAAAGATGAGCAGTGATCAGCACTTCTAGTGTACTTTTGTTGATAATGAGCCATTTTAGTTTCTGATGTAATTCTGTTATGAGACACATTCGAACCAACTCTTGGTGGCCCCAGCAGTGTTTCAGCACAGTGGGGCTGCCTTTGAGCTCCCTTTTGGCTTTCCTTCCTGCTAACACGAGCTCAGAGGAAGCATACCTGCAGGGCTGAAGTGTATTTGTGTATCTTCCCAGCCGGCACATGAACGCTGGAGCCCATTAAGAACAGAAATGTCAGGCGCAGCAGGAATTAGTCTGGTGTGTGGGTAGGTTAGTTCAGGCATGGAAATCAAACATGGGCGCCGGAAGCACCTCCTGGTAATGGGCTGGGGCTCAGCCTGCAGCTGGAGCTGTAGGTCAGCCTGTCCCAGTGGAACAGTGCTGACCATCAGGCATAATACTCCTTTTGCTAACTTTTAACTCTGCTATAAAGGGTATTTTGATGGGTTCACTTTAGGGCTTTAAAGAGTGTGGACATAACATCTGAATTCCCATCTAAGATATTTGGAAAAGATGCAAAATAAGTGAATTCCTCATAACTTCTTCTAACTTCCTTCATAGTGAGAAGAAATCACATTTGTATATTTGAATTCTGAAATGTAAGGAGGCAGTCTGGCCCCTGGTGTTTTGCTGCTATTTATTTTTAATAATGAAAGCAAATGAGAAATGTAAAGCTTCTGCCAAGCATGCAAGCACCTTTTAAACGTGCTCACTTCAACTGCAAGACACAGAGCAGCAGCTTCTCCCCACTGTCAGCCAGAAGCACAGTAAATTCTGGAGAAGGCTAAACCTGAATAGTCGTGTTGTGCTCATGCACACACACCATTCTCTGCCTTGAGAGAGAAAAAGACAATACTTGGGCTTTAGAGTTTATTATGGAGAAGGTGCTATTAAACAATCACTATTTTCCCCAGATAAATAAATAAAGAGAAAGAAACTAAAGAGTGTGCTGCCAATGAGAGAGAAAACTCGGGGATATCAGTACCAGCCCCTTCTCACTGTGTCCCCAGTTTGGGCATTTCTGCCAAACTTCTTAAAATGCTGCATTACTTTACAAGGAAATGTGATGTAAGCTTTCTGAAAAAAAAAAGTCAAAGATGTACTGTTTTTACAAAGACCCGCCTCTGCTTCCTCCTTGTTTCATAACACATCTCTGTGCATCATTTCATATAAAACCTGGTCTGACAAAACTCTTTGGGACTGGTGCTCTGTCTTTCTGCTTCTCTTAATGGGCCATGACTGGCTGTGACTCTTATGTGAAAGAGTTTCAGTAATGAAGATTGTTGTGGAAGTGAAGGATTATGTAAGGATATAAGACTTCCTGATTTCAAAAACCTCTATACATCAAAATAAGTCCACCTTTATGCAAGCATTACATAGGCAAATGTTGACAAAACTCTTCAAGGAAAACATTAGAAGTATGAATCGGCAGCAGTCATTTTATACACTATAGCACAGGCAGATGAAACTGTTCCTAGCCTAGTATCTAGTCCCCAGTGAATGAGTTACTGCATACATCACTGGTAATAGCTTGGCACACATCAGAGGCAGCACTGAAGTTACACCATCAGCCCATAAATACGGCAACAGGAACACAAGTCTCAAGCCAAAAATGTAAGGTCATTTAGTACTCTGCCTCCTTTCCCTCACGTATCAGTAGCAGCCCCAAAAAAGACTTCATGGAAAGCTACTATTTGATTTGGAAGCCTTCCCTTCTTCCCAGGTCTCTCACAGCATCAATATAAGGCAGGGGAACCATGGCCAGCTTCCTACAGCCCTCCTGAGACGTGTCCCCAGGTCCCCGCTCTGGGTGTCTGACCCCGCTCTCCACAGGAGCCTTCCTGTACTGAGATGATCAGTGCTGTGTCAGCTCTTTGGATTTCTGTGGTGTCCCTTCCACATGTGATTCAGAACCACAGTCTGCCCACATACATCATCTATATAACCACGCAATCCTGTTTTTGTTATCCCCGCTGTTCCTCCCACCTTTCTTCCTCATGTCATTAGCTTATTGTATGTCAGCCACAAGTAGACTATAAATTCTGCAGGACTTCTTACACTTCAGTATCTTCCTGCTTAATGGCCACTAGCAGAACACAAATAGTTGTTACAGAACAGACTTCAACAGCTGGGACAAATAAGATACATATGTGCAGTTTCAGCCCCTAAGGTCTGTTTGACCTAGAAACCCATATTCACTTCAAGCAATTACTCTTGCATTTTCTGCTTTAGGTCAGAGATGAAGATGAATCAAACTATAAGGAAATACAATTTAAAAAAAACACCATGATAATTTCATGATCTGACCATCTGGTATGCTGACATTCTGTTTCCTGGTTAGTTGACAGGTGATTAAAATCCAAGAATTGAAGAAAAGAATATCTGTTTATTTCTCTACCAGTGGAATTCCTTTAAATGAAAGCCACTTGTATATTACTAATACCTTGTGACATAGTTTTCCATAGACTGGAAGCTTTCTGGCATACTTCATATTTTCAGGCTTAAGTGAGATACGTATGAACTATAAGAGGTGAGACCCCAAGAAAGCATGCTGTGCCCTCCATCTCTGGCTTTGCAACACTAAGAGTTGAATGCACAGTCAGAGGAGGGTGATCCAAGGAAATGGAATTGGGTATGTCTACATGGTGGGTGGGACCGAAGTCTCTGATAGAGCTCCAAACACCCACCTTATTGGCTGGGTTTGGGATATACATTGAGCTGTGCACACCCACATCAATGTGAGATATCCTATCTGTTTTAGCCCGTTGCTGAACACAACACAATGCTGCTTCTCTGCATTAGCTGGAGGCTGTTTCCCTGACATGGGCCATGTGGCCTGCCAATAGTACCAAGGGCTCCATGAAAACAGTGACAGAGGATTTAGACCAGACACATGTACCCAAACACATATCCCTACCACTTATGCAGTACAGAGGAAATTGCTTGCTCCACATTAAACAGTGCAACACTAAATAAGAAAGAATGTTAATGAGGAGAAAATTAAGGTGTGATGAAGGACCATCTTGACCCATCCTTGGGCTTTCTGCTGAATCAAAGATGCTTCCACATATAAAGCACTGTGGCAAAGATCTCCCTGAGGCCAGATTTAGTGAATACAGTGCTCTGTATGAATGCCCAGTACAGCCTGGACACCTCAGGATACCCTGAGGTCCAACCCGTGGCTCAGCCTCCTGATAGGAAGAGCATTTCCACAAGGGAGTACAGCTGTGTATGCCGCAATGTCACAGTCAGGGAGACTTGGGGATTACAGTCACCCTAGCTTTGGGTGTGCAGTCTCACACCTCTTCCTTCCCAAAAGTCTACCCTGGTCATCAGGCCACAGGTAAATTCTGCTGAAATCTCAAACACCATCAAAATCAGCCTGTGTTCAATGGTCAGTAGGATTAGAAAACTCGTTAGCAAGAGAGATACTGGTATTTAGATATTATTTGCTACATGCCTTAAATGAACATTTCATAGAATCATCAAGGTTGGAAATGACCTCCAAGATCATCTCATTCAACTGCCCACCTACTACCAGTACTTTCCCATAAAACCGTGTCTCTTAGTATGACGTCTAAACGTTTCTTGAACACCTCCAGGGACAGTGACTCAACCACCTCCCTGGACAATCCATTCCAGTGCCTGATCACTCTTTTGGAGAATAAATTATTTTAATATAGAATTACTACATGCTCAAGAAAAGCATCGATGATCTGTTTTACAATAATATTTTAAAGACAAATTTTGTGTGGTTTTTTGTTTTGTTTTGTTTTGTTTTCCTGATGTGCTTGTGCAGTATACAAGCATATTGGAGCTTGTAGCAATCTGCACATCTAATTGAACATGATCTGAAACAGGCTCTAGACATTAAGAAACAGAACTCCCTAGCAGCCCTTTGTCTAAATTTCAGCATGGGAATGAGCTATCAAAGCCAGTATGCCTTTGGCATAGATTTCCTCTTCATTCAACATTTTCTTCTTTGCTCAATGTACTTACCTAACCAGCTGCAAACCTCCCCAGAGTCGAAACCATGACAATGAGTCATTCTAACGCACTCTCCAGCTCTTTACCTGGAAATCTGGCAGGCTTGTTGATGTGACAGCATCAAATCTGTTCCTGCTCCCCTTCTTTGACGTCTTTTAACCTGTTCTGCTATGGTCTAATTTTACTCTGTTTTACACTCAGGAATTATTGCTCAGAAATGATGTGCACTAATGGGAATGACAAAGATCTCTAGTAGGAGAGAAAGCAAACTAAGCAAATAGCAAATCCCAAACACCTCCTGTACTGAAGACTGAGCTTTAATAAATGGAGACTGTTTGCAGGCCTGTGACATGATGTGGGCAGCCCCAGTTGCAGGGCTGCTGGGGCTGCTGGAGACACTCACCCTGTAACTGCTGCCTGGCATGGCCTGGAAAGCAGTGCTGCAAAGTCAGTGATGTCCCAGCTGCTCACAGGAAGCTCAGGAGTACATCCAGCTGTCCATTCACCAGCAGCAAAGCAGAAAGCTGGGGCTGCCATACTGTCAGCCACTCCAAGCCTCCACACCCTGCTTCAGTGTCCCCAAGGGCCCCGTTCTGACATTAAAATCCATGGTAGAGGTTCCCCATTAGGAAATTCTCTGTACTTAGATTTCTACTATGGACAGAAGTCAGATTGCTGTAGACTGATATTCTGAGCAGCACCAGCCACATTCAGTGCTGATGCTGGAGATCCAGGTGTGCAACGGTGGACTCTGTGTGCACAGGTCCATAGGCAGCATGGCTGAAGGGGCATCACCCACCCCTCTGTCCAGCTGTGAGACACATCATTGCTTTCCATCCTGCTGTTTTTATGGGGTGAGGAGATGCCATCTGCACGATCATTTGAACTCTGATTAGGCCAAAGATAAGAAGTCTGCAGCTTTCACCCTGAAGGCATCTACAGTCCTAGAAAGTCACAGAATCACAAATCAAGATCTTGTGCTGGCTTTCAGCACAGGGTCAGCTTCACACCTTTAGGCAATAAAAGTATTCAGTAGAAGTAAGCATGCTCTTACTGATGTTAAGCTTCCAAGAATTACAGTCACACATACGCCTCATTTTTTGCTGATTAGACCCACATAGACAACGCTTACTTAGGAGGAAGGACAACTGCATATTGCCCTTGCAGCACCTGACCCAGCGCTCTGCACGCCATGCTGCCCTTCATGTCACAATACCATGCTTTTCCACCCAGCAGGGCTACTGCTGCCATTTCATATATTAAGCCATGTGCTTAACATTTATAGGTCATTTTGTCCTCATCTGCATAATAATTTTGATGTGCATCATGAATGCAAAATGAGTTTCACTTCTTCTCCCTATGCTTTTGGTTTATTGCATTTACATAAAACTGTCGAACATTTATGAGGATTTTTATAACTTTATTAAATGAATTTCTTCAGCCACCAAGGAGGTGACATTTCCACAGTAGCTCTGCTATTTCCCAAACCCTATTTTCTGGTATCTTTGGCCTCACTGAAGTGGCACATTTTTCATTAAACTTAGCAGTACATAAAGCCATTAAGGTGACAGTAGTGTGCCATTATAGCTGTTGTAGTAGTGCTGATAGTGACTTCACCCTTGGGTCATTTGAAGCAGTTATTAAGTAAAGTGTCGAGAGATATCGAATAACTTTGAAAACTTTAAATTGCCTTGCTGTAAGCACCTCTTCTGTGCAGAGCACAGAAAGTTATGCAAGTAGCTCAACTCATCTGGAAAACAAGAGCTATCGAACATTAAAACCAACACAGCCAAAAATGTTAAGACAGCCTTTCCTTCCCCTTTAGTATTCTTCATAAGCTGAATATTTTTTCACTCCTTGCAGCACGTACCCATTCTGACTTTTGTCTGCTTTAGAGACTAAACTTGCCTGAGGGCCCTGCTGATCTTCCTGCATGTCACAGCTGTCACCACAGTCACAGTCATCCTGATCCCACAGGGAAATGCTGGGTGCAGAAGCAACAAACAAGCGGGATGCAGTCTGCTAGCAACATAAGCCTGTGTATTTCCTTCCCTCTACAACAGATTCCTCCAAGTGTCTCCTCTGCACTCCTGCTCTAATCTGACAAGCGCTGAAGTGCTGTGGAGGCAGATTCACGTACAGAAATATGCTGTGGTGGTGTGGGTGTCCTGGGAGATGGGCTTCTCCAGTGATGCTGGAGGTCCTGGGGGCAAATGTGACATCGTCACTGTGGGGAAGAGCTGGGCTGTTGTGAGTAGCCAAAGAAGCAGACACATACCAGTGCCTATCATACAGGTGAGCCAGTGCAGTGGACTTCAACGGTTTTTGCTATATAACCAAAATTTTATATCCTGAAAAAATTTCACTCAAAAAAACCTGGAGAACATTCAAAATTTGTGAAGATGAAGGTTGTTAACATAGCTGTCACTACAAACTGAAAATAGGTCTTTCAGAACTTAATACTTCTGCCAAAAGAGGTGATTTCATTTCACTCTTGTGAGCTACAATGCTCAGTTTCTTCTCCTTCTGTTGAAATTCTTGTCCTCAGTGCTGACAGGGTGCAAATATGGTTTTCCCCAGGCTATTGTATTAACAGTGCTCTGTAGCTGAGAATTTGCTCATTTAATATAATGTTACTGTGCTCCTTAGATCTGTTGTAGTTTCCATGGAAATAAACAGGAGACATTACTTTCAGAGCAACCTACGATATATAACTATATACATGCTATATATGTTGCACAAAATTATATACACACATATCTATGGATAAAGGAGGCAAGAACACAGATTTTTGCCTTCCACAGTGTTGGCAGTGTTTAGGATAGTTACTGTGCTGCCTATCTATTCAAACATATCATATGTCTTTCATGTAAGCTGGCTTGCCATCAGCACTGCTCCCTTCAGCTGGCTCAAGTACCATACATACTGCTAGTGTTCGTAGTTTTAAAACAAAAACTTCATATTTTTTGATGACTTTCCTGAAGACTCAGCTTCAGGGTTCACAGGAAGAACTCTGCTTGTTCTCTTTTTTATTCTTTTCTTCCCTTTCTTCTCTAAAGTAACCTTCAAGACCTTTGGCTACAAAAACATGAGCTATAGAAAAGACCTCAAATAACAGAAAGCAATTAAAGTTCTTATTATCTTTGTAAGATCTCATGGGTTTGAGTCACCCGATTCATCTTTTTTCAATGCTTCCAATGAGCAAAAATAGAAGCGTGTTATTTTATTGGCAGTTCCTGTTTAGAGAACTTTGTTTACTAACTACCAATTACTTGATCATTTCTTCTGCATCCTTCATTAATGAGAATAAAGGTCTCATTATTCTGTCTCTTTGGCTAGAATGGTTTAAATAATTTCTTTGGGCGTTACGTTTGCTGCTAACAACTTGTCTAGCATTGTATATTTTTTTCAATTCAAGCTTTTTATTTGGTATATCACTATTGATTCGGTCAGAAATGAATAGTTTTTAAAGGTGTTAATTAATATAAGAGCCTCTCTGTGTGCATTTACTCCACCACAGAACTTTTACCTTGCATATTTCCTGCCTTTACTAATTCTCAGTGTGTATTTTAAGTGGCAGTAAATAGCTTTCTCCATGGGCATTGTGTCTTTTCTAAAACTGTTATTTCAAAGACCAGTCACAGACAAGAGCAAGTCTTACTCTGATTGACAGAGCATAATCTGTTTCATATTGCTGAGATCAGTCCAGCTAATTTATTGCTTCTTGTTTACAGTCTGAAAGAGACCAAGACTTTTTCATATCAGTCTTCCCAGCAGTTTCTAAAAGGTGCTATTTATTGCTCTTTAACTTCTGCTTAAATAATACTCAGCCATCTCTGAAGCATTTTCAAATGGAGAATATTCCTGAAGGCAGTTAAGACTCAACAATGTCTTTTCATTGCACAGAATGACATAAATCACAAATGGGGAGTGAAGACACCTTTAAGCCTTATAATTTCTTTAGATGGGTTTGGCTGACACCTGTTTAAATTGAACATCAGTGTTTTTCAGAGTGAATGCCAATTCCTCCCACAAGCCCTCATATGGATATTACGGGGAAAAGAGTAGTTTGAATGCACAATTAGAAGATTCCAGAAGGAAAAAAAAAAAAAAAAGCAAGTTAGCATCATGCACAGACCATGAGCAGTCATTGCATGAAATCAGCTTTAAATACTCTACAAATATGCAATCAGAGTAACCGAAGCAGTATATAGGCAGCACAGAGGATTTCAGTGTGCCCTGAACACGACCTGTGGCTCTTGGTGCACCACACAAGGGACAGGGAGATATTTCAGGTCAAAGCCTCACTGACCTCATTCTTTCAGAAACATACTGGCTCTCCTCTCAAATTAAGAAGTCTTTTCTGACAGCACCCTAATTACCACTAGCTCGTTAGTGTACAGCAGAGTGTTAGCTGGGATAGAGACAGATATCCTCTTCCAGGTCCTGTGGTGCTGATGAAAGAAGCTGCCTTTCCCAGGCTGGTCTGAAAGGTCACCGCTGCTGTTCTTTCACTGTTACCAGTGCAAGGACCCCTCGCCCAATTCGGTGAAGATGGCTGGGGTTCACAGGAACCAGAAGTTAAAACTTCGCGTGTGAGGAATATTTGGAACAAGAGACAAGAACATGTAATTCTAAATACAATCTGCAGGCATAAACTTGTCCATGATTTTTGGCGCTCCAATCTTCGTACAAGGCCATGTGGAGCCACACAGACAGACACAGACACTTGGGCCTCTCTGCTTGAAGGTCAAGGTTATCTAAGAGATTGCTATTAGGACTGAGCTAGGACAGACGTATCAAATATTTCTGTTACATTTAGGCAACCCTCGCATTGCTCAGATAGATACACATGTACTTTCAGAGAGCTCCCTACAGTCAACAGCCCATCTCACTTGAGTTTCATTGTTCTCAATGGCAATACAGAATGCAAGCAAAATTTGGCCTCCAGGCTCTTTACTGATAAGAACAAGTGAGAAAAGGAAGAAACAAATGAAACTGAAGGTTAAAATAGTGGAGGCTGCTTGAAAGGCAAATTGAATCTTACAATGCCACCATGAGTTAGCAGAACATTATTGATATAAAAATTCACATGTGCTGCCTGATATTGTCTCTTGAAATCAATGCAGTTAATTCAAATATTTTCTGGAGCAGATGTGCATCTGGATAAGTACATACTGGTTGTCTGCACAGTTCAGATAACAACACAGAAACAATTCTAACACAGCTGCCATGAGCTGAACTCCCTGATGCAGGTAGAATCTCCTTGCCCAAAGAACAGTGAGATTAAAGTTATGGAATAAATCCCACAAATCCAGCAGTACTGCTTACACCAATAAAGTGCCACCTTTAGGGAGTTCTGTTGAATCTTGGTTTTATTATTTAGTTACAATGTACATATGACTCACTTTTGTAACGGGAGCTAATTGAAGGGGATCTAATTGTTTAATATATTTTCTATCTTCAGAAGTCCTAGAAGGTGGGATGCTAAGACAACCCTTTCTCTACACATTTATCAGCATGTGGCTCTGCTCAAACTGCATTTGCATGCAATGTACTTGAAGTTTTTTAATCTCAATTGGTCCAGTGAAGCCAGCAAAGTCCTTTTGGATTTCCCTGCTGTAAACACTGTCCAAATCTTATATCAGGGCCCAAGATTCAATAAAAATAAGTTGCCAGCTATGTGAAAGTTTTACATGTGTAGCAAGAAAAGCAAAGGAATGAAGGTAACAAATTATTTAGAGATGTAGAAGCAAGAGATATAAAGAAATAGAAGCAACTGTAATTGTTTAGACATGTAGAGGATACATATATATATATATATTTTTTTTTTTTTTTTGAAATTTCATTGAATTAATGGGATCTGATGCATCCTTCAAACATTTTGTGGCATAAAGAAGAATGCCCAGAGGTGTTGCGGATGCCCCATCCCTGGAAGTGTTCAAGCCTAGGTTGGATGGAGCTTCCAGCAGCATGGCTTAGTATAAGCTGTCATTGCCCACAGCAGTGGAGTTGGAACTAGATGATATTTAAGGTCTCTATTTTAACACAAGCAGTCCATGATTCTATGACAAATATATGCGTATGGGCCCTTTAGAACATCTTTCTCTATCAGTTTTCTTTCCAATACAGTTACAGCACTGAAATATCTAAATCTCAGTTAGACCTTTATAGATATCAGTTTTGAAATTCATAACGAAAGAATCCAGAGCATCTCTTAGCCATGCCTAAACAACTGACTTGTTTATAAAATTCTGCTGTGTGTCTAACGCTTCTGCTGCAATCATTTATTGTTTTTCAGCAAGGAGCCGAACTGTGAGGAAGCCCATCAAGATCACAAGTCATTGTCAAATAATATCTATTTTTAAAAAGAAAAAAAAGGACCAGCATTGTAAGCTGTAACTGCCTCCTTGGAAATAGAAGAAATGCTGAGATCCAAAGCAAAGCAAAGCTGAGGGTTGGAGACCCGCTACCTTCAGCCGTTTTTTAATTAAACTGCCTGGTGATCCCAAACATAACGTCTACAACCACCATTCAGGGGAAAATCAAAACAAATGAAGTCAGACCATCTTCAGCAATGCAGAACCCACATATGCTCAGACATTTCGCTTCCATCTCCACTTTTCTCCAGTGACAACATTCGGGGCCATTTCTTAAGATCTCCGCCTACAGCATTGGCACAAGTTCCATGATGATGTCAGTGGCACTGAACAGCCAATGAAAAAGAGCAGTTAATTATCTTTTAAAAGGAAATTTGTCTTCAGTAGAGCCATTTGATTTATTCAACAAAGTTGAAAAAAAAGAGAAAAAATACATTCTCACATCACTAGGCTGGGATTGTTAGTACAAGCTAAAGTGATGGAGGCCAGTAACATGACTTTCTTTGAAAGTAAACCAATCCTCAGAAAAGTATCTCTTGTGTATCTTTTCTTTGTGCTCACTTCAGAGATGAGCAAAATTCAGAGGTGAAGGAACTGCTAGTATCTAATCCTGTGCCCTTTTTTTTCCCCTTTATGTTTGTTTTCCAGCAGGGAAAACAAGCTGACCACAGAGCTAACGGGATACAAGTTCCTTGCTCTAAATTCTGGGAAAGTGAGTGAGGTGTCACTACCCTCTTCATATTCAACCACTGAGTGCTCTTGGGATCACCTCTGGTCTGGACCAGCTTGTTTTTCAGTTTGTTTGTTTGATATATTAGAAAATATATGAATGAGAAGGAATTTATTATAAAGACCATACCTCAGGTTTTTGCTGAAATGTAAGTCAGCAGAAGACAAAAAGCTGTCTTATTATCACTTGTTTAAGACAGTGTGAGAAGTAAATTGGATTGTGGAAAAAAAAATCATGAAACTAACCTAAATGGATACCTTTTCCATTGACTATTCTATTTCATTGACTTGTTTTTAAGTAAGTGAGCTCAAAGAAATATTTTTCCAAAAAGACCAGTCTATCAGTACTGATCAGTGAATACCCTAGGAGGTTCATCTTTTGGTCACGTGAGAAAATAAACAATATCATTATGATAAAGCTTCCTTGTAGGTCAAGAACATATAAAAGTACACTGACTATATACTGCTATAGATAGGTTACAAAAGCAATCATAGTAATGACACATGCATTACTACCAAATGCTGAAGACAAGACGGAAGAGGTGGCAGGGTGTGTTTGTTGTGTTTCTCTGAAGGTGTATAATGAAGATAACACATGATAAAAGGTGTTTCTCAAACTGTAAGAGTCATACATCGTTTAAGCAACAGACTATCGAGTGTGCAACTATTGAAATATGTGAGGAACAAAGCGCAGTATCAAAACTGCCATTACTGTCCTGCTGCATCAGCCAACTCGTAAATCTAACAGCAAGAAGGAAACTATTGCGATAAGCTGAGGTCAATAAGAGCTCCATCGTTTGTTTAAAGATGCACCTACAGAGTAGTAGGAGGAAATTACTAACGCTAGTTGGATCTGTTCACTAATAAAAGACAGCAGTACTGAAAAGAAATGAGGGCTGCACAGAGGACTGGGGAGTTTTATCACTTCTTAGCAAGGGTTGTATGCATATGTAACGTAACGCGGTGGTAGCAGCTCAGCTGCCCATTCTTCCATTAGACAAGGGCTATACTTGCCTCTCTATTGCACAGTCAGAAGACTGCATCCTAAATGACTGTTCAGATAGTTATTTCTACCTTCTTTATGGTCATGGGCAACAAATTCCCAGCAGTTATACAATGCATGAGAACTTTCAAAAGCAATTTTTCAGTAGCACTGTTAGTTCTGTGGTACACATGAAGCAAAACATAGATTAGACTTCTAACACACAATTTATAATAGCAGACAAATAATAATCTTTGGCTTTCAAAGATTTGACAGCAAGCCATATAAGAATTAAAGGCTGAGTTGTGAAAGAAAAATGTGTTTTGGAATCCCCTCTTTATTAGTTAAGCTATCATTATTACTTTTCAATTACAGTACAAATGTGCAGCATTCATAAAGCAAAACAATGCTGCAGAGTCTATTGATGGGATTAGATGTAATGTGCCTTTATTTAGGCCCAGTCCTTCAAGATGTCAAGGTGCCCCCAACGCCCCCTGAAACTGTCTGACACAGCAAAACGGAGGGGATGAGAGATGTCAGAACAGCACAAATGATCAGATAATTCTGCCTTGAACAGGTATCTAGGTGTACTGTGTACACCTAGTTCCCCAGTCAGCAGCTTAAAATGACAGTGGGAGCTTCAAGCATTCAGCAATTGACAGCATCTCTACATACAAAGTATTCCACCCAGTGGTTTCCAATGTATGGGCCTCCAAAAATACTTCAGTGTTCTTTTTAAGAGAACCTTAATAAGAGGAGAATCTATACAAGTATACTGTTGTATAACATGTAGATTTGCTTTCGACAGTAACTTTTCTTGAATTTTTTGGCAGTGATCTGCAGATCCCCAAGAGTGTGGGGACCATGGGCAGAGAAACAGCTGTCAAGAAGGTATCACCAGCTGCTCACTACAAAGAGATCCAGAGAGAATGAAGACTCTCAGATGTGGTGTAGCCGAGCTGCTCTGCAGCTCCTGAATGCTTTGGTACTGCATATTTGAGAAAAGAGGGGGCTTTAAAGGCTACAAAGAAACATGTAGGAAGTTGCTAATGGCTGAACAAACCCAGTGAAGTTACAGCTCCTGTTGTACTCCAAGAGCTCTTCAAGGTGCCGACAAACACCCTACACAGGCCCTACTTTTAGTAACAGCAACAATAATTAGTAATAGTAAAAATGACATTTCTGCTGTGTTATTTGGAGAGAGACAAGCTGAAGAGATAGACTCGACCTTTTACAGGAACGAGAAAAAAGAACAACAGTTAGAAAAGAGAAATTCCTCCTCAAAAACGCTGAGGAGGACAGGAGGTGGGATGAGAAGTGAGAAGGAGCCCTCTGTTTCAGTAATACTGCCTTGTTGATCTTTCTTTCCTCCATCATGTGGTTTCTATTTTCTTATATTAATCCGTGCTTCCCCTCCCAACATTTTTTCATGTGCTTGCCAGTTTGAGGTCAACGAGTACTAAGAATGGACTGAAAAGAATTTCCAGGATGTTTTTTGAGACTATTAATATCTTTAGCAGCTATTCAAGCAAACACACTCCATGTTCATCATACTTCAGTGCATAAGCTCATCTCTGGAGGAAGCAAATTCAGAGATTATTCATGTTGCATACTGTACAGACTGTCAGATACACTGCGGAGTTTTGGAGATAAGATGGCACTTCCTGTGGGGCACTCAAAAAGAAAGAGACGATACTGTGCTGATAAACAGGAACAGTTTTCAAAGGCAAAGAAATTCCAGAAGCCACACTCAATGAGGGATTTTTAAGAGTTGCCACTTTCAACTCTTTCTAATTTTAAGGCACCTGAACACAGGGCAGGCATCCCTGAAGTCGTATGCTGTGAGGTATTCCTCAACAACGCACAAGAAGGCTGAACTACCTATTAGTGAGACCTGCAGAAGCCAGTCAGGCTGGGAGGACTGCCAAAAGCTAAGGATAGAGGTGGCACTTAAGGAAATATGTAATTAAGCTTTATCAGTTCCTCACAGTGAAAGCCGAGAACAGTAACCATCACCCCAGTGATGTGGGGTGACTTGGCTGAGACTGGAAGGAGAAAGGTAGAATAAAATCCATGATGCTGTGAGTCATTCAAAGGAAAAGAAATCCAATCAGTGAGGTTCAGGACAATTCACCTCAAAATTACACCAAAGTCTTGCATAGGGCAGTCTGCCAACAGGATAATGATCTGTTCCTCAAACATGGTCGAATACCTGGGTTTCACATATCCCAGTATGGTGTTCTAAGCAGTATGCTGGGCAAAATGGGAAGACACAGTTGGCCTTATTCCAACTTGTATTCTATGTGAGGTACCTGGTAGGTATGATCTGAGTATATCTAAAAAAAGAAAGAAGGAAAAAAAAGGGAGAGAAAAAATCAGCCTTGGAACATGAGAGAGGCCAGGAAGAAGATGATCTGAGAACCCCACTGAGGCCTGGGCATGAGGCAGCTTGAAGATGCCAGGTGTGGCTGCTTACACACGAACAGATGTCTTGCTTCCAAGGGGATTAAAATCTGACATTGAAGTGCCTAAAAACAGGGGCCAAAGTCTATTTTAGAGCTGATTTTTAAAACCCAGTGGATTATATTTTTCAAGGAAGAGAGTAAAACTTGCATAGAAGGAAAGGAAGCACTATGCCAAATTTCAGAGCATTGTACGTGGATATAAATCACGTTAGAGGGAGAACACTGGGGAGTTAAGTGATGGAATTCATACACAGAATTTGTGCTCAATATAGTGTGCTAACTTGGACTCCTGCAGACTACAGCTTTTGAGCATCCAGAACTTTCCAGCATCTGAAGAAATGATGCAGTGTATTTGTTGGGTGTTGACTTTTTTCCCCAAAGGCTTTGTATTGCATTTTCCTTATTGATTTTATGTTTCAAAGAGAAAATGCCAAAAGGCAAAGGGCCACTTAGAAGATATATTCAATTTATTTCTTGCCTCCCTTCAAAATGCGACAGGTTAGTAGACTGAAAAAATATGGACTTTTGCAGATTTATTTTTGAGATTCACAGTTAGATCTGATTTTTATGTAAGCATCAACACATCCTCTCTGAGTTTCAGAAGCTTTCAGCCCTCCTCCAAAATGTAGCCAAAGCCAAGAAGTGACCCAATGCTATACCTGACTTAGCAAGAGCCGACAGGCAATGAAGTGTGGCTCCCACAGAGAGAACATTGCTCCAATATATTAAGCGTCTGAGGATACAGCTGAATTCTTCCTCCTCAGTAGGAATTACACCCCTTTCTTCTTGTCAGTTTTCCTGTAGCTGTTGCTCTACAGCACCACAGGCCTCTACACATTACACCAACTTACACCAGCTAAGAGCCTGGCTCAAGCAAAGGAGAAACAACAGAGGAATTTTTCTGTTTGATGGCTGGCACAGCAGAAGATGGCAATGCTATGGATAAAATACACTGCGATGCCATGGAGAAGTTGATAACTAGCTCTTTTATTTTTTATTGCACGTTGCAGCTAAGTTTGCTGCCCATTTCCTCAGCAGTGCACATTTATTGAATACTGTTAATTGCAAGAGTAATCTCCCAGTTAAATGAGTGTTGATTATATAAAACAAATAACCATGGTTCTGACCCTTTACTTAAGTGTCAGAACTTTATGTTCTTACTGACTTTTCAAGGAAGAGTGCATGCGGAGCAGATGGCTGCAGTGGTTGCAGTGGGGGACCCTGGCCTGGCAGAAATACAAAGCACACACATCCCAGAAGAATGGAGAGAGCTGTGGTGCTGGGCTGTAGATTTGGTTTGCTGGGCTTTCAACCAAACTCCTTTCCAGAGGGGTCCTGATCCCCTCTCTCACTTAATTCTACTTTATCTCACTCTGCGTCTAAGCAGTTACTGTCCCAAGGGGTTCTTGCTCCAGCTAGTCTGGTGCCATTGGAGATCTAATGGCATTTTTTCTAGTGCATGGAGATGTTTTCATTAACTGCAGTTAAATTCCAGCCAGTGCTGTCATACAATCCCTACCTTCACTGGTAATTGCAGGGGAGTTAATATTGCATTTTCACTTCCTGTCTTTAAAAAGGAGACAACTGTATTGTTTCAAATTGCTCTGTGCATAGCACATTCCCCTCATAGTTTTGCAAAACCCAGGACAGCTTGTGAGATATGCTAAAGGTCAACAGAAATATACTACCCATGGGATAAGCCTAGAACAGTGTCTCCATTGAAATGTTGGTGGTAGAGCTTTGGGCTTTGGTGTGTACATGAGAGCAAGTGTTCAGAGGAAGACTGGCAATAGCTATCATGTTTTGGAAGGAGGAAAGTGACAAAGCAGAGCTGGTGCTGTTGAGAGTGAATCTGGAATATGTACAGAGGAACAGATTTTACATTTTCTAAGTGAATTTCTTGAAGGTACACTATAATCTTTGCTGTATAGACGATGTCATCAAGATGCCTGACATTAGAGTTGGAATGGTACTTCATTTCTGTCACCCATGATGGCCAATCACTTCCAAGGCTTGTGGTATCATTCACTGAGATGTTCTGATTTATAGATGCAGTTCACTTTATTTTAGGCAGGTGATTGCTCATTCTGTTTCAGTGGCTTCCCATTACGAGATTCTGAAAGACCGCAGTGGCTTTTTATGCTAATTGGACTCTGCTTCCTCAGATTCTCACACAAACATTTAGCACAAAGCACAGGCTGCTCTTTCCTCAGCCATCTGGCAGGGAAGCTGAAACCAACAATTTTCCAAGTCAAAAATCAGACATCTGAAAATAATGTTGATGTATTCTAACCCCTTTATATACACTGAGAAACTCAAGAGGCAAGTTGGAAAATGAAGAACAGGCTGTAGGAAGAACACGCTGTTCATCTTGCCCTTCAGCATCCCCCAACAAACAGATTAAGGCTGCTAGATCAGGTTCACCCTCCCCTAGAAGAGCAATACTGCCCGCAGCCCAGCATCTGCTACAGCAAAGGTCAGGCGAGGGAGCTGGGGTTTTTAATGGATTTATGCTGACAAGCAGAAATGAATCTGCAGAATATTTTTCATCCCAGACTAGTCTCTAAATTAAAGATCGTCTTCACACAACAGATCACTGGAACAGAAGAATGGGTAAATTCTATCTGAACATCTCTTCAGCAAAGAGATTTAAAAATTAAGATTAAAATTAGATACTTGGGTCCTACTTGCTAGCAAAACTACTCAGAGTAGCAAGTATCTTGCGGCAGAAAGAAACCCAACCTACTGCACAATATTTGTTTGCCTATCCCATAGTTCCTGTACATGGCCACCCATAGGCTCATGGAGGAACAATTAGAGACAGTAACTCCTGCATTTCCAGCTTCCATTTGCTCCACTCCGTAAACATGTCAAACCAGTGCCACTGCATGCTAGCAAATGTAAGCAGCCAACCAAAGAAACCTGAAGGGTTAAATTCCCACAGAAGATGGTGGGGGTTTCAGTGTGCAGGGGACCTACTGGTACCTCTCCATTGTCATTGTACCCCTTCTTCACTAACAATAAGACAGTTATTGAAAGGAAACAACACCCTCTTTGTCAACATGACTTTGCTGTTAGAATGGTTTTCGTAGCTTAAAAAATGCTGGGCAAAATTGATCTCAGAGGAGGATATCATCCCTGTCCAGCCGGCAAGGATAGATTACCATCAGCTCTCAAAAGCAGCAGTGTATCTTTTCCAGCCCTGTGAGCCAAGCAGATGGATGCCTGGATGGACGGTGTGGGGGTAGCCATAGTAACCATCATCCCGTGAAGCTCCCACTCACATTTCTCTATCACAGCTGGGGAGAGAAGCCAAGAGCCTGCTGGGGTGCAGATATCCAGTCAGACCTTCAGCTCTCAGCTCCAGCTGGGGTTTCCATTCCTTTTCTGCAGTTTTCTAATCTCACCTTGCTGATCTACACTTTACAGATCACAAATAAGACCCAGTCCCTGGGGATGACACCTCATGTGAGCAGCTTCCCCAGCCTGGCAGCCCACATCATGAGGGGATATGTACTGGCCACTTTCTCCCCCAACCAGCAGCAGGAAGCCCACACCTCCTCCAAGCAAGACAAACACCCGTCTCAACTCTGTCTCATTTGACCACAACTAGGCTGCTGCACCTGGGCTATCCCAGTTCGCAGCCTGCACAGCCGAGCACCCAGCATTCATCAAGAAGCACAGGGTGACATGCAGCTTTGTTCTGTACCCATTCTCATGGGGCTGCTCTGTTATTAACTGAGGGTGCTATCCATCCATATCTTGCAATTTAGGCTTTATCATTATTTCTATCAAGAACAAAAGTCTAATCTCAGTAAAATTTAGTGATACCTGAGGCAGCTCTTATCTCTCTCAATGCACCCTGAAAGCCTGGAAAACATTCTATCAGATGCCTTTTGAGAAGCAAATATGACAACAGACATTAAGGTGGGCTACCAAAGCATGTATCCATCTGAGAACCATAGAACAGGAGAGGCTGGAAGGGGCCCTCATCACTGTTCTTTTATGTAGGCTGTACTTTATTGAATATGAGAATATTATGTGAGATATTGTTGAAAGCCTTGCTAAAGGCAAGAAGAATATACTGCTCTCTCCTCATTCACTGAGCCATTAGTTCACTGAAGGAGGCTACCAGGCTGATCAGGCATAAGTCCATGCTCAGTGCTCCCAGTCACCCTCTCATCCTCGTTATATTTGGAAATCATTCCCAGAATGATTTGCTCCACTGCCTTCCTGGGGATCAAGGCAACTGGCATGTAGTTCTCCAAATCCTCTCTTTTGTCCTTCCTGAAGACAGACCAGGCATCTGCATTATTCCTGTCCTCTGCAACTTTCCTCACTTGCCATGATTGAGAGTGGCCTCACAATGACATTGGCAGTTCCATCAGCACTCATGGGTGCATCCCATTGGATCCCTTGGTCTTGTGTACGTCCAGACGGTTTAAATGTTCCCTATCTGATCCTTTACACCAACAATAAGTATTGCTTGCTCCAGGCTTTCCCTCTGGTCTCTGGAACCTGGAATTCTTGAAGGTAAGTCTTATCCACAAATACCAAGTGAGTGAATATGTGGAAACCTGTGGGTGTCTCCCAGCTTCATACTGCAAAGATGCTTGAATTGACAAGTGTTTTCTTTGTTCAGAGACCTCCTGAAAACTTTTACCTAAATTATAATAATATAAAGTAATTGCCAGTGACTGCTGTTGACCTGGTCAACCTTCAGGAGCTTAATTTACACAGCAGTCACCTGCAGGCAGTCGGTATTGCTCTGTGCAACTCCACCTTCCAAGCAGCTCTTTCATTCTTGGGTCTTAGCCAAAGCAAAATTAAAGCATTTCCCATTTAGTTTTCCTAACTGTGAGAACTTGTTAATTTAAAGCTCAAAGATAATGAGTAGATTAGTTTAAACAGCTTGTTCTGAACAGCCTAATCCAACTGTTCACAGCATACAACTTAAAATACCATTGACTTTATTAGCATGTGCTGCAAGAGCTGCTGTCAATTACCAAATGCCTTCCAGTTGTCATTTCCTTCCTTCTTGCCTTTGTGAAAATCCAGAATTGGCTAAAATATGCCAGTTTTACAAATGGGAAGAGAGCAGGTACAGGGGTTTGAAATCCACACACCACCCTCCCATGGAGCGGCAGACATTCCTCCCATCAATGAGTACACCTAGTGACTGCTGTCCACAGGGAACCAGAATTAGGCAAACAACTGAAGGCTTAGATTTATTACTGTATTTACTTCACTAGGCACGCATCTGAAGTTGAGCCCATTCACACATTAGAGAACTGGTGCTTTTTTCCCTTATTCTTTGCTTCTTCCTCTCCCTGCTTCACCTGGGTCTGGCTAAATTACATGCCCAGGAGTATTAAGCAAAAAGCACTGCAAAAAAGCTTACAAAGAAATGAATAATTCTGTATTCATAGCAGGGTTTGAATAATGTGCCTAGAACCACATGCTGGGAGAGGAGGAGAAAACCAAATATTGAACAGCTGCTCATTAGAAAAGCACGAGCCATCCTGAGCCTGGAAGGCACAGGCGGTGTGGGGGCGAAGCACTGCGTGACCGTGTAATTAAAGGCTCTATCAGAGTGTCCCAGGGGGCTGCAGTGAAGCTGCCCAGGCTTTGCAAACCTGGCATTCTTTTAATGGAACTGCAAGCAATTTTCTGGGGTCAAAAAGCAGGAATCCAGCACCCCAGGCCACAGACCATGCTGTATTTCCTTCCACAGCTGCATTCTGGGGGGAGTCAGGAGATCAAATGAATGAAGCTTGGCTGCTGCAGCTGAAGGGGAGCTGGCAGCAACCTGTGCCTGATGTCCTCTTGCTCAGATATGGGGCTGGGGCAAGGAGCTCTGTGCCAGCTCTAACCTGGCTTCCTCTGGCATCTGGCAGCCAGAAAAGCACCCTGAAAGTTCCAGACACCAGTTTGGCATCTCCAGGATGCCAGTGAGGCCAGCGGTGGTTTTCCATGTGCCTCACCTGCATAAATACAAGCTTCTGCCAGGATGTTTTCATGCAGGCAAAACAACACTGCAGCATTACTTCGGCAATTTAAAGATGAAAAATCATCTTTGAACAAATATTCAATAAGAAAAACTTCCTGTCTGGTGGGTATCTGTCACAGATATCAACAACATTTACAGTAGAGGTTCATAAAAAATGGGGTATGTATTATATTTGACTAAATACATTACCATCCCTGCCTTAAAACACCAATATCCAGACAGGCAAGTAGTGATTTGACTGTTGTTTTTTTGGAATCCAGGTGCGTAGATGACACGACTGATCTCCAGGAGTTTTGGAGAAGGGTTAGCAATGACTGATGGACTGTAATCACCCTCAAACTTTCCACACAGAAACACCAGAAAAGAAGGCATTTCTTAGTCTACTAAGATACAAGAATACCACAAATGTGGACCAGAATTGACTTTCTGAGGTTGTAGTTATCCCAAAACAATTTTGACTCAGATGAAAGAAAAATTAGCTCTAAAAGATAACGAAGTCAGAATGCAAAATGATCCACTGGAAAACTGCTAAGTACTCTTCTTAAAGATTGACTTTCTGCTGCCATTTTCCGTGTTTTGTATTACCTGATGGAGCTCAGCACTTCTTAAGCTACACAAACAACCAACACCTTCCTGCCTCCATTGTACCCTGATTTTGGTGGGTTCAGCTTCAGTTTTTAGCCTATGACCCAAGCTGAGGCAGGCGCAAAGTCATCTTTCCTCAGGGTTACCTGGAGAAAAAAGCATGCCTTGCAAAACCCCCACTTTCCAAAACATGAGATCTTTTTCTGCTTGCCCAGGTCCCTTCAAGGAGGTACACAGGTGGCCCAATGGGAAGGTGACATGGGCAGATAACGTGCCATTGACGACATGCCAGCCTGGCTGCGATGCAAACATGCTTTGAGTAGGCAGGCACAGTACATCTCTGCCAGCTTCACTACCCTTGCCATAGAGAGTACATAGAGAGTACTCACCTCACCCACGAGTACTGCCAGAGACAGCTCCCGCCTTACTCAGGTTGATTGTCTCCTCTAAACCACAGCCTTCTCCTGTCTGAATGAACACTACAGCTCAGGCACCTTCACTCCAAGGCCATAAACTTCATGCTGAAATTAGAGGGTTTTTTGTCTTCCTTTTGCCTTCATCCCCCTCTCTTTTCCTTTGTTGTCGTGAATTATGAACCTGCAGGGCTGTTCTGCACCAATGGATTTCCTTTGTGACTAACTTGAATTTAAGGGAATAAATACTTCAAGTCCATCTATAAATAAGAATAAGTAGGAGTGTGTTTATATATATAAAGCAATATAATTGTATGTGTATATATACATAGCAGGGTAAGTGCCTGTAATGACAGGTATGTAGGTACAGCAGAACAGAATGAAACTAGAGAATAATTTATCTTTTAAAAAAACTATTAAACTCGTAGATTTCATTAGTGCACTGAGCATCTGGAAGAGCAGCCAGAACACTCATCTGAACACCAAGGTCAGAACCGCAGACTTCCTGCTGGCTCTGAGTGCAGAACACACTCCCAGAGAAGGGTATTTGCTCTGCACTGCAAAGGGCTGCGCAGGCCCTCAGCACCCAGCCTGGTGTTGGTGCCATGGCCCAGGGAAGCAGATGGCCACCAGGCTGCCTTTGTGGCTTTGTAGACACCTTCTTGGCTCTGGGCAGGCCTGATCTAGTGGTTGGTGACCCTGCCCATGGCATGGGGGTTGAAACTAAATGATCATTAAGGTCCTTTTCAACCCAGGTGATTCTACGATTCTGTGACTGTAGATACCTTGTGAACACCTGGGGCCACCAGGAATTTCCCTTCTGCAGCAATGCACAGTTTACCTTAGCCATGCAGCATACAGGTGAGATCCAGCCCCAGCACAACAGGCTAATTAATGCAACACAGACCCTGCTAACAAGGCAGCTTGTGCTTCAGAGGCTCCAGTGGGCTGGGCTGCCCACGGGTGTGAAACGGCTCAGCTGCAGGAGTCACCGGACTCTTCTGCTTGCAGCAGGAGGGAGTCAGAAGCAGCAATTATCAGTGAGCCTTCAGCGTGCCACAAGGAAAAGGAAAATAAGAAAATTATCTCAATCCAAGTCCTGAACACATTACTTCTGAACACATAAACACCCATGGGAACTACAGACGCTTTGGAGTACTTTCTCGTGGTTTTTTTTATTCTTCCCAAGAAAAAGTCTATGTTATGGTACCAAAAATAAATAAATAAAAAAAATTATTTCCCTCCTGTTTATGAGCACCCTTTAAGTGCTGGAAGGCTGTGATGAGGTCTCCTTGGAGATCTTTAGAGAAGCAGAAGCAGCAGTTCTCATCTGCAGTTATTAGCTGTGCATCCTCAAAGCACGGAAAATCCACTAGGCTCCTGCCCTGGGAAGAGATTGGGATGGGTCCAGCTGGGATCTGGGGTGCCCTGCTCTCAGCTCACACACATATGCTGACCATCTGTGAGCACAGGGAAGGTGCTTACAGGGCTGTCCCTGCCTCCGTGACACTTTGCCTGCACACCCCTTGGGCATCCCCCCAGAGCTGTGGTCACTCGTGTCGTCATCCTCGTGTTCTCTTGGAAGAGAGATTTTCTGTGACTCACTGCCATACTTGACTGGTTGTACCTCCCCAAAAACAATAGCTGTCTTCAACTTCCCCTTCTCTCCCTATGCAAAAAAAGGAAAACAAATCAAAAGCACCGTTTTCAATGCAACTGCAAATCTCCATGTAGCCTATTTGGGTCACCTCAGGTGAAAAAACAAATTTGGGCTATCTGCCCTGTCTAGGCTTGCAGTGCTTGCTAGCGCAAAGCCTGCCCTTATTGTGTGCCCTGGCGTAATTCCTTCTGACTTCAAACAGGTCCCAGGCTGGGCACAATGACTCTTGTGGGCTTGACACTAGCCTTTAAATCACTGTACAAAGTCATTCGATAAGCTGTCGGCAGTCAGAAATGAGTCATTAGTATGCTGCCAACACAGTATTCAGTGACAAAACCCAGCTGCCACTGCAGTCAAGAATGCCATTTCTTCATCACTACTGTAAGTCTTATTAGCATAGAAATCAAGTGTATGTATGTAATTGAATTTCTTTGTCGCATCCTAGTATGAGATTTTACATCAATCGTGATTGTTACTAAATTTGAACTAACAGCCCATATTTGCACTTAAGCAACATCTGAAAGAGGACTACACAAAGAAATACTTCCCTAAGTCAACATGTCCCAGCCAACAGCAGCTGCGTAAAGGCAGAGGCAAGCAATATTTGATTTTCCCCCCAGAGCACCCTTTCCTCTGGAAGCGTGGCCTGATGACAGCATGGTTCTGGCAGTAGCTGTCTTCCCTGGGAAGGGCAGAGCTGCAGATCAGGCTGTGTTGAGTGGGGGCCGTTCCCAGCAGGGCAGTCTGTGTGTGTGTCTGTCTGTCAGGATGCTGCCATGTGGATTACTGTTGACAAGGTAGTGGGATAATACTGGGAACAGTTCATTTTAGGTCGCTGATTAAACCAAGTTCATGGAATAAAAAGAAGTGATAAAGCCAAGAGGGGAAAACCAAAAGTTCATAGGAGCATAATTTCAGGATTAACATCACCAAGATAGGGATCACTGCTCAGTAGCAAAGCGAGCCTCAGAAATACAAACTCAGGGGTTATCTCTGCAGGGTTGGGATATGCTGGGGCTGGGTGAGGGCTAACTAACCCAGCCTGGACCAGCAGGCCAGGTATTTCAGTGCTGATTTCTTTAGGGAATATATTAGTCCAGATTAACCACATAGCTATATTTTTCTATATTTTTCAACCCTAGCTGTGGTCAAAGCCACAGCCATCTGACAAGGTGGAAGAAGGTGATGATTGAGAAAATGAAATATCCTCTCCCTGTAGAGATGACCATTGCGGACTCTTCTTGGGCTGTGTTGCTAACAGTTATGCTGTAAACCACGTGTTTCTTCAGATCTGCTACTGAAATACACTTTACCAACTTCACTGGCCAAAATCAAGTAATCTGGGTCTACAGTGCCAGCAGCCGTCACCCATCGAGTTAAGAAACAAAGTCTTCTGACCCTCATGGTGGCTCCAGGCAGCCCAGTGACAGAGAGGAACAGGAGCTGTGCTGCAGCCGTGTTGCTCTGTAAAATTTTACAGCTCAATTATTGCAAGATGCTGGCATGAACTAATTTCCCCCAGGATGAGCAAATAATTTGAAGAAGCATAACTGTTACAGCACTGAGGAATTTTGCAAAGCAGAATTTTGCACTTAGATTACTACCTTTTATTATTATTATTATTATTATTATTATTATTATTAACAGTGACTGGGACTAATCTGAGGCAATAGGGACAAAATGACTACAAATATTAGATGCATATTTTTCCCAACACATCATAATGCCAGTTGATGATGTTATTATGGAACCAGTGCCATCAGTACCGGTGAGAGAAGGAAGACGCAGAGTTCACTTCAGGGTTCAGAAGTTCCCATTCAATGTTTTTCTTCTCAAGCAATAAGCCCCAAGATCAGCAGTCTTCTGAATCAGTCAGGAGGAAAGGCTGAGCACCCTTCTCCTGCGCCGTGATGCAGCAGTATAACATAAACCAAGAAACACCCAGGAGCACATAATTCACATCATAAACCACAGCCCCCAGCCTTGCTCCCTCTGTGCAATTCCTGGGATGAGGGAGGGCTGGATTTTCCCTTCCAGGAATCACTGGGAATGGAGGGAGTGGGACAACCATGTGGGAGTGGTATTAGCTTTTCACTGGAGTTTCCATCCACAGTGCTGAACAATTGCACCACCTTTGTCAAACTGTGCAACCTCTATAAAGCTTGTTTTTGTTCCAAGTCTGATTATTTCATTTTTCACTTCTCCTAGGCTGCTCTTATGCTGCCTATTTAGTGCAGGCTCTGTCCCTTTTCAGTTTTGCACTAGATCTCATGTGTATAAGGCAGTAAGCTAAGAAAACTTCTGGATTTTAGAGAAAGGACACTGACTTGATGGTGACTGCAGGGCACTATCAGCCGCTACCCCCACTGCCTGATGCCTTCCCCTGCCATCCTGGCTCAGCATCACCAGCAGCTACCAGCAGAGCAAGGTGACTCACACAGTGCTTTCCAGAGGCAAGAACCAGCTTCAGCTAGCATATGCCTGCAGCTTCTCTGCAACAAGCCCCAACCAGGCACTTCTACCTAGCTCTGATCCCAAATAATTTGGTGGTTTTGGCAGTAAGTGACATAAACTGGGGTACTTCTGATATCATTGCTGCCTTTGTTAGATCCTGCTGCAGATGCTAGCTATCCTCAAGAACACGTGAGCGCCTTTGCTCCAACAAAACACTTAACATTAGCTGATATCACTGCAGTCTGTCTCTATGGGGACTTTTCTCTTTTTTGGCTAGTTTATTAATTCAGTAAATATTTAGAAATCCATGTTCCTATAAAGCTAAAACATTGAATAACACTCCCTTTTGTTCAAAACTGTTTACAGAAATAGGCACAATTATATCAGGATTTCTAGTTAAAACTCACTAGAATTCCTAAGTAATAAAAGGGAGGAAAACAGCAGGAAATTCTACAGCGAAGTTCAACAGTGTCTCAAAGACCCTGTAAATGGAAGTCTAACAGAAAACCTGTTCCAAGTGCAGGAGTTCGAAAATACAGAATTGAAAATGAATGCTTGAGACCAAATATCAAAAACTAACATTTAAATGGATGGGGAGATGCTGCCCCTAGCACATGGCACAAAAAGTCAGGTGATGCATGCAGTGCGTCTGCAGGGACACATCTCTTAGATTAACACTACGGAGAGCACCTGTGCAGGGAGCAGTCATGTTGAGCCCCCACTACTGTGCTCAGGGACTTCCTGATGTGCCCCATGCTCATGCACCCTCCCGTCCTCACCACCCCCCTGCATGTGAGGGATCAATGCCCCTGTCCAAAAGGTCCCTGCTTGGAGGAGTCAGCAGACTCTGAGAGAAGTCACCTGATGGGGCAGAAGTCCCACATCTACAGAAACTCAGCATGCAGTGCCATACAGCCCTGCTGCATGTGGCTACCATGGTGGGCAGTTTACAGGCAGTTCAGCTGGGTCCATAGGAGTTGTAGCCACCTCCAGCTGCCCAGCAAACAGTCCTGGAGCAGCTGCACTTGCACCAACTACAGCTGGCACCTCCTTTCCCTCCTTACTAAAGAAATCTGTTGCTATTTAGTAAACATCTGGAGTGAGCAGAAACAAAAGGGGCAGAGGAGGATGCTAAACAGCCCTCCTTGTCAGGATCTGGGTAGGAAGGCTTGCCCACCACAGACATAATGCCATGGGACAGCATAAATTCATGACAGTATAGCCATCAGACAGGTTGCTGTGCTCCTGAGCTGAAAGGCAGCCCCAGTAATTCAAGAGGCTGGCAGGCAATTCCACCCTACGTGTCCAGGCTGAGGTCAGTGACTGTACACCCTGAAATTACTTTGACTATGGGACAAACGCTTTCCAGTGTATTGAATAGCAACCCTTTTTAGGCAGGACAAACCCTGGGGACTCAGTTCCACTTTAAAAGGAAGCTAATCAGCATGGTTTACAAAGCACACACATGGCTTCTTTGAGCTGGCTTATCAAGATGGGTCTTTATGGGAATGTAATTTACCTTCTCACAATGCAGGTCAAAGAATGAGGCTCTCAATGAAGAGACTTCCTCTCTGATGACGGACTGGGGAGGCAGCAGTATTGCCAGCTTTGATAAGGATGCAAAGCAAATAGTGAGGAATTCACATTATGGCACATGAAGCACCCCTTTCACCTGGCACCACAGCTAGCCAGCACAGAACAAAGAGCCAACTTCAAAGGGCTGAAGCACAGTGTTTCCATGCCATGTAACACCACCGCACCCCCAGCTCAAATATTTCTAGGTAACCCACACTACGAATCCACTGCAGCTCTCTGTAGGGATAAGGAATAATTATCCTCTTCTGCCAAGAGATGTGTGGCAACCTATAGGATCTGGTGCTCTGTGGATACATTTGTGGGTGCTGAAGTTAATCCTATGTGCTACTGAGGAATCTGCTCTTCTTTCATGGTGCAAAAATTTCATTCTCAAAACAGAAAAGGAGCCCTCCTGGCTTGCAACACTCCCTCCTGTGCTTCTGACCCTTAATTCCTATCTGGTTTCAAATCTTTGCATTCCTTCTGTGCTGAAAAATATCTTATAGTAGGATTCAGCTCTTCCACCCCATCTCATTTACAAGGGCTGGGGAGGGCAGAGAGAAGGCACTCTGGGATGCACTGAATTTCAGCGGCTCTCTAGCATGTGAAAATAAAGCACAGCAGAAACTGGCATATGACATCAGACTCCTGACCATGTCTCTGAAAGTAGCAGCAGGTATCCTGTGATCAGCAACGTAGCATGTGCATTACTACTCCATCTCAATGTACATCACTGTGTGTGCATCAAAATAACAAGGAGAGCTGAAATTCATTAGGACAGTGTCTGTACCTGAATCTGCTGATTCAACTCTCAAAGCTGCATTAAGCAGCTGTAGTCTTCTAGCCCCGCAGATGTCTATTTTAATCATCTGCCTTAAAATATCAGCTGTTTTTATGCCTTATTCTGAAGTTAGCATGCCTCTCAGAGACAGAGTTGTTTTCTCCAAATGCTGTCATCCAATCAGAACTGAAAACACTCAGGAAAGGAAAAATAAGAACATTTTTTCAGACTCATTCCCACACATCTTGTATGGCTTGTGACTGATATACCTTGTGGGGGCATAGCTGCAGAACCTGGGCCTGCTGTCTTGATGAGACCAGTGGAACACTTGTTCTGAAACAAGACCTGAAATGTGGATGGTTAAGCTATGAATCTCGTAAACAGCAGATTGGAGTTGGCAGAGATCCCCTTTCTCCAAGTCTTCCTCATACTCTTTTGTCTTGCTGGCTGAGAAACATACCTCTGTACAGCACAGAAGTTGCTTCTTTCTGTGATAAAATATTCTGTCGTGAACAAGGTCAAGGGCCCTTCCTAAACAGTTTATTAGAAAAACTAACCAGAAATGTTTTTATCGATAATATTTCACCTCTCTTAAAGACTCTTTTCTCTCCCTGTGCCACGCTGCCCCCAGTGTGGGCCATCCAATGTGTGCTGCACTCACGCAGTAAATAAGCCATCCATAAGAATGGATGTGCAGAAGTTTGTGCAGACATGGAGCCTAACATCATCTGCAATCTTATTAACTAACTGTGATTGTTATGGTCATTAGAGGCGTATTACAGAGTTTGAGTTTAATAGGAGCTTCCATGGGTTCTTGCAGTCAAGACAACTGAGGTCACCTCTCCATGCACAAATCTTCACAGCCCCAGAGGAGTAAGAGAGTGAAGCATGCCATCTCATGCCCTTGTTATCTCAACTGGGGCATGTTTCTCATCCACAGCCCCTGTCTGTTACTCATCATTACAAAGCCAAGGCCTTTAGCTGGTCTGCTTCTCCTGTCTATGATAAGAAGGCAACATCCAGAAGAGGAAATGTGAGAAAAATATCTTCAACCCTTAATTTGTACTTGGACCTTTCCCACAGCCTACCTAAGCAAATCAAACTGAAATATTTAAGCACTCTGCACTTGCATTACAGAGTTTTTGTGCTTTGAACAAATGGAAAAACAGTGGAGTAGTAAAACTTGTGTTTTGTTTCACTAGATGACTACGCACCGCTCCTGGTTTCAAGGAACCTCACACATCTGGCTCAGACATGGAGCAACACGCTCTCTTTCCCTCCAGTGACTCATTTAACAGCTCCTCAAGAGAAGATTAGTACTACTACTGGAACAGCTAAAACAGCCTCATAGGCATTGTTACAATCAGCTCTGTGGAAAGGAGCTGGTGGGGATGAAGCAATGAAAACACTGCCTGGAAGGGGAGAAGAATTGCTGGGGTGGGAGAGGTGTAGTGGCCATGGGCAGGTGGGCCTTTGCTTGTGACCTGACAAGGAGCTCCCCTTTGGCCTCTGCCACAAGCTGGTTTCATGTTCACCCAGGCCAGAGCTGATGCTTATCTTTCATATTGCAAAAGCAGGTGAGTTGGTTCCAGCCCTCATGCCACGATCTGCCCAGGGGAGGCCATCAGCCCCAGTGACTGAGGCTGCAACCACAAGCTGAGGCCTGGTGAATCCTTTGCTTGACTCACAGTGATCTTCTTTATTGTGCTGACTGCTGTCAGGCCAGGCCTGAGGCTCTTCCTCTGGCCAGCGAGGCCTTCCAGAGGGCTCCCAGCCCTTCAGAAGGCATTTGGTGTTAGATGGGTGGGAGGAGGCGCGCCGTCCGCAGACAGCAGCCTCTCCTCAGAGCAAAACAGCTGAAGTGAGTTATGGTTCATCGTGCAGCGGAATGCAGAATTGTCAGGCTCTTGGCATGTGAGTGACTGCCCCTATATCTCAGAGAGACAGCTCACTAACTCATTCTGAGTGCTTTTGTGCTAATAAAGCTCTGCTTTTGCTCACGAACAGGTCAACGCTGCTGGTTCAGAAATCTTTGTTTTAGCTTTTGTTTTGAATTTTCAAAGCTTGCTTTGTCAGTGAAAATGCACATCCTCCTGGCAGTGGCACAGAAAACACTGTTGATGATTATTTCACTGTTACAACACATCCCATTAGGTGGTCCTATCTGAATACAGTAGACAGCTGACGGGTGGGGAGGGGAAACTGATATGGCCTCACCATGAGGTCTCGCTGCCTGCCTGGGAAATAAAGGACACCAAAATATAACTGCGTGGGAAGGACTTCTAAGAAGAATTTGTCCCAAACCATTTCTGGAAACAGATGATAACATTATTTACTCAAATACAGGAAGCTTGAGATTGCAGTGAATAACGAAAGGCAAACACGAAGACTGAGGGGGAGAAATATGTTCTTTTCTCTACTCCCTTCCCCCTGAAAAAGACAGAAAGGAAAAACCCACCACCAAAGCCATGGTTTTGAAGCCATGCTCTCACAAGCCAATCTGTCTCTCTGTGTCTATGTGCATCTTACAGCCATGTGTTCTGGTCCAGTCCCCTTTGGATCCTAGTGCCGAGAGCTATTTCAAAAATAATACACATGCTACCTCACAAGCTGTTGGGATCCTTCCCACAAAGCAAACACTGCTTCATACATACCTTTCTGGCCTTTCATGAGTTAAATGGGAGTTACCCTGAAACAGAAGAGCAGCAAAACCTCATCCAGTGAGGAGGGCTGGAAGCCATGGGGTGTGCTTCCCAGCCTGCCCATTTATTTATTTATTTTTGTTAGTATTTATGTAAATTTCCAGAAATCTGGATTGAACTCTGGGAGCTGGAGCCCTCCAATACGGGATCCAGCTGTTTGAAATCACAAGGAACATATGTTCTCACCAGCAATGTAAATCCAAAATGAAAAAAGGCAAGCAGCCTAACTAGCTGAAGGAGAGAGCGATGGGGAGTTAGCTCTCACTGAATGGCATCCTATCTCTTTGTGTGTTTATTTATTTATTTTTGCTGCTGCCTTCTCTGTAGTAAATAAATATTTCAGAACTACAGCAATGCAAAGTGCCCCCCAGTCTCTGCTTACAGCCTCCTAGCCACTGCCTGTGTCAGAACTGAGTCAAGCAAGAGCAAACAGGTTCAGTGTGTTTTGTTATAGTGACAGCCTGACGGATTGGGATTCAGCCCTCCTTACCACTGCTCTGAGCTTCCCCAAGGCTAAGACCACTTTCTGGGCCCTCCCAAACCTGCAGACCAGTCACTCTGGTGTTGGCCTTGAGTAACACTGGAAGCATACCTTGTCAATGCAAATTTACCTTTAACCATCTCCAAAAAAGTCTGCCAGGTTAACTTTGTTCCAGGAAGCTTCAGCCAGCACTGAGCCATAGCCTCAGCCTGTGCGTTGCAAAAATTAACAGCGGTGTAGCGCATGTTTGAGATGAACACATTAGTGCTATTGGGCACAGCAGTGCAGAGCAGCTGCGGTACTGGTGACCCTGAGGCCCCAGCTGCCACTCATTGCCTTTAGGATAGGTTAAAACTGTCCCTTAAGGACATCTTATGGATATAGGATCTCCGCAGAAGATGTGAACATGCCTGCTGCAGAGATCAGCCTTCCCAGCTAGTACTTTGTCAAAGGGGGAAAAGTTAACCTTCTGAATCTTTCTTTAAGCCCCAAAGAAATTACCAGGTTTTCAACAGTGTTTCTTAATTGATAATATCTGTGAACATCACAATTTTTATTATAATAAAAATTTTGACAATCTACTTTGCACTTAGATGTTAAATTGGGTTCATAATGCAAAAACCTCGTTGCAAATGGGGGGGAAACAAAAACAAAAACAAAACACCATCCCACAGTGCCAGTATATTCCTGCCCTTCTAACCTAAATGAGCTATACAGTAAGTGCAAATACGTGGTCCACATTTCCCACAAGGATTTTTACATATGCACAAAAATGCTCTGATGGAAAGGAATAAGCAGGGGTGAAGCTGGCAATTCAAAGGTTAATTACTGTCATTAAAAAAATCCCACTTCAGGCACATTGGCTTTAAAGCTAGTTGGAAGTGGCCCTCTAAGAGGTGGAAGTAACGGGCAGCCATAAATAGAAGCTCTCCAGCCGATGATATAATAAGTGTGATATGATACAAGGCCCGTGCTACAATCCCACTGCTGAAGCACCTCACAGAACAAGAGAAGGGGCAAACCAGTTCAGTGAACTCGGAGAGCCCCAGGCCCAGCGGGATTGCTCACTCATGTCTGGGGCACTTTCTGCCCTGGACCGGCCCAGCCTGGGCGCTGCCCAGTCAGTGGGGCTGCTCTGCACCAGGGCTCCAGTGACAATAACAGGTGAGCCCTGTTATTAGTCCCCTGGCAATTAAAATGATTCGGATCATCCCTGAGCAGACTATGCACACGTATATTTTACTAGGCCTTTTCCCAGTGAAACCACCTCAATGACACCTCCCTTGAATGATCCTGCGACAGCTGTCGTTGCAGAGAATCACTAAGGAATAAACTGCAACCTTCATTAAATCTGAGATAAATAGAAAATATTTGAACTAAAACGCATCACCAGCTCGAATACAAATTAAAACCCTTGGCTTTTAAAGGAAGATAGAGCTCAAAATTCTGCAGCACCCTAAATTCATGCAGATGTTACTCAGCCTCTTCTCTCACAGCTATCTGCTATTGCTTCTTCCTCAGCTAAACAACAGTGCCCTTAGCAGAAGTCATGTGAAAGGGTCTGACGTTAGACAGAGAATGTTGTTGATGATATGGTTCCAGGGAAGAGTGAGATTTCTTTCATATTCTTTCATGGCTGCGGCTGATAATTGCTTCCTGTCTTACACCTACACAAAATCCATGAATATAATTACAGTGGTGTAGAGCAGGGTTCAACCAGAAGGCAGTATTGATTTGTGTATAAATCAAAAGCCATCTTCCTCCGGTTGTATTTACATGAAAAAAAAATAATAAGGCTTTTCTGAGAAAGCTGCATAATCAAGAAGGAGTTGCGTGTTTCAGAAAAGCTCTTTCATAGAGTGTTTGGCCAGAAGGGAACGGTATGATCCATCTAAATTTATCTACATATTCAGGCCGCAGGAGTCACCATTTTCATTAAGCTTGGATCTACAATGGAGTAATTTTGAGAGGTAAAAAAAAAAATCCACCCATTTGGGTAGATTTTTAATTGAACTTTTTCATTTTTATGCACAGGAATAGTTACCCTGCTGCCCTATGCTATGACCATCAACTGACCATCTCTCCAGTAATGAAGGGAGCTTATAAGCAGGAGAGGCACTAAATTTTTACACAGTCTAATAGTGATAGGAAAAGGTGGAATGGCTTTAAATTAAAAGATGGAAAATTTAAGTTAGATGTTAGGAAGAAATTCTTTACTCTGAGGGTGGTGAGGCACTGGCAGAGGCTGCCCAAAGAAGCTGTGGGTGTCCCCTCCCTGGGGACATTCAAGGCCTGGTTGGATGGGTTCCTGAGCAGTCAGAGCTGGTGGGTGGCAGCCCTGCCCATGGCCAGGGGTTGGACCAGAAGGGTCTTTAAGGTCTTTTCCAGCCTAAGTCGTTCTATGATCCTATGAGCCTGTTGCCCATAGCAGAAGCAGCTGTAACACAATGGGGAGCAAGTAGTTTGGGGTGCACAGCCAGGTGACCATCACTCATTAGCAAAGACAGGATACCAACTATCACTATGTAGGTATCCCTACTAGGGTAGGGAGGAGCCACTTCAACTTGCTAGCTCCCTCGCCTGCCTCCCCTGGTAAGTCCTCAGCAAGACTGGAAGAGGTGACACTAATTTTGTAGCAAAGACAACGTCTTGATGAGGGGCTTTATCCTTCAGGCTATGAAGTCAAAGGTGAGAAAGCAGAGGGAAGTCAGGATTTGGTATTGTGCAGCAACATACAAAGTGCAGCAGTGACACAGAAAGATATACCCCTTGCATGGACTGGAGTCCAGCCAGGATCAGTGCCTGTTCAATGCATCATGACCAGAGAAAGACAGCAGACTGACTTTCTGCTCCTGGACACAGCTGAGGAGGACACAAAGCTATTTGCAGCTAGATCTGCCCTGCTGAAAGCTCCCTTCTCCACATCAGTTTTTGTTAAAGGTCTGTTCTGTGCACTGCTCATGAGTAAATGGCATCTCCAGTGTAAATGCTAACCTTGCCCTGGAGAAAGAGCACCACGCTCCTCCCTCCCCATCACCCAGGCTTCATAGCCACAGCTTGCTTTCTTAGGTAATCCTCTGCAGTTTGTCTGAGGGGAGCTTTAGGAGAGGAAGCCTGAATGGGGACTTTTCTACTGATTTGAATCCCCAGTGCTGGGCCGAGGATACAGCAGAACTGCAGGGCTCATCCTTGCCCTGGAGCTGTGGTGGGCTGTAAGAGAATGAGACAGCATGTGCTGCTGTGGAAGCATTTACACAGCTCAGGTTTTGTGAGGGAAATGGAAGAGGGTATGCAAGCAAAAAATTCACTCTAACCCTGCTACAATAAAGTCCATAAACCTTTCTTTTTCACTGTCTCTGAAATAATGACAGCAGCACAGAATAAGACCATGTTGGTACGTCTGCTAAACATCCATCACTGAGCACTCAGCTGAAATTAGCTGTTCTGGGAGCAGTCACAGTGTTCTGACTTTGCCTGGGGCTACCGGCAATTAAAGTTCATTTTTGTCAGCTGAGAAGGAATCAATCAGAACTGATGACTGCATTAATGTTATTCATCATCCCCTGAAGATTTGTTTCTGGCAAGTTACCTAAATAATTAATATTAAAAGTGATTTTGTGAAGCTTTCTCAGATGTTGTAATAAATGTATACTAACAGTCTGTTTATGAGGCCACACTGCAGAAGGATTAAAATCTGATCAATTATGATGTGCCTTCAGCCTTGAATGATGACCTCTTTGAAAAAAATCCAATCTACGCAGAGTATAATTACATGTATTAAGTTATACCACAAGCTGTTCTGCCACTGGCTGACTAGTGTTTGTCAGATTAAAACTCTGCTAGGAAATGGCTAACTAATTAATCAAACTGGCTGATTTCCAACAGCCCTCATTCGATCAGTTGTCCCTCTGATCCATTTTTTATAGTCATCTGAACAAGAAAAGTTACTGCAATGGAAAGAAAAAAGCAGTGTCTTAAGAAATTGCAGAGAGAGTGCACATTTTTTTAGTGGATCTAATATAAGTCAGAAATAAAATTTTTTAAAAAGCTTAAGTACCTCATTTCCAAGAACCAAGGAAAGATGAAGGATGATGAGGGATGCAAAAGCACATATATATATATGTATATATATGTGTGTGTGTATATACCACCAGCCACCAGCTATTCTTTTTTTCAAGTGTCACCCTCCATAGATGGAAAAGCAGCATGAAATACTTTGTCTTGTTGACTTAAAAAACAAAATTATATTAAACATTTGTGTCACCAAGCTTAGAGAAGATACACACTTGAATAAAGGCATTCTGGTACCTGGGGAACGGCTAGAGCCAGATAACTAAGGACTTATGGGAGAGTCCAGTGGGATTTTCCGTGAACTTTCAGTTAGTAAGACTCCTGCCAGACCTTAATGTTGTGTTCCTGTACCCAGTAAGGAAATACGGAGCTCTACCAGGAGAATTCACAAACTGAGGCTAAGGATGAATGCTTGCACACAACTGAGAAGAATTTACCATCTCAAAGTGGGATCCTAAGCAGCCACTGTGTAGCTACCGGAGAGGATGGTAAATGGGCCAGCTCCTGCTGCTTTCTGAGAGGTAGCATCCCCATGAGCTGCTGAATCACAGCAAAAATCCCTTTCCAAGGATGAACAAGTTGGAGACCAGTGGCTCCATTTCCCCTGCAAATAGAGACCACATCAGTCTTGTTGAACCCAGGGTGAGCTATATTAGGAGGTGGGCTATCTGGGGACATTAGAAAGACAAAAGGGAAGATAGATTAATAATAAAATTAGCAGATTTCCAGCAATGTTTCTAACACAGAGGTTCTACAGTGTTTGGTCTGTTAATAAATGAATATCTAGTAAAACAAATATATAATAAAATAGCTAATGAAAAATGCTGCCTTGGGAAGTGTTATCAAAAGATGAAGTAATGCTTCTCTTTTCCCCTCAGAATTGCAGTACTCACCAGGCAAGTGAGATGCCTGAGTTTGACTTCCTCCCCCAAGTCCATAATGGATGTAAGGGGTCCTAATTGCAGCCCCAGAGGCTATGCTATAGCTGGAGAGAGGCATGGGGGGTAAAACACTTCCCCCATCCCTTCTTGCAAAGCAAGGCTGCTGTGCTGACTGGACTTGCAAGGTGATGAGGCATGACATAAGCCAAGCAAGAAAAGGTCTTGACTGTGGAAAGTGAAAATTTCTGTGTGCGGACCAAAGGGAAGACAATGACCTTGTGAAGAGAGCCACAGATACCCAAGTCCTATTATGAATATGCCATTATTCTCCTACTGAATCCAAGAGGATTTAGCCACAGAGCTTAAAAAGGTGTTTCAGAAAATCACTCAGCAGCAGATGTGCATATTGATTTATGTACCGACCTGAGTAATTGGACACTGACTGCTCTCAGCATGATAGCCTAAGTTGCAAGAAGGTGATGTTGCCTTCTGCCTACAAAATTAGTTAATCTCCATCTGCTGATAAGCATACAATTCCAGTCATCTCAAAAGGGAGTTTAAAAACCAGCCTGATAATTTAAACACAAAATATTTGTGAATATTCACTCAGGGTAGCAGCTGAATTCACTTTTGCTGTTATTGTGTCTTCTTCATTTCCTCTTCCCCAAACATTTGTTGAATTTGCTTTCTGGCAGGGTTGTTCATTAGGCATTCATGTTCTACAAAACTCTTAGTGAGTATTTACAAGAAGCAAATTTCATGTATTTCACCACAAATGTCTGCACTATAAAATGCTCACCTTGCCAGTCCGCAGTCAACAGTACATCACGCGCGCTCATTGGTGGAGTGCAGCATGTCTGAGAAGTCCAGAGATAAAGAGAAACAGTAACAATTTAAATGAGCACAGTAAATTTTGCAAGAAGACCAATATATTCTGTAACTTTAATATGCTGTAAGCCTAATCAGCAGAGTCTTTATTGAAAACATAGGTCAAGAAGTACGTAGGATGAACAGCAGTAATGACAGCTCAGGATGGTCCCCTTCAGAGACCACATCAGGTATTGTTACATGAGGACATGGGAATCCCCAGCAACTCTGAGACAGGTTCTTGCCTGTGCAGCCAAACAGGCCGTGGGCAGTGCTGGCCTGGCTCAACCTGGTGAGGGATGTGCCATCACAGGCACACAGCCATGTGGGCACTCTGCTGGGGACCTTGCAATTTTTGGAATCTCCAAGTTTGGTCAGCATATTAGCAAGGGCTTTGTAGATAGCAGTTTTCAGCTGTTGATCCTACTTAGGTGGCTCCTGTTCCTTCTTCTGCCTAAACCCCAGTTACTTGAGAAAATGTTCCTTGCAAAGAGTGAGCTTTATTCTTTGTGCAGTTAACACACAGCTAAATCTAGCCAAAACTCTTTCCAAATTCCATAGCTCTTATAGACCTTGGAATTTGACCCATCTTGTTAACTAATTATTTAATCTGTGGCCCAATTTGAAGAAGTTCTGGTAATTTCACCTTCATTTACTCAAAGTATAGGGTATGTAAGATGTGAGAGATTTCCAAAGATTAGCTGGGTTATAAATGATTCACACAGCATTTGTTTTTGTTCAAATGCTGACTGAATTACCCATGTATGATAGATAACAAATTCAGTAATTTCAGAAATTCAATTTCTTTACTAAGAATGCCCTGAGATAAGGGCAGTATGCATTTCCCAAATGCATCCATTTGTTCACAGAAGGGATGCTGTGTTCTGCTTATAAACTCCCTTTGATAACCTTCTCCAGGATAGTTAAAATGTGTTTCTTTCCTAGTGAGAAAGTATGGGGACAGGGAAACTTGGGGAGGGGAAGGAAAAGTTATTCTAATCTCGTTTCCTATTTTTTTCTTCTTTCATACATTTTTTCCTTAAAGAATCTTATAGTGAAAGTTTTTACATGATGACTGCTGCCTGAGAATCAAGGAATGGGAATAGTGTTCTTTTTACCCTCATGGCTATTTCTGCTTATGAGGCTGATGTATGCTGTTCCATAAGCATCACAATTGTTAACAGTGCCACAGGAAACTTGGCAGGTGCTGAGGACATTACCTGCAAGTGAGATGAGTGAATGAGATGGGTAATCTACTAATACTTCAATCCAACCTTAAACAAACAAAAACATCAGCCTAGTTTTGACTTCCAATGCGTGCTGCATTTGTGTATTTTTTTTTAAGTGTGGAGCACTCAGCAGTTCCTACTGAAAAGCTTCAGGGATGTGCCAAGACAGAAAAGTAAACAGAGGCTTAGCCTTACTCTCATGTTTAACTGGCTGCGGGAAGCACAGCCTCCTGCCTTCCAGCAGCACAACCCGTTGCTCTCAGCAGTGCTGTGCTCCCTGGAGGAGAAGCATCATAGGGTGTCTGGTGCCTGCCCTTGGCACATGGCTGCCTCAGGAGGAGTGAGGCCTCCATTGAGGTTGGGCCTGGTAGGGCAGGGCTCACCCACACAGGGGCTGAATAGATCCCTGCTCTTGTGGGCTGGGGCCAATGTGGTCAAAACTTCTCTTCCTTTCCCATGGCCATGGGGACCTGAGTCCCGAGAGCACAAGTCCCACAAGGAGAGAGGCTCAACGCAGACATGGGGACAGGGAAGTGAGCCAGCCTTGGGCTCCTGGTGAGGTGATGCAAAGGGCAGGAAGCTCAGTGAACCCGGAAAAGGAGAGATGGGGCTCAGAAAGCAATTTGTCTGTGAAAGGGGAAAGCCAGAGATGCTGTGGGAATATGGGGAACCACAGGAGAGATGTGGGGATGTGTCTTACTTCTATTATTATCTTGCTGCAGGGATGCTCTGCTGTTTAACCACCAGTGCCACACAATCTTCATTTTATACGTCTTTAAATTGTAAACTGACCTCCAAATGTTGCCTAAAGGCAGCTCTCCCTGTTTCCCTTGTATCTAAACAAAGGAAACAAACCAAACCATAAAATTAAGCAGATAACACCTCCTCTGGCCTGTTGTTTGAGTGGGAAAACTCAAGGAGGTTCATGAGCCAGGCAGGCAGGTGCTGCAGGCTGGGCTTCCCTGGGTGCTGCGGGCAGGGTAGTGCCCAGCACCCCGCCTCCAGCAGGAGAGGGCCGCATCCTGCCCCACTGCCCCACTAGGGGGTGAGCCCCCAGGGCAGGCAGGTTTCAGCATCCAGACATGCAGGAAGGAGCACAAAGAGGCCTTTTATTCCACTGCAATTGCAACATTAGATTGCAGTTTTATTCCCAAACATGAGTCGAGCTCTCGGCCATAGGCAGGCTTTTTAATCAGCCCTGGCAGAGATGAAAAGGTTGAGAAAGAGAGGCAGTGTCTGTGCAAGAAGGACTCATTTACATTAAATAGTTATCCTGAAGGAGAGAAACAGCAAGGGAGTGATTTTTTAATTACAAAAAATAATTGCAATCTGGAGGAGCATATAGAGTCTTAGTTTTGTTTTCTGCAAGTTACTTATGTGCAGGAAAAGCCAAACAGTAGGTCTGAGAGGTAAGAAATATCTGATAGTTGCTATTTTCAAAACAGGATTTCATATGGGAGGGAAGACGAGGAAATATTTCTGTGCTGCCGCAAGGCTGCTGCTTTCAAGTCTCCTCTGCTCAGTGGGATATAAAATCAGTACCACAAAAATAAATGCTAAAAATACAAGAGCCGACACACAAACACATTCTGTAATAGGTCAGGAATGACTGCGGGTGAGCATTGTGTTCATGTGTGTGCGAGATGGGGACACTGCGCTGTCACACAGGCATGCCTGTCTGCTGTCGGCCTGGTGTGCAAGTCGGCACTGCTTATGTTGCTGTGTTGCTGCTCATGGATTAAAAGACAGAAAGGATTTGTCTCTTCTATATTCCTGCGAACGTTACTTCCAACCTGAAGTGAAGAACAACAGTACCAAGTACCCAGATTAAGAACGTTTTTTTAAGTTGTAATGAACTTGTGATGGGTTCTGCAGTGGATGTTGTGCTTCTGGAGGTGGTGGCAGTACTGAGCCGCCTGGTACACAGCACAGGGCACAGTTACCAGCAAAGCGAGCACTACGCTGCCACTCCTGAGGAACATGCCAAAAGGGGAAATCCCCCACATTTGTGCCACAGAATCAGGGAGATGCATGGCAGCATTGCATGCAGGCAGACTTGTCTGGGAGGTGACCCAAAGATGGGCCACCACCCTGCACCCTGTCAGCAATACCAAGTGATGACAAACTTCATCAATGCACATAAACCTGACGATTTCTTCCCTGGTAAAAAATATACAATGCTTGTTTCTCCCATGAGCTGAAATCAGCTGCAGGCTTTCAGCTGGCTATCTCCTCCAGGTGGTGATTAAAATGGCTGCTAACACCTCACAGCAAGTGTAGTCACTGCGTAGCTTTTGCATTGAATAGCAGAAAATACATAGGCATAGTGATACAAGTACATTGCTTTGCAGAGTAAAATGAATTGCCTTAACTCCTTCATAAGCCCATTCTACATTTTTGCTTTTCTCTAGAATTCACAGTAAACCTTATTTTCAGACCCTGCAAGATACTGTGTTGAGAGACTTACGGGCTGACAATAGCAGATATACAAACCAGACAGCGGTGTTCGTCTGTAAAAATGTTGCAGAAACGTGACCGCCAGGAGCACTAATTTACATTTACAGCTCTAGAAATAGGATTTGGTGCCATGGGCTGCATCAAATACCCAGGGCAGCAGAAGTTAGTTTGCAGAATACTTTAGGCTATGGCATCTGGCCAAGGATGGATGTATCCCTATGGGCTCAGAGAGCACTGAGTCTGCCTGCATCTACTCAACACTTTACAGTCTGCCAAGGACTTCTACTATAGGAGCAAATATGAAACCAGAGCAAGGGAGGAAAAGAAGCAGGGTGTATCTGAGAGAGAAAGGGGAATGGACATTAGGGGACACTAAAAAATGACTAATTCTGTTCAGCTTAGAAGAATAAAATTACAGGACTCCTTCATATGCCTTTTCTGACCCAACCTCAAGAGGCTAACCCCTGTACTCAGGAAGAACACGTTCAGAATGACATGTTTCAGATGAACTGGATTTAAAACAATTATGCTTTCTAATAGTTTAAGACTTACTGTCTGTGGGTTAGAAAGATAATTCCCTCAGTGTTTTATACAGATAACTCCCTCTGACCTCCATGGAAGTTAATATGGTAAATATAAGTGAAGATACATATCATTGATTCAATTGGTTGCAGTTCCTGCAATTTGTAATAGATATATAGATTAATATATAGATTAATAGAAACAAAGCCCATTGTAGCCAAGGCTTCCAACAAGCTACTGCTTGACCTTTGTTCCCTTCCTATAATGAAAAAAAGAAAGGAAGAATCTACTTTTTCCTGAAGAGAGCACATGAGAGGTTCCCAAGCATAGAGAGCAGTACAGCTGAGAGTTCCTCTTGCAAATTTTTTGCTTCCAAGGACTGAATTTGCACTCGTATTCAGACATTCACAAATGATTTCTAAGGTCAGCTCTTAAGACTAAAGCTTTTCAGCTGCTACAGATGCTAATATAGATCTACATTTCCTGTGTGGCTTGGCCCACAACTTTTTTATGGTAATGCATTTTATTGCAAGACTTCTGACATTCTCAAAGGATCTGAATATGAAAAACTGGGGAAAATCTTATTTGTAAGGTGTGAGATAAAATATGTGCAAAGCTCCCAGCAGAAAATGTTCATGAAAGAGTTAGTAGGCCCCTGTATGTCTGTATTTCTAAGCACTGGGGAGCCTAAGCTTGCTGTGTTCTCTGATCCATCTGCTTGCATTTGTATTCTCCCTTGTGGATATCTGCTGCTTGTCTTGTCCACATCCCACCAGCCCCCTCAGGTGTGCTCCTGCTTTCTCCTCCTTGGCAGGCAGTCTGGGCATTGGCACTTGTCATCTCCCTGTAACACTGTACCGGTGATGCTGTTGCCTTTCAGGAAAAGTGTCCCACAGTGCTATCGCCAAGACATGCAGCATACACAGGACAGGAGGGGCCATTTGTGACCAGAGCTAGGACAGGCCTGAATGCCTGATGCAGACACAGGATTGGGTACAGCCCTCATCTAGATCTGAAGGAGCAAGAAAGATTGGGCTTACCAGCACAGAGGAAACAACTCACTATTTCCCAATGGGTAGAGATGTAAAAGTTTATTGGTTGTGATTTCCTGATTACAAAAATGTTGGAATAAATTCAGACATGGTCATAGCTCCAAGCAAAACACTTAACTATTCATCAGACTGCATGCAGATGTAGTTCTGTTCTTAAATATTGGACTAAAATAGTGGAAAACTGATACCTCCAGAAGATGCATCACACATAATCAGTGATCTTTTCAAGAAATCAGGAGAAAGTTTAAAAATGATAGATCCAAGCAGACAATGTTTTAGCCATGTTTTAAGGGAAGGTGAAGAGATCAAGACAAGAGACAAGCTATGGAATATTCAAAATACTTGAAGAGTTGGAGCAGGAAAGCTGTTTCATCTCCAAACGATATGAAATCATAAGGGCCTAGATTACGCTGCACTGAGTCCTACCCTGGAAGCAGATCCACAGAAATGAATAAAATGAAAGTAACAGAATTACTTAAAGACTTCATTATTAGTCATCAGAAGGATGCCAAAATCTGGTCTCAAATAAAGTCAGTTCTGTTTCTTACTCTTATTCATCTTATGATATTTTTTGCAAAGCTATGCTTAGTCCTGCTGGCCAGTTTTTAATTAAAACCCTAGTATTGTGATAATTTGACTGGTCATGACCTAAATGGCACAAAGATCTGAAATAAGAGAAGAAATGAACTGTGGCTAGTTAAATTATCTTCTGAATAAAACCTAGGCAGAAATTTTAGACTCCTCTGAAGGCCAAGCACAGGAGAATATAGGCAAGACTCACTGGGTCACAGATGCACATAAGGACAAACTACTAATGGGTCCACTAAAACTCCATTTTGTAGCTGCTTACAGACTTGTTCACAAGTAAACACACTGAACGATGGTAAGCAGCAGCAGATCTTTCCTAGAAACAAGAGATGTGGGTTATTTTAGTGGGTTATTGTTGAGACTAATGCATGATGTACGAGGAAGTGAGCGTGAGATAACAAGTTCAAAATAGACCATGACGGTTCTGCCACACTGACTCCATGGTATCCGATGAGTAATGTCCATCCTTATCAATGTGCCGTGTGATTCATGCCCGGCGCCGTGCAGCCCTTTCTCTTAGCAAAGTCCCAGGGCTGGCGGGCTCCACTGACAGTGCCACAGCATCTGAGATAGAAATGTTGTGCAAAGTTAAAGTTCTTCTACTATGGAGAAATGTCAGCTGTTCCACAGTGCCAAGGTGGCTAAGTACATAGTAAGAATTACTGCAAAGGAAGAGGTCGGAGACAAGAGGCACGTGGATAAGGGAGTACAAAGCTGGAAAGGTGAAAGCCACCTCCAAGAGGACCTTGTTGTTCTTGTCCCAATGAGGTGCATGCATGGCCAGACACTAAGCCCAGCTGGTCTGGTGTGAAATATTTCTCCACAAAAATGTAGAGTGATGCTGAAACACTGCATGCTCATAGCCCATATATCACACCATGTGTGGAAAGAAAATTAGTCAAGGCATGAAAAAGTCACAGCACATTCTAACTTGGAAGACACTACCCATGTTTTCAGTGCTATGGTAGACATATCCTTACTGTCAGGGTCTTCAGTAGCAACACAAATGCTTCTGTTACATAAAAATAATATATCAAAAAGGTTATTTATTTTCTTATTCACTTGGTAGTGAATTACTCTGGATAGTACTTTTTCCTGGGATCAGGCAAAGCATCAAAACCAAATACTTTTTTTCTCAGAAAATATTTTTTTTCTTCATCTGATCCTGGCCTCTACTTCTCCCATGTCCTCTCATTCCCCTATCCTCATAATGCAAAACATGATGTAGAAACTAAGGAAAATCAGATTATGTATCCAAGAAGATGAAGAACTCCCCAGACCCTTTCGCAGACCAGCTGGGAGCGTGGAGGTGTTGGAGGGAAGCAGCACAGTCCACGTTAAAAGTGTGGCATTTATACTCAGAAAATACTTTTCTTACTTAAAAGAAGTCTCTAGGTGCCTTAGTTTCAGCTGGGATGGAACTGTTCTTTCCAGAGTGTCAGGTATGATGCTATGTTCTGGTTCTAGGAGAAAAACAATGTTGATAACACACCAATTTTTATAGCTGCTAAACAGTGTTGTACAGAGACAAGGCCATACGCAATGAGGGGCCCAAGGAGCTGTGAAGGAACAGAATTAGGACAGATGACTTAAACCGGCCAAAGGGATATTCCATACCATGTGACATCATGAGGAAGGAGTTTTGAAGGGGTGGGAGTGCATCTTGATCTATTCTGCTGCTCGAGGGCTAGTTGGGCATCAGCTGGGGGATGGTGAGCAATTGCTTGTGCATCGCTTGTTATATGCATTCATGTAAGTACATGTTTAGCCATAACTGTTATCCTTTTCCTTTTCTCTATCTTAATAAATAGTTTTATCTCAACCCACAACTTCTACTTCATTGTTTTTTTTTCTTATTTGGTCCCCCATCCCACTGGGAAGGGGAGGAGAGAGTGAATGACTGCGTGGTACTGAGACATCTGCTGGGTTAAACCACAACACTAGGTAAAAGAAATGTCAGAATATATTGACAATCTTTCAAACTAGATGCTCTCCTTCATGAGTTGTTTCCTCAGAAGCTAAGGGGCGGAGGTACACAATTGTATCATTACACCCACTTTTATGAAAGGTACAAAAGGCCGTTTCTTACAAAGTTAATAGCAGGAGAATGAAATAATCTCCTTTTTTTTTTTTCTTTTTTTTTACAAGAGAATAGTTTCGTTGTTCTGCCCATACACTTTTTTTGTTGAACCGACATCTGTAATAGTGAAATGGAAGAGGAAAGGGAAGCGGATGAGAGAAATAAAGGGATTAAAACATTCAGGAGAAGCTTTCAGAAAACACTGTCTGACTATGAGTAAACTTGACATGATCTAAGCAAAAGCAAAACTCATCAAACACTGAAGGAGAACATCCACTCTAATCTGATTGCAAATGTTGACCTCTTTCACTCATCACCTTTCCCACACAGTGTTATTACAATCTGCCTGTAGGGCCGTTCCTCAAAGACCCAATCCCCCTTTGCGTATATTGACAAAATTTCTACTTCTCTCAGCAAAGGAAGGAGCTGTTGTCACCAGACCAACATGGACAGGCCAAAAATTTGGATATCTCAGCAGGGGTGGGCAGTCTTATTTCTATCTTCCACCTGGATTACAGAGGGGTGTGAGCCATTGCCTCCTGCTTTGGCCAGAGAGAACCAGCACAAGCATCCCAAGCCATTGCTGCAATTAGCATGGTCCTGCCACCTCCTTGGTGGGATAATCCACATGGAGTGGGAAGTCCAGGGGAACAGCATAAGTATGACTTTGTGGTTCTGCTGCTGCTGCTGGGCACAGACCTTTGTGGCAAAAATGAGGAGGGGGTAGAACTGCAATGGAAAAAATACCCTACATGTTTCAAAGTGCTGCTGATGAAGGGAACAGCCCTGCTTTCCTCGCTCATGCCAAAGATCTTGCTGAACCAGCAGGACTGAGGAACTTGTGTAGCTAGCTAGGAGAATTTGGTACTGTGCAAGAAAGCCTCCAAGTTTTTCTGGTATTCCTCAGCAATGTTTCTGCTTGTTAAATATTGTCTGGGTGTAACATGAGGGTTAAGTTAATTAGCACGTACATTTTTGTGTGGACCAGCTGTCTGCTCTGTCCGTTGTCAGAAATGAAAAATCCTCTGGGAATCTCTGTAAGAAAACACACTTTGTCTTCTAGGAACAGAATGGTTTTCTTTTAATATCCCCTTCGACTCTAACTCATTTAGCTTATAAAACTTGACAGCAGATTCTGGCCACTGATGTATTGTTTTCTTATGTTAAGCCCTTTTCTCTCTCCTTCCTCCTCTGATACCTTATACTCCCTGTTTAAATGTGAGACACAGCTGTCTCTGCCAGCAGGAGCTCACATTATAAAATCACAAAGATTTACACAACAGGTGTTCTACCAACCCACTGCACTAACATTTTCTCCATGCAAGGAAACAATATACTGGGCTGGGATAAAAAATAAATCAAATTAAAAGAAGAAGAAAACATTTGCTGGCTGGAGATTAGGCTTGGCGCAACTTCAGCTTAAGAGCTGAGGCTTTCTCTTTCTGTTACAGGAAATCTAAATGGCTTGCATGGAAGCATATGGGTGAAATTAGTCAAGCAGTCTACACATGAAGAAGTGACAACCTTGGGACAAGACTTAGTAGAAAGAGGATAACTGGGAAAATCTTCTTTTAAATTACACGCTTATCAGTTGTCTTGGTCCACTTTATCAAACCGTTCAGACACTTCCAAAACAACAGAAGGCCACAAATTAATGTGTTTCAAACTCTTGTAATGTTTAGGACTCTAAGGATTCTCTAGTGTATGATGTGTAGGCCTTTGGACAGAGATTCTTAAGCCTACTGGATTTTGCATCTGGTAGTTCCTTCTAAAGAACTACTGACAGACTTACGGACTACATGTTAGAGCCACTGCTCCAGCCAAATAAGCCCCATTGCTGACCAGAGTTCTTTGGATCCCCCAGAAGCCAAAAATACCTACTAACAGTTTTCAATATATGTTGTGTATATATAGAATGTATATATAAAGAGGCAGTCTATTTTATATTATTTTATATTTAGACGTGTGATACATAATATTATAGGACAAATGCCCCTGCTGCCCAGCAGTTCCAGAAAGAGGAAAGCTTTGGGTGGTTTATTCAGTGCAGGGAATAAACATTCACAGTTGCATATAGTACGTATAAAAGAGACACATTGACACTTGGTACTCAAGATTTCGACTGTATCAGATTAACTCTCACTCAAGAGACCAGGGTTATGAGCTCAGGAAATGCTTGAGCACTTATCTGCATGCTTTATGCTGGCAATGTGTGGGAAGGTAGAAAATAGGGACAGCAAGAAAAACAGCCATTTCACAGGGGAAATTCGATGTGCAGAAAACAGCACCAGAGCTATGGGAGAAGGATGCTGGGCTTCTCACTTGAAGCCGAATCTGAAGGCTCGAAACCCTTTGCAAGCAGAATTTCCCTCCTGGGCACATCTCTGCATCTCCTGCCTCCCGCATGGCCAACACCAAGTGCTAACTCACTGCAGCCCATAGAGGAATTCCCTTGCTCCATTCAGAGAAGATCAGCCTTCCCTGGGAGCCGTGTAGTTTTAAAGACAAGTGGGATGTGTCACCCTGCCTTCTCCGAAGAGATTTATGACAAGAGATTTCAAGCAAAGGAAGATAAAAAGCTGAAAAGGAAAGCTGGAAGTAATCATCATTGACCTGCACACAAGATGGTTGATCCAAAAGTGATCATAAAGGAAAAATAACCCAGTGCTGACTATGACTATGCATACAAGTATACCTAGTGCTCTTAACATACTTAAAATGCAAAGTCTTGGACGTTGTCTCCAAATAAGAGGATTTACTATCAAACTATGTAAAGAAAAGCATGCCAAGATGCTACCACAAAGGAAAAAATGAAAATGTAGAAGAATGTTGGAAGTACAGTCCTACATGCTACAGACTTACGAGTACCCAGGAGAGAGCTGGAGCCTTGTTGAGAGAACAGCCACAGTACAGCCTGGAAGAGCACTGTGCAACTTCAAAATTATCTTATATTCCTTCCCTAATTATTGCTGATGGGTTCAAGAAGATAAATCTGCTGCCTTTCAGTAGGCACTGGAGGCCAAAGCTCCAGCGTTACTATGCATTTGAACGACGATATCCATGAGCCTCCGAGGGAGGAAAAAGAGAAGAGTCTCCAGCAAAACATTGCCTGTGAGGATTCAAAACCCTGCTGTAACATGTGCTTCACATTCAGGCTTTTCCTGAGAATTATGGATAACCATTTTGAAGATACTGAAGATATGTGAGAAAGTTTTGAAGTCCTAAACTGAATGGAGGGGTTATATTCATTAATACTATGCCACAGAGCTCTAAATCCCTGAGGATGAACGATACCTTTCACACAAATGTGACAATTACTGTAGTGATTTGGAGGGACTCTGTTAATCGCAGTGAAGTCATCAGCATTGAAAGCATCCGACACAGGACGTTATATTATTAAGACAACCATTGTCTTTCTGCAGTAACTGGAGATAGCTATGGATTACTTGCAGAGGAAACAATATGTCCTTCAAACGTGTGAAATGCTGAGAATTCATGCTGCTGGTTATTTTAAAAATAAGGAAGTGTCAATCACTGTGAGCGGGCAGCAGCAAAATCCGCTCGGCTGCTGGAACTGTGCTGGCCTTGCCCTCTGCTCTCACAGGAGATCACAGATGGGGATTTTTCATCCTGTGTTTCCTTCCTTCCACACAGCCTCCTCTCCCTGCTGAAGCACAGCACTGTCCCTGTGCAGGACCTGAGAGGATCTGCAGGAGATGCTGCAGAAGAGACTTCTGCTTGGAGCTGGGGCAGTGTGAAGACTGCACAAGCATGTGGCTTTCTGAAGCAGCCCCAGCAGCAGTGGGAGAACAGTGTCACATGTTGCTGCCTCTGCCATAGCTGCAAGATCCTCAGCATCCCCTGCAAAAAGCCCGGCACGTGTAGGTGAGCATGGAGTTGTATGAAAACTTCATCAGGATCACTCACAGAATTGGTTGTTTTCCCTGAAATCTTGCCATAAAGTTGGTCTCCTGGGTGGGATGGTAAAACATTACCCTGGGTCGTGCACAGCCTCTCAGGGCCTTTAGAGTTACACTCTCTACCACAGAGATGGGCTTGTTGGGCATCACCAGCACACTCGTGGCTCTTTGAAGCTAAGAGGTTCACTAAAACCCGCAGCCATGCCACTTCTGCAGTTCTGCTCCAGGGCACTCTGCAAGGGGCAGAGCTATGTGACACTTGATTTGCCATGTGTGCAAGCCTTTGCAATACTTCTAGAAGCACAGTTTCTTATGTAGCAGGTATATGGTACCCACTGTACCCACAGTTTTAAGTAATCAAAGACTTTAGTGACCAAGGATGGTGAATGGTGATGGCAACTCAGCTGCTACCTCTGAGAGTTACTTGCTGACCTGAACGTCTTTTTCTTAGGGAATGTCACCACTCTGCGATGCTCCTCTATGACTCACTCTTCAAACCAACCTCATTGCCACAGCCAGGAGGAAATGATTCATAGCACTGGCTTTCACCCTTGCCACTCCAGCAAAATGAGGTCTGTGTGTAAGCACTTGCAGAACTGGAGCCATGGGAATTAAAACCAGATAAACCATCCACTGACAAGAGTGTCACGCAAACACTTCCCTGCCTGTGCTGATGGTGGAGATGTTTGCAGTTAGCTGGGCATGCTCACAGAAGAATGGATCTGGGGCAAAACAGAGCAAATGGACAAGGAGAAGTGGAGTCAGAACAGGAGAGAAGGAGATCCATTGCTCTCTGCTTTGCAAAATGCTAGGAAGTCTGTAACTCTTCTCAGAAGGGTAGACACAGTGAGGGCTAATAACAACAGTATCCTTCATGCCACAACCAGTCTGTGGGATTCACAGCACAGCAGTCATTAAAGAATAACACTGCCTTCCTTGTTATTACTTGCAACATCCTCAAGGCGTAGGATGCCCAGCCCTGGTCAACCATCCTGCTGTTGCCATGCCATGCAGACACAAGATGAGGGGTTCTGCCCCAGAGTGCTGCCTACCACTCTCCTGGCTCTGGTGGGGAAAGAGTATGTCTTTCTTGTATTCCCAGGGAACCACTACCACCTCCAGCCAGACCTCCCACCAGTGCTTCCCAATTTAAACATCCACAAACTGATTTATGTGGAAATACGAAAGAAACCAACATGAGACAAGATTTCCATTCCTTTTTCACGTCCTGCTGGGCTCGACCTCTGCCACAACAGAGAGACATTCCCAGGGCTTGCAGCAAGATGAGCACAGCTATGATCAGAGACAGCTAATTAAACTGGCAGAGCCATTCCCAGGAGCTGGCAAGTGTGACTTCCTCAGTCCATAATATGATGAGCTGCCACAGGGAAATATAATAGCGGCAAACCCTTCAGAATCCTTTAATGAGAGTGGCACTAATGGCAGCTGCCAGCTACATGCTACTCCTTGTTTCCAGACACAAGGGACCTCCTTGTCCAGTCACCACAACTGGGCCCCAAGGTCATAGCCCATGTGGAGCACTAGCTCAACACAGGTACTGTTTATGAGCAGTGATGGGGAGAAACACAAATCCTTCCCGCCCTTCTGGATTGCCAGGTTTCACAAGGTCACAGAATGGTTGATGTGGGAAGGGACCTCTGGGTCCATTTGATCCAACCTCCTTCTCAAGAAGGGACACTCACAGCCAGTGATCCAGGACCATGTCCATATTTTAAGTTTCCAAACAAGATTTAAAATGCATCCAAGCTCCATTAGATTAGAGAAATATTTTAGCTAAATCATTTTTCTGAAGTGATTATAGATGGGAATTATCTTCGGACTAAAACATTAGGACCTGGCCAACTCCAAGCATAGCAGGCTGCTGCAGTGCTACCAAAATTAGCTGGGCTTCTTGGCTTAGGTACACCTTTGGGTGTCTTACTCCCTCCTGGGTGGAAGCTGGGGCACTGGGAAGCCCTCATGGGGTTCCCATGCTGTGGGAACATTTTGAGCAGGCACTGGCACATCAGGATGCATACAGGTTTCACTGACAGGTGCAGGCTGAAGCTGTCATTGTAGACTGCACGTTCCCATTGTTGCATGCCCTCTCCCGGGATGCTCTCTGGTGCTGCCATGTTTGCTTTTCTCATGTTTTTATTATCACAGGCAAACAACTCACAAAACTATGTTAACAGCAATTTAGACATTGTTGAGAAGAGGCTAATGCCTGTTCTTGCTGCAGGGGAATAAGCAATGAGAAAGACAACAGAATGCAATCACTAATGAGCAACACCAATTTTGTTGCCACTGACCAATTCTGACTTCACAAAGGGAGGGGGGATTATGTTGGAATGGCTGCTACAGGCTGGAGCTCAGTCCAGCTGTCCCTTCATGGGGCCCGTGCACACAACTGGGGACCATTTGTCAAATGAGCTCTTTCTTCAGAATTTCAGCAAGCACTGGGTAGTAGGCTCTGCTCATTCTCTTGGGAGCCCATAGGACTCTATTGTCAGAAATCACTGTATTAAAGGATGACTATTTAAATACCTGATGTTTTTTCTTTTTTCCTAATTCTCCTTTTCCCACAATCAAGAGTCTAAAATAAATTGCAATGAATGCAATTGATAAATATATATTTTAATTTTTATGTTAGTAATTGAAGGGGTAGAAAGGATCCCAAACTTCTGAAAGGACAAAGCCCTTCACTGAAGTCATTGCAATTTTGTTACAGGCCTCTGTGGTGCCATAGCTTCACCTCCACAGCTTTATTCTTTATTTCACTAACTGCCTTGTTGGCTTGCTTTGGCTGTTCTTTCTAAATGTTTGGGCAGGTTACATCAACAGGAAGCCCCAGGAGTGGCAGGGACAGGACCAGGAGTCCCATAGGCTCCAGATCACTACACAGAGATGCTGCTTTTGATGTCTCAATGCTTCTTCAGCCATTTCACCAATACATTGCTCCTGCTGAAGGACCAGGACTCTCCATGTGCTTCTGGGCAGGCTCAGAGTGAAGGGCAAACATTAATATGTAGCGTGTCATTCCCCCCAGTCCCGTGCGACCAGAAGATGGTATTGCCAAGGAAGCACCCAGCTAATGAGAGAAGTGGCTGTGAGTTGTGTGGCCTCCCTGGCTGTGAGCTTCCCATCAGCCTGCCTTGTGACTGCCAGCAGCACGCTCCTACTCCAACTCCACAGTGAAGTCTTTGCAGGACACTAGGAGACAACAGAGGAAGAATCTGAGCAATTTCCCCATTCACCCATCAAGGCCAGAATTCCTGTGTAGGCTCCTGGCCTCCAGTACCTGCCATGTAGCCCTCCCTTCCCGGCTACCACGGCTCGGCCTGGAGTGCACATATAGCTGTTTCTGTGCAAGTCTCCATGCACATGGACACGAGGGCTTCAGCCTCAGGGCCAGCTGCAAGCTGGACTGATCCCAGAGCTCTGCGATCTTCCAGCAGGTAAAATTCAGCAACAAACATTCCTCACATCCTAAGTTGCCTGAAAATGTAGGACATGGAAGCTTCTCAGAGGGGCAGTTATTAACATCTCTGGCTGCTCAGTGCACTCATTTTTCCTCAGCCCTGGTGCTTTATTTGCACACACCTCTGAGGGTATGAAAGCCACCGCATGCTTCTTGGAGCAAGGCACCAGCACGTGTATCACACTGAGTGAGTTCCTGGTACTCTGGCACGCGTTGCTCCATGAACTGGGAATTCTTTAGATTATAAAAGCATTTTTCTTTTCAGAACCAGCCCTTGACACCATGAGCCAGTCTCTTCCAGGCAGGGATTGGGGAGCTGCTGGGCGTAACAGCAGCTGCATATAGTCAAGGTTAAAAAAGGCCACAAGGCACAAGATCAGAAGAACCATTAGGAATATCACATAAATAAGCAGTGCTTTTAGACCCATCCTTGCTTTTAGTGCACCTAAACTCACTCCTGCCTGCAGCACAAAGACAGCAACGATAGACGCAGAGGCAAATCTGGGTTTGATTTTCTGTCAGAAGGCTGCCTGGCCACAGAGGCTCAGGAACACCCGATTATCAGTCAGATCTCACAGATGATGGCTGTGTACCTGTGGCTGACCAAGAGCTGCAGCACTCATGCAGAACACAACCCCATCAGTAAGGCACACAGCAGCTGCCTGCATCACGGTGTGCAGAGCTCTCCCGGCGGTGTGTTAAACACAGAGATGAGAGAGAAGAGGGCTGGAGAAAAATTACACATAGCCGGAGCTCAGCAAAACTACATTACTTGTCCATGATTCAGCTTGATTTAAGATTTTGACTCCATTTGAGTGAGTACATTGAGAAATATCCTGAAGCGAATGCTCTGAAAATAAACCATTATATCTTCTGAAGATTCAGTACATTAAAACAGTAGGAAATTAAAGCTGACAAAATGATCTTTGTGGCCTTGCCATCTTTGTGGATATGTAATCTTTCCTTTTATGCAAGCTTCACAGTTTGTTAGTCATGTCATTGCCCAGAATAATAATTAAATACTGCATTGAGGATACCTGCATAAGCACTTACCATTGTGCACTGAGCCTCAGTAGCAGAAGAGATTGATGCAGAACTTCAGCTAATGGGAAGATGATCAAATTGTTTAGAATTTTGTTTTGGAAAGAAAATATCTTTTTTTGTAGGTGGCTGAAACAAGGAGAATTAAGGAAAACCTGGAGGAGAAAAACTATTTCCTGTTAAGATAATTTAGCTTTCCAGAATCACAGAATCGTAGGAGTTGGAGTGGACCTCTGGAGATTGTGTAGTCCAAACCCCTGCTAAAGCAGATTCCCCGCAGTAGGCTGCAAAGGAAAGAGTCCAGGCCGATTTGAGTATCTCCGGAGGAGGACTCTCCACAACATCCCTGGGCAGCCTATTCCAGTGCTCTGTCACCCTTACTGTAAAGAAGTTCTTCCTCATATGTGTATGAAATGTCCATTTTCTAGTTTGTGCCCATTACTGCGTGTCCAGTTGCTGGGCACCGTTGAAAAGAGCCTGGCCTTATCCGCTTGACTCCTGCCCATTGGATGTTTATAAGCGTTGATAAGATTCCCCCTCAGTGTTCTCTTCACCAAGGCTGAACAGCTCCAGGCCTCTCAGTCTTTATTCATAAAGGAGATGATGCCCTTCATCAGCTCGGTGGCCCTCCACTGAACTCTCTCCAGAAGTTCCCTGTCTTTCTTGAACTGAGGAGCCCAGAACTGGACACAGTACCTTAGATGTGGCCTCACCAGGGCAGAGTAACAGGGGAAGATCACCTCCCTCAATCTGCTGGCCAGGCTCCTTCTAATGCCCTCTAGGATACCATTGGCCTTCTTGGCCACAAGAGCACACTGCTGGCTTGTGGCCAAACTTTTGTCTACCAGGACACCCAGCTCCTTCTCTGCAGAGCTTCTCTCCAGCAGGTCAGCCCCTAATCTGTACTAATGTGTGCAGTTATTCTTCCCCAGGGGTAGGGCTCTGCACTTGCACTTGTTGAACCTCATAAGGTTCCTCTCTGCCAAACTCTCCAGACAGTCCAGGTCTCACCAGCACCAGCCTTCTGGTGTGTCAGCCACTCCTCTGTTTCGTATCATCAGCATTTAACCATGGTGCTGCTTGCTGCTCAAAACGCACCTTTCCCTACTGTTCGCGACTGGCCCACATGTCCAGGGAAAGGCTACCACTATCTCCTGTCAAACATGCACCTCTGGCTTTCATTCAGTTTCCCCAGCCTCGCGAATAGTGGTGGCAAGCACAAATACTCCAGACCTGCACCCAGGCTGGCAAGGACTCTGTCTGAAGGGTAGGGGAATGTTGTCTTTGAGATGTGGCTGAAACATTTACTGAAGCATTTGGCTCAGAGCACCTTCCCCAGCTCCAGCTCAGGGCAGGTTGGCCAAGTTGTTTCTGAAATTACAAACTCAGCAAACCTGCAGGGAGGAAGATAATTTCAAAACCCCTGCTCAGCTTTCTGGAGGAGCCCTTGTTCCTCTGGCCATGCTAGCACTCATCCAGTGTGTGACAAGACCACAGCAAACAGGGCCTTTTCTCTTCCATCTGCACCAGAGCCTTTGCAGCAGTGGCATGGATTAAGGCTTCTATCATCAGCTCCCACCTTCAAGGACTGAAACCTCCTGCCCAGCTGGTTCAGGACTAGGGAAGAGCAGGGCACCAGTCTCTCCTTCATCACAGTTTCACAATGCCAGATGGCCATGAACCAGGACGAGCTGCTTAAGCTCTCAGGAAAACAGAGGAACAATCTCCAAATTGAAAAGTTGAAAGTTGATTGCAGTGGCTTCCCTGGGGCAGCAGCTCCTGCTCCTCTCATCTGCTCCTCTCAACTGTCTGTACGGTAATTCCTGAAACCAGGAGCTGACCCACAGATTAGCTGCAGAAATGGTCATTATTTCATCCCAGACACAGCCATGCACTCACCCATTCTCTTCTGCTTTTTGGCTTTTCCCTAGCACAAAGAATGGGACAAGAAATGACTTATTGTTATGACTGTCATCACTGACAATGTCTTACTGCCCTCTCAGCCGTTAGATGCTCTTTGTGACCAGCATTCCACTCGCACTCACAACATTGCAACCACTGCTCTAGGCTCTGCTGCATAAGAGATGGAAAGCGATGCTTGCTCAAAGCTCAGGAAGCAATCAGAGACTGTCCCTCCCTGCCCCCTCGGCTGCAGAAGGACAGTGGGACTTATTTGGAGACCCTGCAGCCTTTTTTCAGGCTCACTGTGTGCCCCGGTGAGGAATGCAGACCACGCTTTGCCAGAGAGTGAGGCTGTCAGCATGACTTCCCTGCTACTGATGCCCCAGTCATCACTTCCACACCGATCAGCATGCAGCCTCCGCCTTGTGACAGGAACTGTGACTCTGCTTAGGAGCCAAGCACTAGGAATGGGAACCAGGGAGATGTGGCTTAGTGGAACAGGAAATAGCTACACATGATAAAATGAAAAAAGTGGCCAGTACACAACTAACCCACTTCAAGGCATCACTCCTTGCTTGGCAAAGAGCAGTAGCAGCCCCCAAAAAAGCAAATAAAGAAATAGCTCTTCCAGTTCAAGGCTGATCTTTTGAAGAAGGGAGTAACTTTTCTCCTCCTCATCTTGCTTTGCACACACAGATAAAACTCCTAGCAAGGTCATCTGCATGTTGCAGCAACTGCTGGCACAAGAGGGTAAAAGTGAGCTTTTGGTCCCATGGAGGACTCAGGAGGCAGTTGTACAAGCACAGCGTGTGCCCTGCAGTGGAGAGCTAGAAGAGTGTGTTACTACAGCCTTCCACATCAATCAAGTTTTGCTTTGTTTTGTTGTTGGTTTCCATGTTTTGTTTTTTTTTTTCCCTTTCTGGTGGAAACTCATTTGTTGGTAAATGCGTTTCTGACTCAAAGAATCTCCCTCATAACTCCTGATTTTGGATGGAACAGTCAAGTGATAGTAGAATGCTAATAAAACAAGTAGAAAGAAGAAAATCAGTCTCCTCTCTTGTTTTTTGTGTGTTTTAGCTAAGGCAGTTCCAGTGCTAGAAAAGGTGCTCTAAAGCTGGATTCGTACCTGTACCATCCCTCCAAGTTGTCATAGGCTGATAACCTCTCTTTGCCCTTGCAATCTGTGGTAAACAGAGGAGCTGAATAGCTCAGGCTATTGGGTAATACGGGTAATAACTTCAGTTCCCTTCACTTCACTTCAGGGTGCTTGCTCAGCAGCTGGGGCTGGCAATGATCAGCAGCGGGAGCCACCCGAAATGATTCCAAACCCCTCCTGGAAGACACATGCAGCCTTGCTGTGGCCTCCCACAGGCACCAACAGATCTCACACAGTGGGCCAAGCCCTCCCGCCATCCCCAGCCAGCTCTGGTGCTGGTGTAGCCATGATGCTGTGGTTGCAGTTGGCCCAATGACCAAGGCATTGTCTCTTCCTGGTGGCCCTGAACACCTGGCCTGCTCTTGCATGACCTTGGGTCCCAGTCCCAAGCTTCCTCTTCCCCAGAGTGGAGATATGATGGACATACAGGCTGAGGGCCCTGTGGAGAGGCCCTCATGTCATGAACACGGGCAGCTATGGCCTGCAGGCCCGGGTACCCAGAGCATGCCACAGCATGGAGGAGAGCTGTTTCTTCAGAGGGTCCTGGCCTGGCACCACAGCCAAAGACAGGCTGTATTGGTGCTTTGAGAGAGCCCCAGCTTGCTCAATCCTGTGTTTTCAGCTTTGCAGGTGGCAGTAGTGCAAAAGATGCACCAAGGGACAAAAAAATGGTCAAAAATGACAGTTAATGAAATAATCACCTCCTAAACAGTATATGACACAATACTTGAGTCTCTTGCAAGTTATAATCAAAACCGTATGTACAGTCATAAATATCAGAAATATTTACAAAACACTGACAAGATCTTAAAAACAAAAGCAGTGATTTCCTCATCTTGCTGGAAGCATTACAAAACGTGTGGTAAATTGTCTCATTTAAAATATTCTACTAACCACAGAGTACAGTATGTCTCATTGTAATGGTTAGTCACCCTATATGTATTTACTGGGGCGCTTCATCTACTATGGCTGATTACAAACTACTGCAAGACAAAGATGATGAAGTAGGGTCAATAAAAAATTTATTTATGTGAAATCCGATGTTGTCACATCACCATTTTGCACAACAGATAAACCAAAACCACCACTCAAACAACCATTTTCCATGCAGCCAGTGGCTGGCATTGATAGAGACACCCATCAGGGTGACTTTGAAGGACAATACAATTGGCCAGTTTGCAGTGCCTGTGATTAGTCTGTGCTGGGATGAAAAATATCTCTGATATTTTTTCCAAAAACCTAAACAAAACACCTATGGCTTTCCCTACAAAGTCTCTTTAGGACAGATTTTAAGTTCTGCAATCAAACCAGGTGGTTCATGCAGAGCATGGGCTTTGAGTCTGTCACAGCCATTAAGATGATTTCATTCCCAGCCCTTTGCCCTGGAAGTAATGCCACTTTCCTTGGAAATTCAGCATGCAGCATTAGGCTGAGACCTCATCAGTAACAGAGCCCATTGTGAGGTCCCAGGCACCTCCCAGGTCCTCTGGGTGTCCGAACAGCTTAGGAGTGTTCAGCTCTTGCCTTCAACACCAAGAGCAGAAGGCAACGCTGTCAGCAGCAGGTAGCAGCTGTGCAGTGTTTCCAGGGTCCTTATCTTACAAGGCAAAAATCTCTCAATAGAAAGACTGAAAAAAGAACTTAGAAAGAACACCAGAGCCTCCACAGTACTGTTAGTAGCTTTATAATTTAGAAATAAAGACTCCAGTTAGCAGCCTTTGCAAAAGTTGTTCTAAAAATAAATAAATAAGGTAGGTGAGGAAAGTCATTTAGGCATTTGCTAGAAAAGGGCTGAGATGTTGCTGCTTGGAAATAGGCAACCGGGCAAGTGAAGCTTTCGGTTTAGTAATGATTTGGGTTCAATTAAAAAGAAAATTGTTTAATTTTAGCACTGCTGTGAATTCAATGGATCTGGAAGAAACTGCAAGAAATCATTCCAGTGTAGATTTAACTTGAGAGGAAAAAAAGCAGTTCAAATGTGTCTTCTGTAATATTTTATTCTGTTTTGAAAACATGGGCATTATTCCATCTTCTTACTGCTCTCTCTCCCAGTGCATTAGAAAAGATGAAAGGCCAGAATGTTAGTGTAACACTAATCACTGCATGTTACTGTTGGCACAGATTACGGGCAGAGATCTTTCTTCTGAGTTCGCGTTCATTCGTTTTCTAGGCAGAAGAGGAAAATGAGCCACTACTCCTACTATAGGCCAAAATCTGTCTTAGCCTGGAAGAAAATCCTGTTGATTTCAATGAATTTTGAATCAGACCCACAGATTTTAATTGCTGAGCCTTGAAACTTATAAATCAATGCAGATTTCATCCTATCTTGCTTTGGATCAGAAAAAACAAAGTCTTGAGAAAACCTTTTCAAAACAATATTCTCCAGTAAGAAAATAATGGCCCCTTTTCTAGGTCTACTGCACACGTACAATGAATGTTTGGGCAACCTTACTTCACATCCTTTTAGTCACAACTTAAAATGGAGAAACACATCTTCTATACCCCTTTGTAAAGGTATCACCATTGATGCAGGAACAGAAACTGTGTCAAATAATGAAATTCTTGTTCCACTGTATTTATGTCCTTTTAGAGATGCTTATTTATTGTCGTTAAAATCTCATAAGGGGCATCTTTAAAAGCCATAGTGGGCACTTGAGTAGGCAATAAAGCCAGAGATACTTAACTGCAAGCTTTTCAAAGCTGCTGACAGTCAGTGTTTGTGAGAGGTTCATTCTTTAATATTTGATGCATAAACAATGCTTGAAGTTAAAATACCTACAGTTCAGATGTTTACTAAGGAAAAAGAATCTTCTACTCATTACAATAACCTTCTTGTGGCAGAGGCTGCTGACGCATCTCCGGGGAAAGCAAGCAGCACCAGTGAGCCCAGGTCTATATGCTCACTGCGTAACTGAAATTAATGTGCTTTCAGATAAGGCTTGGAAACCAACACCTGTTGCAATTCAAACATACCGCATGGGAGTCTGAGGCATCAGAACAGCCGCAGTTCTGCAGAGAGCCTGAAGTAGCAGCAGCCACCCCCCATTTTTCTCTTTGTACATTTCTTTTCGTGCAAAGCTATAAGAAAATAGCTCACTGGTAGGAAGGTACACCAAAAGTTGGAAGCGGTCTTCTGGACTACCTTCAGGTTACTTCATATTCAATCACAACACTTCAGATGCATAAGAAAAGGGCAACGCAGCACATATAATGCTTCACTTTAGATTCCTGCTGTCCTACGAGGTGAGGCACTCATGGGTCAAGATTACGAGCCCCAAGACTGTGTCCTTATGGTCTGTAGTGTGTGGATTGACTTTGAGGCCAAGTAGACAGAGCGTTACTTAAATTGGTGGGACTGGGTGTGGGTGATCACATCTCACACAGCAAGAAGCAAGTCGAGGGCTCAGAGCCTCATAACCTAGCTATGTATAGCAGCTAAATGGGTCTTTTTTCTTCAGAAGAGATTACACAGGTTAAAAGCATTCCTCTTAGGGCCTAGGACACAAGAAAATCTTAGATCAGACCTTAATCATTTTTAAGCAAGAAAACAGCCCGAACAACCACTCGTCCAACACAGTGAGAATTCTTTCAATAGATACCTCTTTATTTGAAATGGAATGCATCTTGAAAAATATGAAAAATAAATCACATCTCTCAGAAATCATTTATGAGTCATATTTACACACAAGTTTTTTGATGACACTGACATTTCTGCTCACAATAGGTTATGCCAGAAAACGTTTGGTACATGGTCGCAGCTATAACCCAGAAGCTGGTACGTGCATACCGCGAGCCCTAAGAGAGGAATTACTTCAGGATGTCACAATGACAACATCCATTTGATCGTTCTTCCCCCCCCCCCAATTTCTATATTTTCTTGATACAAAACAGTCACCACAGCTTGAATTTTCTTGCTGAACCTTGCCCCTCAGCCACTCTTTTCTTTTTTAAATAAAGACATACAGTTTCAACCTTCTGATTGACAATTGTCAACAATTTTGTTACCTATACCAAACATTCTCCCATCTGTGTTTTACTAGCATTGTTGTTTAATCTCTGATAAATTTACATCAACCATACACCGTTTGTGTGCGTTTGTTTGTTTTCCCTTTCGTAAGGGGATAATGACTCCTTTTCTTGCGAAGAATCTTCTGGGATGGCTATCAGAGCCTTTTCCTATGAGGCATGACAGACAGTACTTAACTGCGCAGCTCCAATGAAGACTGTGCAGTGCAACAGAGGGAAGCCAAAAAAACAGAACTATCTCACTGCATAACATCAAACCAGTTCTTGGTCTAAAATGGCTATCAGCCATGGACACTGGGGAATTCAGAGCATGAGAAAGCGATGGGGCTGACGATGTCAGACCATGCAGCCTCCTCAACGCTGACCCAGCCCAAGCCACACGGTGCAGCTGTCCCCAGGGGACCCTGGCTGATCCACTTCCCTTTGGTTTGCAGCAACAGGAGTGGAGTTGCCAGGAGACACTGGGTGTCCTTGGCCCATTGGTTCAGGCTGAGACACAGGCACAGCTTGAGGTGGATGCTGTGACGTGACTGTCTGACTCTGGAGTTTCACAAAGGCAACACAGTGGGCAATGGTAACAGGCAAAAGTTTGTCAGTGAAGTCGTCAGTCCAAATGGCTTTTGGAGAGCATCCTCCAAAGCAACTTAAAATAGGAAGCCCGAGGTGAAATACAACATTGACCTTGAACCATCAACCTTGACGTTTTCAATTTCCTTTGCTTTTTCAACCTTCAGTCTCAATTACATCACTGAAATTGTCATCTTTCATTTTCAAACTACAAACATTTCCAGAAGAGCAGTGAAATTTCAGCTTTACAACAGATCCATAGACTTCGGTGGAACTCTGATGGTCTATGTCCACCTAGGATACGGCTACCTGCCTCTGCCAGAGAAATGTGCATGTCTCTGATCACGTAGGAATGTTTTTCATCATGTACATCTATTCTTCAGGAGACTAACACATTTTAGTAGGTGAGCTACCAGCGATATGTCTATCTGGAAAGGTGGATTAGTTTCTCAGTACACCGTAATTAACGACTGAAGAGAGGAGCCAAATTACAAATTACAGCCTATTTTTAAGTCTCCGACTAGCTCATTAGAGAATCCCCTCGCAGCTCTAACATCCAAGCATTAGCAGAACGATAATGGCAGATGTACAGAGATGAGGAAATTGGCTATTGTGATTGCCAAGACAGCGATTCTAATCCTAGAAGATGCAGGGCACCTTCGACTTCAATTAGTCCCGAAGTGACAGCTCTGTTAGGACGGCTGTAACCTGCCCCCCCAGCTTGGCCATAGTGTTTTCGAGGCCAGCGCAGGGCCAAGCACAGAGGAGCGGCTGCAGAGGAGTGGGCAGGACTCAGCACCAGGTCTGTGTTGTCTGGGGACGCAACCCGCACACCTGGGACAAGGCGTAGAGGAGGAAGACAATAAGAGATCGCCATTTGCTCCTTATGGGGCTGAGCTGGAGCAGAGGGTGCGCAGTGGGCCCTAAAGGACCACCTTGTGCAGCAGCGGGTTCTGATTTCTCCCTGTGAGTGTCACCTCAGAGTTTTGCCTTTTACCTTTGTTCTCTAAGCCTTTAAGCGCTTAGAGAACAGGTTGCGCCATGAGGCTGCAGGGTTTTACAGACAGACCGTGTCTCAGTTACACAAACAGAAAAGTCCTGGATGCATGGCTTCAAGAGATCTTGTTTACGTTCACCACACTCATAAAGGGGCTTGCTGCTGTTCTCCTCACACATCGGTTACCACCAACAGCTCTGAGCTCACGACGAAGCTGGGCCATGCTGCTCCCTGCTCCCCAGCTCAGCCCCGTTCTACACAGCTCCCAGGGCCAGCAGCTCCCCACAGCCAGCTGCCCACTGACCCTATGGGATGCGCCTTTGTTCTCCAACTTCATGGCTTTGTCAGTGCTTTTAGAGGCAGGTCACACGCCTCTGGCAGCTCTAAATACCAACAGAGCAACTTTCACCTTATGGAACAGTGACCAAAATAATCCATTTGATCACTATGACATATAGAGAATGAATTTTAAACTAGGGGCTGCTTTAACACAAGACATTTAAACACTGCCATGAGAATCCAACCAAGGTGGAGAGCCTGCAGCACACCCAGAGGGAGCTCCAAGAGCAAAGGGATGCTCCTAACACTCCCCAGCAGGCTCTGAGACAGTTAGAGCCCGGCTGTGACCTCACACCATGGAGATGGGGCTGGGCCCCCCTGGCTCACGCACCCATCAGATGGGTTTCATCTCCCGGCAACCACCACCCGTGATTCTCATTGAATAACTGAGCGTGTACAGAGCGTCGTTGTTTGCCACCGCGCGTTTATATGTTTTGAAAGAAAATTATTAAATCCTAAATCATAACTGATCTTCCCATCGGAGAGAAGAGTTTCCACACGCAGCACGGGTTCCAGCCATGTTCCAACCACACACCGCATGCCCCGTGTTCGCCGAATACAGTGTATTTGGGGCACAAATGAAGAACTCTGTCAAATTGCGTGCGGCCAAACTACACAGAGCTTCCTTAGGCAGCCAGCACATATACATCGTTCTTTCCTTTGCTTTTTGGCTACGGCCTACATTCAGAAACGCCTTGCAAACAAGCCTCAGAAAAACAAACAAACAAAAAAAACCCCACAACCTAATAAATAAAACACATTAAAATAAAGTTACAGTACATCACGTCTCCCCGAAGTCCCGTCACACCCGAGGCTCCGTCCCGAGGTCCATAAATAAAAGGGCTGAAACGCTTCGGGGCCGCGCCCGGCTCCGTCCCCAGGCGCTGCGCTCGGTCCCGCAGCGGTCGCTGCCCCGCGCAGTGCGGCGCAGCAGGGCGTAGCGGAGCGGGGCGCCGTGCCGCCGGCGCTAGGCGGAGTTGGAGGCGCTGCGGAGGCGCGGGCCGTGGGGCTGCTGCGCCAGGTGCTGCTGCTTCTGGCGGGTGGAGCGCACGGCCAGGATGGCCTGGCGGTTCTTGTACTGCACCATCTGCAGCGTGATCGCCGCGTTCCAGCCCTGCTCCTGCGCGCACCGAAAGTCGATCTCCTTGCCCTCGGCCATCACCACCGTGAAGTACACGTACTTGCCCTTCCGCTCCACGCAGTCCACCGTCTTCATGTTGGAGAAGTGTAGCTCCTTAATCTTGGCTGTGGGCTCGGTGTTCGGCGCTGCGGGCGGCGGCTGCTGCTGCTGCTGCGGAGGGGACGGCTGCTTGGGGGGCGCGAGGAGCAGCCCCTCCTCGGTGAGGATGCAGCGCTTCTTTTTCCAGAGCTGCAGCAGCCCGTCGCTCCGCTTCTCCAGCACGCCCTCCTTCACCGCCTTGCAGCCGCTCTCCAGCATCCTCCCGGCCGGCGGCCCGCGAGGGCAAAGCTCGGGGCGCAGCCGGCACCAGCCCAGCACACTCCGCCCGGCGCTGGCCCCGAGGCGCAGCGCCCCGGCCCGCAGCGAGCGCAGCGACGGCCGCCCGTGGCGCGGCGTGGCGGGAGCGCTGGCGGAGCGGAGCTGTGGCGGAGGGCTTCTCCCGCCCCTCGGCTTTTGAGCGCGCCTTTCCCACCCCAGAGTGACACCCAGCGGAAAAGGCGGCCCCGCCAGCAGCGGAGGAGCCCGGCACCGCCCCGACCCGCAACCGCCGCCCGGGAGCCTCACGCCCGGCCGTACCGCGCCGTGCCGCCCCGCAGCAACAGCGGCTCCGCGGCTGCCGGCTGAGAGCGACGGCCGAGCGCGGCCCCGGGGGAGCGGTACGGCTGCCCACCGTCGCGGGCGGGCGGCGCTGATTGGAGGCCAGGAGAAGCGGCGTCGGCTGCTAGCAGCACCCCGGCATTTACAGTCACCGTAACTATTCAACAAAGCAAAGAGCCTCACACACAGCCTTTAGTGTTGTTTTAGTAGCAAGCTGATCTTGGGGTGGGAGAAGCATCTTTGCAGAAGGTACGTATAAATGTATTATATATATGATTTATATTACATGCACACATCCCTCTCACTGCCCCCAGGGAACTAGGGGAAGCCCCGTACTTGCAAACTTTAACATCAAACAAACAAGTCCAAATTAACAAAGAGAAGAATTTTTTTTTCTGACTGTCGTTACCACAGATCGCCATAGTGGCTGGATTGCCTCTCGGTTCCTTGAAACCATGTGAGTAGAAAAGCCAAGTGACCTATAGCAAGCAATGACCTATTTTAAAAGCCTTTGGTATTAGGCATAAATCAAAAGCTCATGTAACTGAAGTTAGTTGACAACAGCACCATCATCTGAATGCTGGAAAAGGCGTGCTACTGAACATGAGGCTGTTAAAATAATATACAAAAGCAACAATAAACACCCCCTCCTCACACTGATCTTACCAGGCAGAAAGCAGGTCCCATATAGCACAGGTCAGTAGGAGCACATTAGGAAAAAAACCTCACTATTAATGATTGTTTTAATGGAGTTTCTCTCTGATAAAGCTCTTCAAAGTTTTCTCCTGCATATCTTGCAAATTATAGTCATTTCCTCTTGAGGTTCAAAGTCAATTTTGATAAATTGCCAAGAGGTAAACAATTAAGGTAGTAAAAGCAATTAAAATCAACTCTTCTAGCTGTTTTTATCTTTCCTATGGTAACTAGGAAGAAAGTCAAGTCAGGAACAAAGGTAACATACTGACCACAATTCAAACAAGAAAGGGGATGTGTACTGTAAAGGTCTGCTTAACTGGACAACAGTGCTTCCTCCTTGCAGCTCAGTATGTACAATAAAAAATGGAGTTCATCCTCACAACCACCTTACGGTCATCATAATGGAGGCACATACTTGTTTAGAAGAACCAAGCATCGTTAGCAATTGTCTCAGTCTGCAGCTCATTGCCACCTGAACCCAAATGCCCCAAGCAAGGATCTGCACCTTCAGCTCCTGCTGCTCACACACACAGCCTGCATGGAGTAAGAGTTTCCAGGCTTCTTACGTGCTTTGCATCTACTTTTCTCCTGACTGTCACATGAACATGGACTTAGTTTTGAAACTGTCAAACCTTAACATACAATCAGTCTTATATCAAGTTAAAATGCGTTCATCTACATCAAACTACAACTTCATACTGAGTTTATATAAAGGCACGGGACATCAAACTAAACCCACAAAGCAGAAGTTCCTAACAGTTCCCCCTACACATTTCTGGTTGCTGCTCCATTACTACAAGTGATGGTCATTTGCTTCCTAGCGAATGCCCAAGCCAGTAGTATAGAAACTGGGGCCAGAGCCCTACATATTATTTCTGCAGCAGGCATTCAGGAACTTTTCCTCCCCTGCAACACTGCACCATAGTATTTAAGTACATTAACACAATCTCTCTCATTTTTATGTGAGTGGTATCACTTGTTCTCAGTGCTAGTAGTAATCTGTAATTAATCAAAGGGGAAAAAATGAGACGGGTGAAGAAGGCTGAAGAATTCCATCAACTATGTAGGAGAACAGGACTACATTCATTCCACCTAGTCCCTCCATGGTATAAAGTTCTCAGTTCCACTGCAGTAAGTGTTGAGTATCAGCTTTTTAACCCAGCTCTAAACACTGACGGACGTACTCTGCTGATGTAGAGACTCACAACCATTTATTCCTGGTGAAATACACCTCAGCATGTGATCAGAAGTAAACATGCAAAACATCCATTTCAACTCGTATTCTCTATGCCAACAAATATTAACAGCCATTTAAAATACACTACATTTGACCAAAAACACCAGAGCAGTCAAAACTTAAGGGACTTGGGTTGGAGGAAACACTGACAGAGTTCCAAGGCAAAAAGAACACAATATCCCAGTTTTATTGTGCAGAATTTACCAAAGGATAACAAATGTCTTTTTCCTAGATGGAATTCAAAACAGATCCTCCTGAAATGCTGTTTCTTGTAACTCCTATTTTGAAAACCCACATTCAACATGGTTAAGCCCACTATACATCCCACTGATGTTTTGTTTTTCTTTTCTTTAAACGTGTTTTCAAACCATTGCAATCATAATATGCATTCTGGATCTGCTACCCCTCCTTAAGTTCCACCAAATACTGCGTTCGTTCTGCATCTGTTCCCCAGTTAGAGAAAACTCTTCCGGAACAGCCGATGCACAGACGCCTCCTACTGTCAAACCTGAAGTACTACCATCTGAAAAAAAGGAAACAAACCACTTTTCCTTGAAAGAATCCACATCTAAGATCCACTTACTTCTGATTGTTTCTTTGTTTACATACAAAGCCAAGCAGTGGTAACGGGGATGCTTGGCTGTTAGGTATACTTGGTCTTCTGCATCATAAACTTCCTGACTTAAAGGCTCAAGCAGAATAAATTGTGTGTGTAAGCTTTAATGACTCTCACTGTAATTATTCTTTAAAGTGTGGTGGTTGTTTTTTTAAACCCTCGGGCAAGATAAAAACTGTTTTGAGAAGCTGCTGTGAAAGACTAAGCAGCCTGTAATTTTAGTGTTCTCCTGGATAACGGAACCGCAGACAGCAGCAGCACAGTATGAACTATCAACTCTTAATTTTAGAAGGATGTTAAATGTCCACGGAGTGATAACCCTCAACATCATTCCTTCTATTACAGAGAAGTAAATAGCTGCAACAGCAAAAAGAGAAACCTAAAAGCAGCATGAGCCAGTCACTGCTAAATGGAAGGAAGACAGAATAGCCAACTGTTGAGAAACACATGACAGACGGAAGTGTTGCGGTATGCCACTAAAACAACCAGACAATAAGTGGTTACTTTGCATTTTTTCTGACCTTTACCATCTCCAAGTTATTTCCCAGGAACTTCCTGCTGACAGAACACCGAAGCACTGAGTGAGCAATCTGGTGGCAGTCTTTCCTTTTTATGAATTCCATCTCGCTGATACCTGTGCATGCCTTATAGAGCTCACAAACTGATGGAATATTGGCCAAAACTATCAACTGTATTGCCCCAGGCCTTCACATTCCCTACAGCCCATGGCAGTATCCAGGCACAGACCACAAGCACTGCAGCTGCTCAGTGCTCTGACTTTTCCAGAGCCCCTTCCAATTCATAGACAGCTGTCTTCCAAACATGTCACAAAGTGGCTGAGTACATATTAGAGAGCAAAGCCAGACTGTAAGAGGTTTAAGTGACATGAAGTCTCTCAGATTTGAGCACCTAGCACTGCATAAAACATGCTGTGCATTTAAAACATACAGTCTGCTTTTCATCAACACTAGGATTAAACATCAAGCTTGGGGGTATAGTTTTAACACTTACTTGAACATACAGAAGTACATCAAACGATAGCTAAATAAGGAAGAAGCAGAGAGACCACTCTTCCCATCTCAGCACACCGTAGTTAGGTATTTAGTTTAGATATTTATTAAAACAAAAAAGCTCTTCTGCCAAACCCTCACACCCACTTCTAGTATACGCTAAGCAGATCCAAATGTAGAACAGCTTTATCTTTTGCTTGGTGTGCTTGCTCTGTGCTGCCCTGCGCTGCTTGTTCTAGTTTTCCTGCAAAAAGCTGAAGGATAAAGGCTACATGCAGAAGGCCAACAAGTTCAACAGAAGATTTAATAAGCAATGATTTGGAAGCTATCACTTGACCTGAGAGCGCACAAAAGTGGGACTTACCACTCCAACAAATGGATTTGCTTCGGGTAAGCATTAGAGAGTAGAAGTCACTACTTTGACACCCGCTTGAAAATTTGAGAATCTGTGCATCATAAACAGAACTGAGCAGTTCAGAAGTGAAAGTGAAGGCTGGGTGGGTAGCAACTTATTTAACTAGACTGTATAAGAAAAGATTCTGACAGGGCTGTGCCTTAACTGAAAGCAACTACGTTAGCACAGAATGAAGCAGGAACAGCTGTAGAGCTGAATCCATCTCCTCAGAAGCATGCACAGCTCAACCTCCAACCAACTGGCCATCAAAGTCATTATATACAGAAATGCCTTCATTATCAGACTGTCCAATGCGTACCAAGTACAGCATTTTTGTCACTGCGCAAATTTTCCCACCTAAAAGAAGGTATCTGAGAAACAACCATTGCACAAACATTTCTGAATAGAAAAATTACTGGTAGACATACAAGCTGATGATTAGCTCTCATGCTCTATTAATTTATGAACAAAGCCTACAACAATGGGACTTAAAACAGGAAAAGTTTAAATATCAGCTTGAAGGCAAAGATGAATACATTAAATTCCTGCAGTTTTCTACATTCTGCTGTGGTTTTTTTTTTTCATTTAGCAAGTAAAACCTTAAAAAATTAAGCTATTTGCTATATAGCGTGGGAAACATTGGTTCCAATAATCCAACTAAGAAATCTAAGCTTATCAAGCTAGTTATAGAAGAGTTCAGTAAGAAAAGTCAGACCCTTCAGTGTTAACAATGTAACTTACAGTTGCCAGAAGTGTAGAAATAATGAGCAGCAGCCTGCTTGGCAACCAGAACTGGACAGAAAACCCTCATTTACACAGATCTTAAGTTCTAGTGTAGTATTGCAACAACTCATCAAGAAATTCAATTTCTAGTGACTCTTCTTCCTAACCTGAACTAGTTAGGTAACAAGGTAATCTCCTGGAATAATAAACAGATTCTCTACAGCTGGTATAAATCCACAGGAAGCGACAAGAATGAGTCTCAGTGCTCGAATCATTGCAGAAAGTTCAATGTTCCTGCTCCATACTGCCTTTGAGAACTGCTAAACAGGAGTGTTGTTGATCACAAAACTGTGAAGCATCAAAACAGTTATTAAATCAATACCTCAGACTGGCACCTCAACTTGAGCCCAAGAACTAGGCAGTCAGTCTAGAGAGCAGCTTACCAAAATCTGCCCACAGACATATATTCAAAGTTCTGTATTTTGCAGTCCACAGATAATCTTTAACATTTATCAACTCCTCTTCTCAAATACTGTATCACACTGTATAAGATATCAAATAAGAAAGCAATTTAAATACAAGCCACATTTCATAAGAACAACAGCTTGAAGAGTGTCAGAGGACTTCCCTCAGCGCTTTCTCCTTCTGGGAGACTGTCAATAGATACTGTTAGAAAAATGGGCTAGATTTAAGTAAGGACTTCATATACTTAGGTCCAGAAGTATGAATCCCAAAGCCCTGCCTTAGTAACTGCTAAATATCAGTTTGGTCTCTGCATACCCTGAAGTTGAAACCAATCAGTACTTGGTTTTAACTTGATCCTGGGAAACATTCAGAGAGACAAAGAGATAGCCAAGTGAAACACCTGGCAGCATCAGTGTCTCAAAGGATAAGCACATTCTATCAAGATTAATGTTATCACAAGACCACAACCACATCTACTCTAAGACACAACTACTAGAGATGGTGTTGTTAACCTCCTATTATTATGTTTCTCTATGCTGTGATGTATAGGTTATCTGAAAAACATTTAAGAGCACAGAAAACAAATGTCAAAGCTATACAGCTATAGATACCAAGGGTTCTTTTTCCCAAATCCATAGGTATCTGGTGAGGAGAAAGATGACATCCGACAAGAATTCTGTAATTAATCACTATAGTATTCAAGACACCAAGGAATAAAAAAACAGTTCTGAGCACACTAGACCTTCCTCCTTTCAGAAGGGCCGAGGATTAAGAAGAGCACTTGGGATAAGCTTCATTACACATTACCTATCCTCTAAGCAAGAAACTTGCCAGATTAACTCTGCCTCCACAACCTCATTCCGACATAGCTGTTTGCCTCTTGCTTGCCCTGCTCTTTTCAGTCCCTTGACCCCTTATGCCTACCTCAGTATATTAGTGGCAGAGAGTAGCTACTGTAGAAACACATCCACAGCTAGCTGGACACTTCTCCACTGACCTGAGGACCTTCCCATTCCTTAAAAAGCTATCTGCATACTTGTTTAGGTCAGAACTTCTACAGTGATGTAATGAACAGAATCTAGAGTACATTAGTGTCCTATTGACTGGGAAAAACTTACATGGAAGACATCAGTTCATAATGTCCTCAAGCTGAATGCATTCAAATTCACATTGAGAACACCTAGAGACAAAACTAATGAGACAGGTCTAGCCCATGGTTCAGCTGACAGAGAGCATCCAGTATAGACAACAAACAAACCAAATCAAGCAGACAAACACAGTGAATAGAACATTAGGTGAGGAAGGAAGGATTCCTTGGGGTTTGGTTCCTCCTCTTTAGATGCTTAACACCAAGTACAAACTAGAAATTATAATGTTCTAGCAGTCTCTTGGGTTAAAGTAGATTTTGTTCAGAACAACGTAGCTCTGTCTATGCAGACTGGAAATCCACACTACTTTTTTCACTCCAGATTTCATGCTAGTAATCCAATTGTCTATTAGAACCAGGCATGGCAATATCCAAGTCCTTTATCAGACCTAGCCCCACTTCTAAAAACAACTGTCTTCTCAAAATGGCAGTGTTGACCAACCAGTGAAACATGTAGCTCAGAGTCACAGATATCACACTGCAATTAAAAAGTATGGATGAAAATCTATCCGAACTACTGTTTTTAAGATGCTATAGAACTTACTTTTCAATAATTCCCAATTTTTGTTTTAGCATAGTGAACTAACTGCAGCATGAGATATGCCTTATCAGTTTACACATGCAGATACACACCATAATAAAACAAGACTAGCTTCTGAAAATACTAGGTTTTATTCACACCCCGTGGTAAACAATAACCTTAATATGATGGCTAGGTTTCTTTTGTAGATCACTATGTCACATAAAATACAAAACCCATAGCATAAACAAGCTGACAGTTATGAATGTTTAATGTGGTCTCATTGGAAATTAAACAAGTTATACTAGTCTTCTCAAGTAGTCAAATTCAAAATGCATCATCATCTCCTAGTTAGTACAAGTCACTGCCATTTCTATAACAAAGTAATGAAGGCACAGCTAGTGCAAGCAGACTTAAACCCGTTCAGACTACTGGGCTGAAAAATACTTTGGTTGGTTCTTCAGGAGAGAGCTTTCTCTAAACAAATATTGGTCTCGGTTAACAGTTCTGATAATCTTCACAGCTGCAGTCTAATAGCTACATGACAAAGACTTCACAAGAACCAAACTATGTAGCAATGAATTAACATTCATGCTTTAGGGGATTTACTGCATTCTACATATTGGCAGAAAATTATACTGTTAAAATGTTAGGTAGATTGAACCTACATTTTAAACTGGTTCTTATGTGTTTGATTCCATTTTTTAACAAATTGGTTACTTAATTCTACCAAGATACAAAACATAAGGCTGTAAGTAACTAATAGTTGTGTTTAGGCTATTACAGTGCAGGTAATCCTCAAGGCCACATACACACTGCTTCACTGCTGCTTGCATTCTGCTGGGTTTTGATCCTTCTGTTGAGGGAAAAAAAAGGAAATATGAGCTTACAGATATCAATACTTCAGGAATTATTCAAATTGTTAACACACTTTGTCAGCTTCCATTAGTCGGGTTTTTCTTGCATCTCTTCAACTGAGGTAGTTGTCCAGTATTACTAATGCCTTTACATGCGGTAACATTCACAATGCTTTTTTTTTTTTTTTTTCTTTCTTAGTGTATATGCATTGAGAATAAAAAACTGTTCAGAATTAAGTACGATGGTATACTCTGAATGACACCAAAACTAGACAAAGAAGAAGGGCAATCATAAGTAGTATCAAAAACTGGCACAGGGGCATCCACACCTTCTAAACAGTTTGAAACAAAAAGCCACACAGCCTTCATTTTGACTGACAAGGGCACAGCCTTACTTCAGAACCAACGTACAGCAGTGCAATGAAACAAAAATCAAGGTATGTTCTTAACACTCTGGAAAGATTTTCTGAAATAAATTCTAGTTGCTAGAAAATTTCCAAGCAGATATTACAAACTCTTCTGTACTGAAGCAGGCAATCAACAATACCTCACAGTAACATGGGAATTTATGGAAAAGGCTTTTGAGGGTAAAGAGTTGCAAGTTTTGCTCCACTACTTTTTGTTGATAACTCTTCTCAGACTGCAGTGCTTTCATAAATTCATCTAGTTTCCAGACTGTAATTAACTTATGATTATCTATTCTTTTCAAAACACTATAGTAGTACCACTACTGTCTGCCTCTCTACAAGGCCTATAGTAGTTCTCTGAAACTGAGGATACAATCTTGCCCTCAGTCATTTAACTTGCAAAAACAATGGAAGTGATGGAAATCAGAAGCCCAACTTGCAGTTGTTTCATTTTGATTCCAGAACTTCCTTGAACAACTGGAATACTCAACTGCAGATGAAACACCCCCAACAAGTCATACATTGTTATTAGTAGTTCCATAGCCCACATCTTTTCCAGTACAACACTAGAATTACGGTACTACTTTTTTTAGATCAAAACATTCCTACTGAAAAATATACTGCCTCCAGATTAGAAATGGGAAGGATATTTTGTAGCACACTTTCAACTTACACAGCTTCACTTTCTGACTATAGCTTTCCCTCGGCCATCAGATGCTTTCAGCTGGTTAAGGATATCTTCCCCTCAGATAAGAGAAAGCTAAGAATTTAGTTGCTCACAATCACTTTTCCAGTGAATTGAGCTTAACTACTCATTTGCTTTGACCATTAAACATGAAACAAAGCTGCGTGTTGCTCTTAGTTGCCCACATTCAAGTGCTTGGTTGTAGATGCATTCCTGAAGTTTGACATCTGCTGCCTCAAGAAATAACAGGCTCACTATCATCTCCCTTGAAAAAAAAACAACCACCCCAGCACAGTACAAGAACCAGACTGTGGCAAGTTCCCCAAACCTGAGCATTTATTACTTGTACTCTGCTGATTACTACTATAGAGCACTTACATCACTGAGCTAAACCAGAAACTTGCTGCAAGACAAGTTGATAAAAAACCAAGCTTGATAAATTCCAGCATTCAAAGTTAAATGTCACTTCTACAAAAAGTTTCTTAGTGAAGGAACTTCAAAAAAAAAAAAAAAAAAAGAAGTTGCCTTCCACATATTAGACCATCAGAACTGGAACTAAAACAGTCTCAGCCAAAAAGCACTTACTATAAGAGCTATTAAATGCTTCAACTAAAACTTGATATTTAGCCTTCATTAAATATTAGGAATATGAATGCATATGCACACTTGAAATGTTCTTTTAATTTCTTACTTTTGGGTCAAAATCAGGATCATTTTCTTCATCTGCTTCTTCTTCCCCCTCCTGAAAGAAAACAGTTGTTTGCATTTAACTAGCTTGTCCACATTCTGCTTCCCAAGCCATTCTCAAGAACACTGCTTAAGTTCTACTCCACGATACTTTCACTACCACTTCAATTTATGCACATTGTATCAGTGGGCCCTCTACAAAGCACATTTTTTGACATCAGTTGCAATTTGATTTCTAGTATTATTTTTGTTGTTGTTTTGTTTGTAATTAAATATTCACTCTGGGTCACAGAATACAAGCTGTTGCATCTTACATTCATAAGTACAACTTAAACTTGCTTTCACGGGATTTAAAAAATAATGGAACTTATTCTACATAGACTATAGGAGGGAAGCTATTTAAATCAAGGCAATCTGTCAGCTTACCTCATCATCTGCCTCTTCACCTTCTTCATCATACTAGGAAAGAAAGAAGGAGTTTTGACTGTCATAAACGTAGTCATTACAGAATCAGTTCATGTAAGATAACTTAAGTTGATGCCAGAAACCATATGCATGTATGGTTTAAGAGTACTATGCTTTAAGAGAACATCCTATATTTGACAGATTAGAAATAGCTTTATGAATCAGGATGAATAACACTCAATCTCAAACTACGCTCTGGCAGAGAACACCTCCTGCCTTGCATTCCTTACGTGCAACTCCGGAACAGATTATTAAACTGGTAATACCTCTGCACAGCCAAGTGTCTTGAAGTATAAAGCAGTCCATACAGTCACTTCTGTTTTCTACCCATCAATTGCCACAGTTCTGGACTAAAGGTTAGCATTCTAAGTTCAAAAAATTCAGCTCAATGCTGGACCTAGCTTAGCTAAATCAACTCCATAGATTTACTGAATTTGTCAAGCAATCCCAATTTGTGAGGAGACAGGGGAAAAATATTTTATCTATATATAGTTTTTGGGTTTTGCAGTTTGTTTTTCAGCTTTAGCTTCTTTAATGAATTGAATTCAAGCTTTTGAAGAACCTCCTTTGAAAAAAAAAAAAAACTTTGCACACTTAGAATGAATTTCTCTCTTTTTCTAAAAAGAGCTCTCCTGAAAGGATCAAGCCTGAACCTCAAGAACTTAGTAGCCACGTAAGCATAATGAACACGCTGACCAGCTACGTAAGTAGACTAATTTGTCCTCTGACAGCTCATTTTTCTATCAAAGTACTGTGCACATCACTCTCAATGACCTGTACACAAAGTCTTATTCAGACATCACTCTAAGTGGTCGCCTATCAGTGCTTTTGCCACAGAACTCTGAACTCAGTACTGGGAAGATTAATTACCTTCATGCTGCTCCTTATTTAACATCCTAGGAAGTCCATCTGAAACTAATGTTGATACCTCCCATTCTAAGGATACTAACAGTAACTACAGGAGTCAGAAGTTAACAAAAAACTTTAAGCAACATTATATAGAGGTTTTTAGCACTTCAAAAGAACATTACTTACATCATCATCGTCATCTTCAATAGCTTCTCCTGTGAAGTACAATACTGATCGGGGGACTATACGTTCACGTAAGAAGTGACCTATTTCAAAGTCTGCAGCAAGGATTGCCTCAGCATCATCATCCTGCATAAAACAATTTTATGCTCTAAACCATAAGTTGATAACTACATTTAACACCAAAACACAAGTTGCACAAATGTTGATGTGGCCAGATTTATACAAATCCCCACCCTCATGAGTTTTTGGTTCAGGGCAATTATAGAATTGAGATTGTGAGATCAAGTTTTATACTTCAAGTATTTACACAAATTATGGAGTTTGCTGCTTCAGCAAACTTAGCCATACAAAGTCCTGGAGTTTAAATTTCCTTCTTTCTCTACATAATAACTTAAACTATTTTTCTACTTAAATGTAGTATCACCCATAGGCTTTCAGTTTGCACGCACAGCATTAAGAACTAAATACTAATGAGGTGAAACTTTCTAAGTAAGGATCTTCACGATTCTCATTGATCAACCCAAAGTAAAGCACTAGCACACCTAAAAAATGTTCTCTGCTACAACAAGCTGTTAAAATGAACTGAACTTTACCATCCTTCTAACAAAGAAAAACTATTTATCACAAATGCTCCCAAGTTAAGTTAAAACTGAAACAATTTAAATTCCCAAACAAATCTCAAAGCACACTGTATATAACTGCCTTTCACTGGTGATTCCCTCACCCCCAAACTCTTTACTTCTGAAAAGACAACTTACCAGGTCTCCACTTTCAGGAACTGTGAAGAAAGAAGAAAGAAAACAAGTGAATGAATTATACACGACATTTAAAGTTAATGCAAATACACAAGTGTTTTGTTTACCTTCAGGGGGACTAAAGAAGTTGAAGAAGGAATCATTGGAAACAGTTTTTGTCACTGTTCTAACTGTTCCACGACCCTTGTGTTTCTGCTTCTTTTTAATTGTTTTCAAAGTAACATTCTTTCCTTTTTTCCAGTCTATTTGGCAGCTGGGGAAGAAAGAAAAAGTTGTAGCTTAGAACACCTCTGCTTGCTACCAATACTTACAGAGGCTATCACAGTTTTAAGGAATATACTGAACATGAAATATCAAGGTTATTTGCTGTTTACAGAGAAAAAAAATCATACCCATAGGCTTGACTGACACTCAAAGTATTCTGGGGAAATGTAAATGAAGTCACAAAAATAAGGCTGAAGTTTCTTGACTAGATCCTTTACAGATTCAAAAGGGAAGAGGTAAGTTGTCTAAGAATAAGAAGTTGCTGTCTTAACATTCCCAGTCATTGCTTTGCATAAATCACTTTCAGAAAGGCAGAGTCATCTCACAAGGATCTCTGCCAGGAGATATGCTTTTCAGTAACAGTCCAAATTATGGGAGACAATACAGTTTGATCAAATGTACTCAAGCAGACTAATTCCTGCAGGACATTTGTAGCAAGGTATTACATTAAGTGACAGGGAAACGAAGGGGCAAGCATCAGTCAGTATCAGTAAGTGCACAGTAGTGCATGGGTAAAACCAGCCCTAAGGGACAGTGAGAGACTCTAGCTGTTACTGCTCAGAAGAATGTTCACAATGGATGTGTACAGAACAGATTATTTAATCAAAGGAATTATAGCTAATTTAGAAGAGATCACCAAATATGGCATCTCCAAAATCATGAGAAAACTGGAGTTCGATATGACTGTTCTCTACTTCTCCAATAGATTAATTGAAAGGTGATCAGAGAGGCAAATATTCAACTATTATTAACTGGACAACAGAAATACAGAACAAAAACGGACTTGCCTTCTCAAAAAACTGTATGTCAGAAACACAAAAGGTTTCCAAAATGTGATCAAACAAGATTTTTAAAAAGCCCACTAAAAGAATACTATCCAGCTTCCAATTCAGCTTCAGTCATTGCAGAACACAATTTGCAAAGTATATCAAATTTAATTGTATGTATATATAGATACTATTTATGTACTTTTAAATTGCATCAATGTTTAGATTACACAATATATGGGGGTTTTTTTTATATTTATATATTACACAATAAAAAACTGAAAGTAACACTAGATGGATACATGAGGAATAGTCTTAGATGTTTCAAATATGAAGTTATAAAGATGGCAATTTTCAAAACAGTTAAGTTTTGACCTCAAACTTGAGCCTAGCTATTTACAAGTTACTAGGTAACTAAAAGCTCACACTTGGATAATAAGGAAGAAACAGTTACATTACCTTATGGCTACACATTAGCACTTACCCTGTACAGCCCATGATTTCTGGTCCATCAAAGGAAAAGGGATCAGAATCATCTGGCTCTGATCTCATTCTATATGTCTTTGTCAACACTTCATTTGTGAAGTAGTCATTTGGTTCAAAGTGAAATTCTAACGTGAAACTCTTAAGAAAGAATTGCAAAGAAACAACATTAGTAATCTAGAAACACATACCTTTAATTTCTAAATACTTGAAGATCAAAATCAGAGATCAACATGCAAATGAACATATCCATCTCTACCAACACTGAAGTGGTGCATGCACAACTTATCCTAGAATTTGCTGCCCAAATTGTACAGTAAGTATTCAGATGTTTACATTTACTATGCTGACCTTGTGTCATTGGTTCAAGCAGTATATTGAGAAATGAGCACAAGATCTCACATTATGTACAGATTTCCTGGTGCTACATTATAGAGATAAAAATAATATATCTTAGCAAGTTATTTGGCCCCTAGAAAAGAAATTATATTCTCTTATAGTAGTTATACAAAAAGCGCCTCAGATTGTCAAAATTTAAAGGTAAAACCAAGTAATCAAAGACTAAGGTCAAGTTATTAACCCATTAGAATCCGAAGGTTAAATTAAGCTTAAATTCATTCATATGGGACTTCAGGATTAGTCTTTGCACTGTTTTTCAGAGGACAAGAAGCTAGCTACACATTTCTCAGGACTGCCATAAGACAACTGCTTATTACAGACTGTTTTGTTGATATACAAATACAAGCCTTAAGATAACGCAGAAGAACTCTTGTTTAGTGGGTTAAACTAACCATAGGCTGTCCAACTTCCGAGAATTTCACTTTTATATCTTTTAAGTGTTTCAGGATAGGTTCATCATGTTCCTGTAAATAAAAGTTAATGAAATATTCTTAAGATTAAGTTGTACACAGATTTAAGACACAGCAGAGATAAAGGTATATTTAGAACCAGCGAATCTCAACAAGAATCTTGTCCAAGCACTGAGATATTTTTTTTCCATGAACATGACCAGCAGATGGCAACAACAGCAGCTCAGTTTTCACTGCGGTTCACAGCTTAGATCTCATGCAAACTAAATACAAATTTTAGCAATAGTACGTATTTCATGCAAACATTCCTATGTATCTTACTAATGGACTTCCTATGTAAAGTTAGAACTTCAACAAATAAGAACAAAATAAGAAGATATTTCAGAGTGCTCTCTGCTCCAAGTTGAACAAGTGACCAGACAACATCCAAGTACTGGCTCAATTTTTACTCTCCAAAAGAGATCAAGTACTGTAACTGTTCCTTCTCCTTCCTTGTAGAGCACACTTGGATTAAATACTAAAGCAACATCAAAGCAATCTGAACTATTACCTACCTGAACCATATCACTGAGCAAGTCCACATTCTTGAATACTGTCAGCCAAAATTCAGGAATTCCCTTAGGGTCTTCTTTTTCTTCATCTTTTTTTTCTTCTTCAAGCTTGGCTTTCTCTTTCATTTCCTCCTTGATAGAATAAAAATGTTAGTTTCTCTAAACTTTAAAAACCATCCTTCATCAAGTTTGTTAACTGTCTTCAGCTGATAATAGTACACATGAAGTTTCACACACACGATTTAAGGATGCAATTAATAATATGCAGTCAATCGTTATGAAAATTCTCCTTTAGAGAAAAAATGTATTTACTCTATTGAATCTGTTTCATGCTAAAGGTGGAGATATTGATGAGAATTGATTATGATACTCACTGAAATTTCTTCTTCGGCATCTGCTTTCCATTCACATTCTTCCTCTGTAGGTTCATAGATTGCATTGATGATCTCGCTTCGCTGAAAAATTGAACCAAGGATACTTTCATATGCTCTAGTTATTGCAATTAGCAGTACTCTAACCAGTAAATTGCTGATTCTAATTTCACATAAAGCATTAACTAACTACTTAACCAAACACTTTCTTCTTGCTCTAGAAAGACTCAGCAGTTACCAGTGTTTCAATACACTAAAGAACCAACATTCCAGAAATGTTACCACATCACCTAACATCTGCTCAGTTAACATGATGAGGCCTAATACACTAAAGTGACTTTGTTAACCATGGAACAGACAACCTTTCTCCTTAATCTTAGCTGATATTCACATGGATGGTGAAATAGTGTCAGTTCAGCTGAATGGGCACATCAGAGGCCAAGGTAACTCAGAACATACATAAGCTTTCAGTTCATATTCCCTTTTGGTTTAGCTAAAGCCTTTAAGTACAAATCAGACAAGCATAAAAATACCTTGTCAAATAAGGGCTGATACAGAGCAGCATATTTTCTTTCGAGCTCATGAACTTCCTCATAGAACTTTGCTTCTATCTGTGCACACTGAACTTGAAGATTCTTGAGAGCATTCACACGTCTTTTAACAACTTTAGGCAAGCTGAAAAATACAGTGATAGAACTGTTACGAACATCGCATTCTATGCACATGTTGACCTCTCCTTAACCAGCTCCCTTCACCAACACGTATCAAAACAGATTTCACACTACTTTAAACACTAAAAAACTGAGCAAAAAAAAAAAATCAACATTATGACCCACCGTACCACGTAGAGTAAACTTAGTGCAGACTCTTAAAACAGGTACAACCTGAGTTAGAATAAAAAAAATCAAGTATCTGTGAATATGCAAACTTGTGTAAAGTTTCACACTGAGGGTAAGTTTTACCTTACCACCAAGCAGCATAGCAAATTCATAAGATGCAGCATAATTAAGGAAGAGCTAACTACTTGTTTGTTTTTATGAACGTTCAAGACAATTCACTAAGGAAGTCAACCTCAAAACTGTTATTTTTGTTTATTCAGGAAAGAAGCTATCACTACTGTCTCCTAGCATATTCCGTCACTCCCCAAATGAGCCAAAACCGTATTATACACATGCAACAGGCAAACAATTAGTGCAGCCTTCATTATAAGCTGTTGTCAGATACAACTTTTAATAAGTTCCACTTGTAGAAGACCACACTAACAAAGTTACAGCTGGGACAGAAATTAACCTGCACCAAGGCTGTTAGTGACATTCATAGGGTAGACTTGTGACAGCCTCTATTACTTATGATGTGACCCAGTCCCCAGCATATAGCTACAGAAGATTACCATGTTAACCTTCTGTATTTAAGGAACCAGGTCACATCATTTAGAGCACAATAGCAAATAGCTGCAAGAAAAAAAAACAGTGAAAAACTGTTAGGACCAGCTTCAGGTTAGTGGAAGCAACCAAGAAGGTGTTAATTAACTAAATACTGCAAGTTCATATTAATTACTAATGTTACCTAATCTCTACTTAAGTAGGATATGCACATGTTCTAACATCCTTGTTCACTTTAAAATGTAGAATCCTTCTCCCTAATGGCACTAGGGTCAACAAGAATATTCTATTTCTGGTTACTAAGACAATGACATGCAGATAGTCAATAAATCAAGATTTCCCTTAACCTCCTGATTTGAGCAAAAGTATATCTGCTACACAGACTACCAAAAAAGCTTAAATTTAGTCAGGTATCTACATAAAGGTTTGATAACACTGTTTTTATTCCCACATTCTTCTAGAATTCAGTCAAGTTAACGACTGCTTGTAATTTTAGCTTCAAGTACAACATCAGAACATTGTAACACAGCTTAAATAGCTTGTTTAGATAGTTCAGGAAAAACATTAAGGAAGAAATGTAATATGACTGCACAGATAAGTCATGCAATAATCATCCGCTTCATGTCGCATGCATATACTTAGATGCAGAGTACCAGTGCTAGCAGTTGCATATAAAGTAAGTGAAATTCCAGAAGGTAGTGCCATACATGTAGGAATTCCAATTCCAGGATATCCAAATAAAGATTGTAACCTCTTTATTAGAGAATTGAAATCTTCCACACATGCCAGAAAGCTTTTTACTTTTTCAAGTCTGTGCCAACTAGTTCAAGTTTCAAAACTCATACACCCACTACATTGGTAAATTCCGTACTTTAAAAAAAAGTTTCAGAAAAAAGCAGCTAATGCAAAACAAATCCAAAACGGCAAAAGAGATCATGAAATCTGAACCAGACTACCGTAAGTACAGTAGTGGCAAATAAAACTTGTTGTTCTGAATACAAGTCGCTGGCAAATGTTACAATCACACTAGAATCCAACCTCCAGCTCGCAGCTGAGGAGAATCCTACTCCAGGAAAGAAAACTTCATTAAAAATCATAGTACCAAGGCGAAGATAAAAAGGTGAACTATTGGAGAGCGGCCAAACAACTTGCAGATTTTAAGCCCAAGCAGATAGATAGATCTTTTCCTGGAACATGTTTAGCTTCTCCACCAGCTTATGCACCTAGCTCTTTAAGAGCCCATGCAACCATCTTTTAGGATCCCAGATTCCTTCTGGCTTCTGTGCCACCTCAATGGCAGGACTTTTTTTTTTTTTAGCAAACAAACTTAAAACAACATTTGGTAAGACATGTAAGAGGTCCCTGTAAAGCATGCTTAAATCAGCATGCATATGTTAAGAAAGTGCAGACTCAAGTTACACATATTTTTCAGCTATTTTTCTACTGTAAGTTTGGCAAGCACTTGGTATAACGGCAAAGCTGCAATGCTTTGTAAGAAAAAGCACTGCAGGACTTGGGATAGATGAAGAAATAGTACAGTATCTTCGAAAGCAGCTGACAGGGAAAACACCAAATAAATTCATGTTATGACTTCTGTTCACTTCTTATGTCTAGGACCTGAAAGATTAGTAGAGATGAACTAATATCTGTCAGAAAAACAATGTATTAGATATAGAAAGCCTTAGTGTACAGCAAACAGAACACAGTGTAAAGAACCTGTGTACTCCTTTGACTCCATGCTCTTCCTGGGCCTGTAATTAGGGTAGGCTATTAGTTGCCTGTACTTTTCTTCTATGCTACTGCCTGTAATAAAGGAAAGTGGTAGGAGTAGCAGCAACAAATCCTGTTATTCAGTAGCCATCTCAGTTAACATCAATAGCAACACAAGATCCTATCACAGTCAGATAGTTCTGTGCTTTACAACTCATGTGCAGGTGGTGAAAAGTTCATACAATTAGAAATTACATGAAGGAGCTAGATAAATCTGTTAGAGCAGATGCAGTAAAGAAAACTGTAGTAAGCAACAGATTGTTTCAAATTTTGATGCATAAGGAGTCTACATTAAGTATTGATACAACATCCCCAGTTTGTGGTTATAGCATGACCACAAGCTACCATGTACTTTTCCATGTTTCAAATTAAGGCAAAACTGAGAACACACTCTGGTAAAACATCTGTACATGTGTCATGGTTTGAAGAGTTCACCATGCAACACCCCTCCCTCCCCTCAGGAGAAACGCAGAGGGAGGAAGAGGGGAAAAAATCTGATTGAGATAAGAGAAACGAATTTATTAAAAGGGAACATGAGATAATACAGAATAACTAAGAGCAGTAAATCAAAAAGAAACAAAAATAAAACTGCAGGAGAGAAAGAATCAGTTCGAGTCCTTATCAGCAGGCCCTCATGGCTGGCCTCCCAGAAAAGACAAGAGAGCTCTTCCCCATCACCCGGAGTTGGAAATCATGCGGAGGCTCTTGGGAAAATGCAGTACGTCTCAGTGATCTTCCTCTTGGAGAGTCAGAACTCACGTGAGGCTGCTAGAGAAACCAGGAAGTACAGCTCCGCAATGCAGTGTGCATCTGCACCCAACAGCCTGCCGCATGATGTCATGATAAGGAATATACTGATAAAAGCAGGACAGAATGACATTTTGCAATTGCGCAAGACATTATCAGCCACTAAATATTTTTGCATTCCTTTCTTCAAAAGACTCAAATAGAAAGCCTTCAGTTTTGAAATGCATTAATGCCTGATTATATTAGTTTCCTGCTACCTAGGCAGCGCAGTGGTTTATGATTAATCTTAAAGACAATATTGTTCAGAAAGCAAAAGTACATTTATATCACTCTGCTCATACGGAATTAGAATCTTTTACCTCTCTATATATCCTGTAGATGTTCCTACCAGACCATCAAGTCTTTCCTGAAGAGCTGCAAGAATCTGAGGATTTTGCATCATCTGCACAGTCAACTGCCGAGCTACAATTAAAATGAAAATTCTGTAAGTGCAAAGCATATCTTCTAGACTAGGCTTGAAAGAGGTTTAAATACTAAGAAAAAATAGTAAATTTACTTTATATTGTTCTAAGAAGAAACACAGGCAGAATTATTTCAAATGTCTCCATTTTAGATGCATGGATCATAGAAACACCAAGGTTGGAAAAGACCTCCAAGATCATCCAGTCCAATCATCCATCTACCACCAATATTTCCCCACTAGACCACGTCCCTTACTACAAACAAGTCCACCCCTGTCACTAGGAGTCGGAATTTTCATTCAATTTTAGATAAACACAGAGAAAAAAGACTGCTTCAGACTTGGGTATAGAACTGGTTTACAAGTCTATGCTTACATATTTTTTTCTTGCAAAAAGAATAATTATTCATTAGGACTATTTTTTTTTCCCAAAGGAATAGCACAGCAATCCAGACAGCTCAGTCTGACATATTGATTACAGAACATCAGTGCTAAAGTCTATATATTTTAAAAGTAATTTGCCCTAACGGATAACTGTTTCAAATCATACAGTAGAAATACATTTAGGAAAACACAAATTGCTAGCTTAAGTGTTCCCATTACCCATGTTAACATCAACCCTTTCATTTCAGCTCAAAGTCTACACCTCAGTAACCTGCAGAACGGAACTTAAATTCATTTATAATACAAATTTATGACCATTTATAATCATGTTGTTTTGCCTTCTTCCCTAATCCTCAACATTTACAGGTATGCAAAACAAGTATTTTGTATTTTTTACTATGTATAGCATTCTTCTAAATGATACCTTCAAATAAAAGCAAAGCTTTTCAGTCCTTCCTGACTTCCTACATTTTTTGGAATGTGATTCTCTATTTCTATGCCCTTTGCTAGAGTAACCACATGAATATTCTCTTCTGCTTTTATGCTCTAGCCCAGAGATTACATACTGAAAAAATTACATTTCAAGTGACATGCAAAAAAGGATGTAGTTTATATTTTAGCAGTGGAAGCTGCAATTATGTGTTAATTCACATTAGTCAACACACCCCTCTTGCTATCTGCATTTTCTCTGGTCTAACTATTCATTAGTCCTACGCTTAAAAACCCACCCAACTGTGCCATTTGAATCTGTTACCAGTTATTCTTTACAACACTGACACAGTATATATATGATACAGATGGCATGTCAATGCCAACAGCCACAGTCTCTTTAACTGAAATCCAGATATTCTGTTTTGCAACTTCTTGGATCCACAAACATTCTCTGTGCGGTTTTTCCCCAAAAGCAAGAGTGCTTCATTTAAGCGTTTATCGAAAGAACTTCAACATATTTAAAAATAGAGTTATCCAGGTAAAGAAAAAAAGGATTAAGATCAGCAAAACTTAAATGATGCATGCAAAAAAAATTACTAGAAAACTAGCAAAATAACTGCTTGATAACATTTCACAAGTCATTTAAGTTCCCTAGCACTGAAACATGTTTCTTACTTACAAAACCCAATTTCTCTCCAAGATTCATATAACGTAATTACTCCTCTCAGATCCTCATGTACAATTGCTGGGATTAATTACTAAAAATACACATTACTCATCTCTAGATTCCTTTGGGACACTTGAGTACTTACCATTCAATTAGCGAAAGCTTTTCTTTAGCTGCCCTGTGTTACTCAAACTTTTGCAATCCAGTTTTGAAAACGCTTTCAGCAGACACAAAGCCTCTAACCTGATCTTGAAGGAAACTGTTTTTTTAGTGTTACTATTCTGCTTGAGCAATCATGGAAGGGGGCACTATCAGTGATCCAGACTATCATCACTTGTAACAAACTTATTTTCTCTTTCGAGTACTTGCTCTTCAGGGAAAGGATGAAGGATTTATTATTTCTAAGAGTGGTAACAACATTTTAATTCTGTTCTCAAACAATTTACAGCAAATTACTAAGAAATGATCAAAATAATACATATATGCAATTGATTTTTTTTTGAAAACATCTAACTGCCATTAGATTTGAAACCATCTGATAACAATGATCTTCTCTTTTCCACTTATATGTCCTTATAGGTGGCCAGCACTGCTTGCACTGTTACTGACCATGACTAAAATGAGTAATGCAATTGAGACAACAGAAATCACAAAACTGAAAAAAAGTCATTGCTTCAGAATTCAGAGTGGTGTATCAGTAGTTATGATTCAGCACTTCCCTTTAAAATATAAAATCCTTTTAACATTGATTAGAAACCAGTTCTGCAGCTACTTAAAAAGCCTTCTTTTGAATGTTACCTTTGCTGTTGGCATCTTCACCAGTTTCTTCTTCTTCCACATCTTCAACATCTTCCATATCTTGTTGATCAAGTTCAGACTGCTCCTTGCTGTTAGGAATATTTAATAATAGGATTGAAAAGTTTGTAGCTTTTTTTTTAATCTACAACAAGCTTAAGGAGTTCAAGTTAGAGATCGCGTTGGTAGAAGCAAACAGATTTTTGTGGATTAAAAGCTGATGCATTAGAAAGTTTTAATAGCTAAAGACAAATTTGTCTTTATAAATTCAGTGTCACTTTCAGACTCTGTGGAACTAACACCTTTTCAGGATTTTGAAGATTCCTTTTCACAAAAGAATTCCTTCGGCTCCTATCAGCATTAACAAGTTCAAGACTCCCCTTCTGCTCTACACATGCTCTTTGTCAAGCTGTGCAGGCCTTGAGAACTGAGATTAGGTTCACACAAACAATAGTTCAAGCACCACAAAATACAAGCAAACTACTGAAAAAGCTACACACAGTGAAACAATATTAACAAGTAACGTTATAAGTTTCCCCTCCAGAATTCCAACTAATTAATAAGTTAAATGGCATGAGGAACCCAAGCTCTTCCCCCATGCTTTAAACTGCATATCTTGCCACAATGACGAGGTCCCACTGTAGTAGACCCTGCCCCTCATGTGTCTGGAGATCGTGGCTACCTGAAGCATAGGAAAGGACATCCAGTTATGGTCTCAGTAAGATTTTACTTACTTGTCAATGTCTGCCATTCTCAGATTTCAAACCCTAGAGGAAAAAATGCAAGAATAATATTAGATATCACTTAAAGTCTACAGGCAAGTGCCATAACACTGAAAAAGAAACAAACTATGTTAGTTTTTAGAAATAATGTAAGTATTGTAGTTTAAAGAGTGGCATACCTCACATGCAAATGTTTGGAGCTCACCCCAGTGTATACAGAAGTCCTGAAAAATGTCACCGTGGTTTAGAACCAGTGGATCTACTGACAAATTTAAATACCAGCAAAACGACACATTGCATTTTGTATCTGTATTAATATCGCAGATCGAAAGCTAGCCTTGTCTAATTGAAAGTAACAATGTTACGAAATAGAATCTGAGGAAAGAAGTGAAGCAACAAGATGACAGAAAACCTTTGGCAACTCTTTACTCACTTTCAGCACCTAATTGCAGACAAATCTTTTAACACTAAGCATGTCTTTTTGTGAACTCATTTTTAATCTCAACTTCACAAAACCAATCCAAGTAGTTCCTCAAAATACCCAGAGAATTGCAACATTTTAAAATCAATTTGATGCCACTGTACCAAGCTATTTAACATAGCAAAATTTCACAAACTGAATTATCAGAGTTTTCTTAACAGCACAGTATCACATTAACCATGTTCAAGACCCAGTAACTACAAACAGTATATGTTGAGACCATTGTAAAGCTTGCATACAATGAAATGCCTATGTTCTCAAACGCATAACAGAATGGATAACATTTTCCACCAGCAAAATAATACTTCAATCTAGCCTACAGAAAGAGATGTTTCTGGTGGCTTAACATCAGAAACAATATTATACACAAGAAAATACCGTACCATTACTACTGTCTTCAGCCCGGTGGCTTAGAAGGCACCAAGTACCAAGAATCATCCATTGGTTCAAGAAGCATGGAAACCACCACTTTAGAGTCCTCATGTTAGCTGCCGCCCAGTTAAACAAATTTATTTCTAGAAATTCAGCTCCTTATCATGCATTCCAATGAGAATTTTAACCAAAGTAGGTTGGCTTTGCTTTGTTTGAACTGACAAAAAAAAACGTGTAAATGAGCATAATCTCCTTACAGTCAGGATATTAAGGCTCAATATGAAGAGATATTGGAATTTAAATACCTACATTCTAAATAAAATCCAAATATACTTTTCTACTTCTCAACAGTTACACAAAAGGAAGCATCTGATGTCTTCCTGACAACGAAGCATTTAGGAGGTTGCACACAATCACAGCAATTCAATTCTCTAGTTTGTGGAAAAACCAGAGAACCAACTGTCCCTCAATCCACTTCAGAAAAATACCATATTTGCTACCAAACAGAATGGCAACTTTACTGTAAGCCAAGCACCCAACAACTCAGTAATAAACCAAGGAGTTCCAGTAACACTTCTGATTCACTTTTAATTTTCACGTTTCAGACAAAGTTTGCCCATTCTGTGACTTCAGGTTTACACACAGACACAAGCTGCCTATAAAAGTTCCAAACAGTCTCCTTCGCATATCATTCTCAGAAGAATGATAGCATGGACTGAAGACCTACAGAAACTGGGAACGTACAACAATTACAATTTAGATGTCTCCACATTTCTTGAACAATACCATAGTTAGCATTGTTTCTGACTTGCTAAACGTTTTAGCTATGCCAAATGTACAACTTTTTCCTTATGCACTGTTAACTAGTTCTTCATTCAGGACCTTTTCAAGAAGACCAGTAGCTTCACTTTGTAAAAGAGCACAAAGTGCCCAGTGAACTTGACTTTTACACATTTTCATGCAAAAGTGACAGACTTTTAACTATTAACTACTATAACTATTGCTGTTCCTTACAGATATGTTTCCCATCTCCATTAAAATATCACCTCACCTTCTATCTTTCAAAGGTATACCATATGCCACCCAGCCCATACGGTCTCCCAGGCCAGCAGGCTAGGTGAAACAGCAGTAGAAGCACCTTAAACATTTGCTGAAACAGACTGACTTCTATAGTTCAATTAAGCTTTTTTTTTTTTTTTTTTAAAGATATCATGAGATTAGCTATGAACTCATCAGGCTAAGAAAACCTTTTAATAAGTACCCATATCATCCCCAACAGCGACTAGCAGATATCTATTTAAGAACAATGACATGGCAAAAATTGCCCCATAAACTCTTCCAGCTTTCAGCTATGTTCAGAAAACAAACACACAGGCTTCAGAAGTACACATTTAAAAACCCTATAATTATTCTATTTCATAAACTAGTCCTCATCCTCCCCTGAAATCATGCAGCTGAGCTGATGTTATCATTCACATAAAACACTAAAATCCTGGTTTTCTGTTGCAACAATCAGCTCAGAGTTCTTGCATGAAATTCTCTGGAGCATGTCCAGAGAAGGGCCGTGAAGCTGGTGAGGGGTCTGGAGCACAAGTCCTATGGGAAGCGGCTGAGGGAGCTGAGATTGTTTAGTCTGGAGACGAGGAGGCTCTGGGGAGACCTTATCACTCCCTACAAATACCTGAAAGGAGGCTGCAGCGAGGTGGGGAATCAATCTCTTCTCCTGCGTAACTAGCAATAGGATTAGAGGGAATGGCCTCACATTGCAGCAGGGGAGATTCAGGTTAGATGTTCAGAAGAATTTCTTCTCAGAAAGAGTGGTGAGGTGCTGGAATGCACTGCCCAGGGAGGTAGTGGAATCACCATCCCTGGAGGTGTTCAAAAAGCATTTGGATGTTGTACTAAGGGACGTGGTTTAGTGGGAAATAACGGTGGTAAATGGACAGTTGGACTGAATGATCTTGGAGGCCTTTTCCAACCTTGGCGATTCTATGATATTCCTATACTAGATAAGAGTGGCAAGTGAAGTTTCACCAGCAGCGTCCGTGTTCTTGAATTTCCTCGCAGGTCCTTGTCTTTACAATTCTGAACTACCATCTAGCATCAACAGCCTTCATCTTTTTCCTATTCCGCTTTCCAAGACCACACTGAAAGACCATGCTAATAACTACACTGAAAGCATTCACTGCAGCACGGAACCCTACAGAAATCTCACCTTTATCTGCAAGGGGCAGCTGCTTTGCTGTCTGCTTCCTAGTTTGAATGCATGTACTGCAAGTACCTTTACCAACAACGGCCTAGTTTACTCCAAGGCTTTTGACAAAGTTCCTAAGTTCGTTTGCAAATTCAAGTAGATTATATCAAACAGCTGTCAACTTCAGAACCTCCCTTCAGTGTGTTCATATCTTCTTCACCTATTTTTCCTTCTGCTCTTCTGGCATTGGTTTTGTCATACCTTATCCTTTAATCTGCCCTCTGCTTACACAACCCTGTATCAAAACAGTCGCAGTTGGAGATTTCTTCCTCAAACTGAGGAGGTACTACTGTTTGTCATGACACTGTCATCTGTCAGCTCTAGACAACTGTGCTTGTGTTATAAGGCTACCAGGCACTATGCCAACAGAACTATGTTGGCAGACACTTAGACTAATCTCTGCATCCCAACAGCATGGATATATAGCTGCATCACGTTTGGTTTATTGTCATTTACTTAAACAAGCATAAGCTTCTCTACAAACATAGCTCTACTGGTGCAAAACTGTAGAGGCAGACATCTCTCTAAAGCTAACTCTTTGGATGTAGTACTCCTATCACTTGTCTCTCCACAAGAATGTCAACACAGCCCTCCTTCCTAGCTTTATTCGTAGGTACATTTAAGACTGAACAGCAGCTGCACCTTGACATGCGTGGCAAGAAGCATTCACTGTTATCACTGCTTGAAGCAGCCCTTGGGAGATGCACAGGAAGGCTTACAAGCACTAACAGTGTAGCTTCCACTTCTCAAAATCCATATGGCAAATACATATTTTTAAACACAAATCAGGAGGTTATTTCCCTGTTATTTGAACTGCTGTTGCCAGAAACACTGAATTACCAACAAATGCAGAGGTGCTCCAAGGCTCCACTTGCATACTAAAAAAATAAAAAAGGAGAGAAGAAATGCTGATCCTATCTCCACAGGACTTTAAAGACAGCACATGGGAAGTTAACGCTACAAAAAGGAATCAAAAAAACACAAAAGCAAAATACAGTACAAGCTTTCTAAAGGGTAAGGTTTCAAACTTTCATACAGATGGCTTGAGCTGCCATCACAATGTGCTCTTTCTCAAAACTGAAAGGTCAGGAAACTGATAATCAAGCACAAGCTTGGTCAGTTTTAGTAATTCTACAGGATGTATTCAAAAAGTTAGAACCCCTTTAAAACCTCGAACCTTATCAAAACACTATCAAAGTTCACTGTTTGTCATAATACTTAAAGTACACTTTACTTTTAACCTCTGTTATAACATTATTTCTTAAAAAATAGAGTCCTATATATGTGCAAACTAATAATGACATCGTCATGCATTTGTCCACATTGGTAACCTAAAAATCGAAAGCTGTTTCTTCACAAAGTGATTTTGCACAAGTGAGGGTTCAGTAAACACCGAGTCCTTCCCAGGCAAACCACCTGAACTTTTCGCTGCCCCAGTCTCCCTTTACCCTCACAAAAAGCAGCCTGAGCTTGCACAACAGCACCAGCCATGCTACAGCTAAGAGTGAATGTCCTGGTGAGAAGCCCTTCCTTTCTGAAGGTCAGTTCTGGGCACCCAAAGGGAGCATGTAGCCATTAGATTACCTGACATCCGCTCAGCCTCAGGGAAGTGAGTCCCAGCAAGGTGAGCCGGGAGCCAGCTGACAGGGCATAGCCCTGAAGGCTGCTGGTGTGCCAGCGGCCCTCAGCTGCTAGCATCCTTGTGGGTACCTGACTGTGCACAGTACCCACTCTGTCCCTTTCAGGGAACCTCATTTCCCCCCTCTAGAGGAATTACTCAATTAGCTTGCAATAGCAACGAGAAGTTTCTCAAGTAGTTCAAAGGACACAAGTAGGCTTTTTGAGAATACTGAATCCAGGCTACAAACAAGCCTTGTTTACTCACATCTTTAGAAGAAGCCTACTATTTTGCCACAACTAATTTCCTCAACAGTCAATAACTCACGAGTACTGCAAGTCAGTCAGTCAATCCACAGTACAGCAGCCACAGCCTCTTTCTGTCTCTGGCAAGCCTTGGGCAACTGAAAGCAACGCATTAAGAGAAAACCTCAAACAAGTCAGCTCTGTGTGCAATTAAGGAGGTGCAATAGAAAAATAATAAATTGAGTGGACTAAGTCAGATGTCAGTAAAGAAAAGAGAGGTCCAGCTGGAAGACAGCTAGTTGTATTAAAAAAAAAAAATCAGGATTAAGTCCTGTGAGCTGCTATTTGCAATGCATGCAGAAACCAAAGGTGCCAGAAAAATTACATCATAACAGCCAAGTTCAACTCACTAAAGACCAGGAAACTTGAAAGGAATACATTTCCTGATGGTTCTTTCAGGCTGCTGCTCTTGCCCAGAACAACTTGCAGCATTTTTCTTCACATAAACTAGAACCAACTAGCCCCCCCAAAAAACAAAAGGAGCATAGAGTTCCACCACAAGACTGTTAGTAGACATTTAAAATAATTGTTTCAGGTAGCTTGCTTTCATCACTACAAGAGGTTTGTAACTTTGAAGACCTCAGACGCCTAGTGCTTTTTCATTCACACAAATACAGAACTGGCTGGCTTACCGGTTTAAGAAGTACATGCTACTCTGTTGTAAGATGTGTAACTTTGCACCAAAATGCTAGGTACTAAGGCCTAAAAAAATACATACACCTCATTCATTTCACAGGTGTTGGTAGAAGCTCTGGTACCAACTGCCAGGTAGGAGAGCTGTTACATGGGAAGGGATCACACAGCTTAGGAGCAGTTGGGAGAGCATTTAGCTCCCCTTCAAAAAGGAATAACTGAATAATGCATAAGATTAAAGAAAGCCGCTTCAAAAGGGAATTAAGCAGAAGACCAAATATTTTCTTCGTACTTCTGTGATCAAATTCATGAAGTATTTATTATCCATTTTCATTAGCATGGAAAGTGGCGATGAAACAAGAGGATATCGCGCACATTGTTAACAGGGCATGCAAACTTATTACAAACAGATGATATTATTCATGTTACAGAAAAACGTCTTCTGGGAAAGCTGAAGGTCAAAAAAATACCAGCCTCAACTGAAATGGGGAGCCCTGCACTAGAACATCAAGACAACACATCTGTTTGATGAAAGACATTACTAGCCACTGAGCTCTCTAGGGAATATTTCTGTTATTAGTGCCTTGCATTTCTTGTGCTAACAAAAGATTTCTGATTGTTATTGTAGGAGAACAAAAATTAATACATTTAATTTAAACTAAAAGCTAGAGTAGATAATTAAGATTGCCTACCCAAACGCAAGCAGAGAAAAGCAAAGAGTATGGCATAACACTCAAGACAGCACTAGCATATTACAGAGACTGTCAAGGTGTGATGAAGGGACCAAGGATGTAATGGTCAGTGCAAGCAAGGCATCTAGGTTTCTCAGAGAAACAAGGTGCCACTGGACCCTTGCAGGCAGACCAAACCCATCTGTTCTGTTTCATTTTATTGTGCAACAATCAGCTCATCCACGATGTCCAAATAGCCATGCAGCCAACAGCCAGAAGCTCTCACTGCCACGGGGATAGATGGGAACTTGCAGAACCTTGAGTAAGACCACTCAGAATTAAAGGGTAAGAAATTCAAATGAGCATTTGTGTTTCATAAAACAGATTTACAACTTTTTAACTTGTAACTGCTACGCTGACTAACATGGTAAGCACTCAGGGTGCCCCAAGGGAGATGCATGTCTTTGTCAATGGCAGAAACGAGTTTCTTTGCTGACTATACAATCTTCCAGTCAGCTAAAACTATACAGTTGGCAAATATTGCCAGAAAAGCTGGCTCTGGTTCTTCTTCAGCTATGCATACCCCTTTCCCTTCATGAGCAATGGGTGAGTAACCAGAAGATTAGAAGTGACAGGTATTTCTCTTCACAGACAGATGTGCATGAGCAGGGTCAGGAGGAGGACACCACAAGTAAGACACCTTTAAGAACAACTCAGGAATCGGGTAAGACAAGTTTGGAGTTACTATGAAAACATACACTACAGCATCTTGCTTCCTTATAGACTAACATGACAAGAATTGGAACTCTGTACAAGAGAATAAAATACTTGTGATACAGCTGAGCCAAGCAGCACAGCATTATTAACCAATTAACTGTAACGGCCTGCTCGCTGCCCTTCAACCTGCCACTTTTGCTCTAATAACTACTCGAGTGAAGGCACCAGTTGCAGCCATTTGCCACTGCAACTGTTTCACTAGTGCTTGCAAGCCTCTGCACAATACATGTTACAGCATGCAAGCAGATTTCCACTCTTTAAGTTCTCAATGTGAACTCCAGTTACATGATGAGAAAATTAATTCCTCAAAATAAAGCAGAATGATCACATATAGATCTGATTTAATTTGTTATTAGTAACAGCAACTTTCATTTGTGTGCAGCACTTCTCAGAGCTTTCACCTTAACTAGTCTTTAAATCAGGAAACGAAAGAAGAGTAAGCAGACAAATCCTGAAATCCTCTAGTTTTGTAACATTTTATTTAAGATACTGCAATTTTATTCTTGCAGGAAAAGATACAGGTAACCAAAGAGTCTACACAAGAAGGAAATAGAGTACAGAATTACAGTTTGAAATCAGAACTGAATTATATCTGCATGTTTGTCTCTGCTACTGATCTGAACTCCCTGATCATGTTCAAAAAGGCGATTAACACACAATGTGGTCTTTGTTCTGGATGCCAAGATTCTGTAGCAGAAAACATACCAATTTCTGTTTAGGATAATCTTCCCTTATTGGAAAAGTAATCCAGAAGTTTAAATTCAGATATGAAAAAACAAAACGTGGATTTGCTCTACACAAACTACCCAGCGTGGTCCGTTGCAGTATCCTCTCTTCCATCACTGATAAGGGGAAAACACCTCCCATACTGAAGGGCAACAATTGGAATCTATATATGAAAAGATCTGGAGCTTCTTAAAGTTGGGGCTCTTCAGCCTAAGTGAAAAGAAGGCTCCGGGGGAATCTTATAGCGGCCTTCCAGTACCTGAAGGGGGCCTACAGGAAAGCTGGGGAGGGACTTTTTAGAAGAGCAGGGAGCAACAGTATGAGAGGAAATGCTTTACACTGGAAGAGGGTAGATTTAGACTAGATATTAGGAAGAAATTCTTTACCATGAGGGTGGTGAGACACTGGAACAGGCTTCCCAGTAAGGCTGTGGATGTCCCTCCCAGGAGGAATTCAAGGCCAGGCTGGATATGGCTGTGAGCAACCTGGTCTAGAGGGAGGTGTTCCTGCCTATAGCAGGGGAGGTGGAACTAGGTGATCTTAAGGGTCCCTTCCAACCCAAACGGTTCTATGATTCCAAAGGGAGTATTCCCCTATGTAGTTTATACATATCTATGCAGTTGGTACAAATATCAATTTTGTAACTATGCCAAACAATACACAAATAGGATTTCAGCAAAGTATTTTGGTGGCAGAGAGCGTTTTAACAGCTGAGCAAGTTCAACCTGCATACATCAAAGCATCAACTGAAGGAAAGGAGAGGGTCAGTTGACTACTGAGACTGCCACATAATCACACAAAACCACATTGGCAGTTACGCTATCTGCAAGACTCCCCACTACAGCATTTGGGTTTTTAACAAATTTGATTTAGAAAACATGTTTTTACAGCCTTATCCAAGAAGTTAAAGAGGAACTACTTCTTGCAGTTTCATTGATATGTTTTTTTGCTGGAACAACTGATGAATGCAATGTAGGAAATCCATTCACCCTCTGAGAAGTCAGTGGAATTCATAAAATATATTTAGCAACTTTCTTGCAACCTCCAGTTCCATTTTTTTCCCATGGAAATGAACCCATTGCTACACTGCAAACCCCCCAACCAACCAGTTTTCAAGGAACAAGTGGGCGCTCATTGAAGAAAGAGGACAATAATCTAACTTGGATACATTCTAATGGCTGCTAAGGGTCAGATGTTGCAATCGGTATTGAGATACAACAGCAGTATATACACACAACAGGTTATGGTAGGGCAAATGAATACAGGTGAAGAACTTAAAAGGTGTTTGTATCCATACAGCACACCTGCAGAATGCCAAGGAATTCAAAGCTCACTTACAAACTTTTCAAAAGCATTTTCTTCTGAATTTCACTCAACTGTGATTTTGGCAGCAGCAGAAGTACCCAACCAACTCGTAACAGCAAAGGTGATACAATAGTCAAGAGGCCAAGTCATGAAGATCTCACCAGTTCAACAAAGGCAAGCACGTTCCTGATGGCACTGCTTAGCACACACATGGAACAGAAGTAAGCGCTTTGACTGGCACATATCTCATATCCAAAATTAATATTAGTGATTTCCAGAAGCAGAATATCACAGAATTAAGAACTGTTCAAAAAGGCAATGTAAGCTAGTTAAAAGAAATAGTACTAAAATCTAAAGTACCATGTATTAGAAGCAATTCAAATGATTGTATTATTCAAAAGGCTAAGAAATTGCTCTGCAAAGATGCAAGTAAAATGGCATGCAGGCCACTAAAGACTTCTATTCAACATGCAAAAGCAGTCAAGATCTGAACGGGATGCCTGGTGATGGAAACAATAAAAACCACGATCGTTATAGACTTTCAGTAATACATCCTTCATAAAAATACTGTATTTGCTGCTGAACACTGTGGTAGAGATTCAGGGCCTAGCAACATGAACATCTGAAGAAGAGAAATAGTTTGAATCTGACATTTCAGAAGTGAGCAACGAGAAGTGACAAAGATATACATGGAAGCTAAAAGCAAACAGACTGAAAACTGTTTTGTACTGTTTTGGATGTAAATAAGTATTGTGGGTATGTCTTTGGTGGTTTGTTGGGTTTGTTTTTCTTCTTCTTGATGGAGTTTTTCTTCCTCCATCCCCACCCCTAAACTTAATCTCTCAATGCTTAAGCCAGCTTTTCAAACTAGAGGCGTAACTAAAAGGAAGCCTTCCATTACGGACAAGTCATCCCCCGAGAAGCATAGAAAAACCACCACTATTTTGAAACATCTAGCATTAAAGGCCATCTAGAACAAAGCAGTGGACTGAAACACATCTTACTGCAGATTCAGAAAAGACAAACATATATGATTCTATCCTGTTACGAACTTCCTGCATTATTTTTAAACAGCTGATTTTTCAGAAGGTCTTCAAATGAACCAACCAACAACTTCTGTGACACCTTCCGAGCACATGTGGTTTTCTAGACAAATACATCAAGACACCGACCCTCCTCTCAAGGTTAACAAAGTCAGGTGGTGAGGAAGTGCACCAACCCCTGAGTGGAGCGAGGATCAGATAGATTACATTAACTACGTTATAATCACTTCTGAGCTCAAAGTAATTTACAAATGAAAACTGACCTACAAACATTAGTCACCGCAATCATTTCTCAGATTAAACACCTCCTGTACAACACAGTTCTGCTCTATTACTTACTAACTGGTTCCTAACAAGAAGCTAGATGGAAGGCAGCTCCCAGCCAGAAGCCAACTCAGAAGACCCCACAGCTCTAGCGAAACACAGTCACCATTGAGGAGTCTTGTTTCCGGCTGCAAAGTAGAATCTTCTGTATGAGTGCCTACTATACCACAAATACAAAAGCAGTATTAATTCATGGAAGAAAAAAACATAGCTGACGTTACATTAAATGTTTTTACAAATGCAGAAAAACAAACAGCTATTTAAAAAACACCTACACCTCCATTTTCAGCAACCTGTCCAACTCCTGAAGCTTTGCAAAGAAGAATTAGACCTTTGACAGTGCTGTTTGAGACACACCATGTTTGCAGCTGGGTAAAAGGGCACTTAAGATGAACTGGGTTACTGCCATAAGAACAAAAACAGATACTATAGACATCTCCATTATACCTGTTGACCCACTGGAACAAACCGGCTTTCACCAAAGGTTCTGATCAAAAATTGTAGACAGAAGATACTTGCCTTACTTCCCCTGAGATTTTCCCCTACTGAAACTCAAACCCTCAAGCTATTTCACTCCCCTGAAGGGATGTAATCTCTGTCACAATGAATTAAATTCTCCCTGTTACAAGTGCTTCAATTTCTTGGAGCTAAGTGAATGATTTACGCCAGCACTACCAACAGAACAGTAAGCCAAAGTTTGCTTAAAGATCTGCAGCTCTGTTGCTACTTTAAAGGAAATGGTGCCTGCCTGGAAGACTTGGGTCTCCCTCAGTGTCGTGAAAATTCTTATAAAAAGCTTCACAGTGTAAATAAATGCCTACAATGCTCTGCTTTCAGTTTCACTTGCGCACAGCTGACAATGAGAATGTGAGGTAGAAGCCAAGAAAAACTAGACCACCCACTTCAGGGCGCTTGCTAAGCAGATCTCCATAACAATTCCCCTGCCTGCTCCCAGGAGCCCCCAGTCTGAGCAGCAGCACAGCCAGCCCATGGCTGCTAGTGCTTCCTGTAGCACCAGGCTGACGGCACAACCGCAGCACGCTACTTCCGCACGTGTGCAGCAGTCCCAACACTTTGCTGCCCTGAAAATTTAAGAGGACCGGGGCTTTAAGAACCAACGGCCCTCCCGCATATGCAGATAAACAGTCCCTGATCACCAGAAGCCAAAGCACACAGTGTGCGCAGTACAGGAAGGGAGACTGCTGGTACGTACCTCCCACACAGCAGTGAGGGCACACAAACACAGGTTCAGCTGGGGCCTGCGCTAAGCACTGGTAACAGCATTCCCAGGTACCCAAAGCCTTGAGTCCTAAGTTTTTACCTGGTAGAGGCACCTACATCACCCAATTCCAGCATGTGTAGGCTCCAAATTTTATTTTGCCCTAAAAGTTAGGATAATTAGAAGATTTACAAGAGAATGGAGACCATTCAAGCTCATTCTCATCCATTAAGGAGTTCACTAAGAAAGTTACAGCAGAAGCCGCTAATGTTCCCCTCAGAACACACCTACAGCTGTACACAGCCTCCAGACTTTGCTCTTCTCTCAAGCTTTATCTCATGACTACAATGAAAACAAATCAGGCACTACCTCTTGTCCAACTGATACACTGTTGTCCACTGTCAAAACCGAACTCCAGCCCAGGGTGTGGGGGCATGGTGCTTCACATAGCTCCATTCCACTCTTACCTTCCTCGAGAGAAAGCAGAGCAGGGACTGCTGGCACACTGCACGGAGCTCCAAGCACCAAATGGACACGCACAGAACTGCAGCGTGACTGGAGATGAACTGTGCAGATGCTGCCATGTTATCAGTGTATCAGCGTGCAGAGGGTCTGTGCCCACTTTGAGCAGCAGACGGAAAAAAAGCTGAAATGCTGAAAGCCTCACGAGTGAGCGTCCCCCAACATTTAACGTGGAGCAGATGGACCCGCGTGGCACGCAGATAGATATATATGAACACGAAACGCAACCCAACCGCAGCTCCCAGCTCTCTACGGCAACTCCCTCGCCTCTCAGCCACCACCCGCCTGCCGACACCACCAGGCGCACCGGGCCGAGGCAGCGGTCTCCGGGCACGGCCAGCAGCAGCACTCGGCCCGCGGACGAGCGGCGGGAGCGGCCGCGGCTCCCGCCCGGCACCGCGCGGCA